>CM039724.1:5886593-6257856 GCA_022539455.1 Dendrobium nobile | reverse complement strand
GAGATGGTCATAATTTTTTGCAAAAGAATTCAATGGGTTTGTCATCTTGTGTCAATACAACTCCAATGCTAATTGTAGACGTGTCGATTTCAACCGAGAAGGGGGTTTATCAAAATTTTGTAAAGCTAGAATTGGGTCGGATGACAGTGCAGACTTAATAGCTTTGAAGCTTTCTTGATGCTCTGCAAACTAATGAAATTTTTATGTTTCAATTTGTTGGTTATAGGGGCTAAAATAAGGCTGAAACCCCTGATAAATTTCTTTTATAAGTTTGACAAGCCATGGAAACTCCTTATATCAGTAAATGATTTTGGTGTTGGCCATTCAACTATTTACTTTACCTTTCTTAGGTCTGCACTGATGTCGGCAACTAATATCTTGAAGCCTGGAAATGACACTCCCTCAGTTGCAAACTCACACTTTGATAAGTTCAGATATAGCTTATTCTGGTGGAAAGTTTAAAAAATCCGCTTTAGGTGATGGAAATGATCTTCCAAACTGCTGCTAAAGACTAACACGTCATCGAATTAGGCTACACAACTCTTGTTCAAAAAGGGCTTTAAGATCTCATTCATTAGTCTCATGAAAGATGATAGTGCATTGCATAAGCCAAATGGCATTACACGCCATTCGTACAGTCCTTCTCGCTTCTTAAATGATGCCTTCCATTCAACCCTGGGTCGAATCTGGATTTGATGATACCCACTTTGAAGATCTAATTCGGAGAAAATCTATGAGCCCACCAACCTTTCCAACATTTCTTCTATCTTTGGCATAGGAAACCTGAATTTAACTATGATTTTATTGACAGCTCTGCTATCCATGCACATCCTCCAACTATCATTTTTCTTGGGTACCAACAAGGCTGGAACAGAGCATGGGCTTAGGCTATGTTGTATCAGTTGCTTCTCTAGTAATTCATCCACCAATTGCTGCATAATTCTTTGCTCGGTAGAATACAACCTGTAGTGGGGTAGATTAGGTAGAGTTGAGCCAGAAATCAGATCAATTCGATGATGAATGTCTTTTAAGGGTGGTAATTCAGCAGGGAAATTATCAAGACCAATGTCAGAAAATTGTTTAATTAGTGCCTTGATAGATTCTGGAATAATCTAGTGCTCAACTGAGTTAACTTGCTCTTTTACAACTATTTCTAAAATGTGAGAAGAATCTCTCCAAGCATGCAATAATTGGCTTTCTGACACAACAAACATGGACGGTTTGCAGCTGTGAGCAATTGGCTCTGTGTCCTGATTATTGGGCAGCAACCGAAGTGTTTTTACCTTCCATTCGAATGTATAAGTACTTGCTCTACAATCATGAATCGCTTCCACATTGAATTGCCATGGATGCTCGAGAATGATGTGACACAAATCCATATCAATCATGTTACAAACAACTTCACTTGCATAATGTTTTCCAATGGAAAATGGTACACGACAGATTTCTGTAACGGCCATTTCTACCCTTTTTTTACTCAGCTGACTTTGTAAGGGCTAGAATTTTTTAAAATTTTAAGTTTAAAAGCTTATAATGCCTCTTTTGACACAACATTTTTCGTATACCCACTGTCTACCAACAAATCACAAATCTTACCATTGATAGTGCATTTGGTTTTAAATAAGACATTTTTATGTGAATTGTTAAATTGTCGTGGAGCCAAGAGTAATTTCTGAATCACATAGATAAGAGGTTCACCCTCATTTCCGCCCACGTCTTCGTGTGATTCCTCTGGATCTTCTTCGTCGCCATCTAAAGCATTTCCATCTTCCGCTTCCAATATGTGTAGTAAGTGCCTTGTTGGACATTCATTAGATTTGTGCCCTTGCTGAAAGCATATGAAATACTTAAATAGTCATTGGTTTAATGTGCGGGTCTTCTTTGGACTAACCTTTAAACTTCGGAGCTATCTTAATTTATGTATTCCTATTGCTAGCACTAATAGGTAGTTCATTTCCTGCAGCAGGGTTCTGTACCCGGTTTGTCTGGGTAGCATTGAAATTAGTAGATCGATTGCCATCAGCTGCTTGCTCAGCTACACATTTTCCTTAACTGCTTCTACTGTGTCTTGCAATTTGCATTTCCGCCTTCAATGCATAATTTACTGCTTGTGATAAGGACCATATGGTGTTCAATTCTAGTTTGTCTTGAATTGCCTCTTTCAACCCTCCCATATATCTTGCAACTAGCTGGTTTGTAGATTCATTTAGATTATTCATGTCACTTAGAAAATAAAATTCTTCTGTGTAAACATTAACTGACAGGCTTCCCTGTGAGCAATGTTGATAATGTAGATACAATATTTGCTCGTAATATGTGGGCAAGAAATGGCCTCAAAGTAGTTGTTTCATTCTCCACCAACTACGCATTGGTCCTTTCCCTTCTCTCCTTTTAGATTGCAATAGTTGTAACCACCAATCATTAGCTCCCAATTTTAGTCGACAGGCAACATATTTGACCTGTTTTGTTGGTTCAATTTTCATATACTCAAAAAAAAAAAAAAGTTTCCACCGCTCTTTCCCAATCTAAGTAGTCATCAATGTGTAGCTTCCCGTCAAAGAATGGGATATTCATCTTAACGTGAAATTTGCTATGATGTCTTTCAGCTTCTCTCGGTCACCTATGGTGGTGGTGACCTATATCATCTTCAAAATCAGACAACTCTAGTTCCTTGAGTAGTTTTGCTCCCTCATCTCAATCAGACACTCTCGGTATCGATGTGTCCCGATTCAGATTCCTTACTCCGTCTATCCTACGTTGGACTGCCAGTAAGTTTGTCGGTGTTACTGCCCGCAATGTAGGGTTGTGTTCCATGCATGCGTAGATTGCTCGTAGATCTCGTCGCACCTCAGTCTGGAAGTGTTGAGCATCTGCCTCAATCTCCTCCAAGTGTTGCGGCAGACCCCGATGCTCTGCCCAAAGGGCTTCAAGGCTTCGATCATCACCGGGAGCCACCCGTTTGCTGCTCTCCACCATCTGGCTATTATTCAAAAAAAAATTTTTTTTTTTGATGTAGGGAATCTACACGTAATGGGCACTAGCAAGCAGTGGGAGTAATAGAACAATGAATATAAAACTTTTGTGATTAAAATTTCTTAACTAAGGTCTTCTTTTCCTCCATATAACACATATATTTTCTGACCACCAACTATGCTAAAAGTAGCTACTAATAAAAAGAGCATACTCAAGTATTAATGGCCTAAAGCAGGAAATAAAAATAAGCAGATAGTGGTGAACGTTCTCCAACTAAGAGAGCATGTGTAGGTAAGTTATCCCTGCAGCCAACGCTCACAAAGATGCTCCGCATCAAATTGCTTAAATCATACTTATCTTCTCTCTTTCTTAACAAATGAGCCAACTCCTGAGCAGACTCGAACTCATAGAATAAAGCTCAAACTATATTGACTAATCAAGTTCAAGCCCAAGCTATGTTGGTGCATTGGAAGTAAACAACGAGACAAAACAAGCAAGAAAATAAATGCAACGGAAAGTAAAGCACATTGAATTAACATTAAGAAAATACAAAATCAGAAAAAAAAAACCCCCACAAAATCACACCACACCAATAAATTCACTATAAAAATAGGAAGAAATAAGTACATATATTTCTTCTCTCTCACTCTCTTCTTCATTCACTTCTCTCTTACACCATTCTCTCACACAAAACAAAAAGGAAAGTCAAGTAAATAACACAGAGGGACGCCACCCTTATGAAAAATAAGAAAGAAAACTAACTAGTCCGCCTTGAAGCATTGCAATGCCTAATTTAGAGGGTTGCGGTGCTAAGCTTTCTGTCATTTCTCCAAGCAAATCTTGCAACATCGAGGTGCTCGAGAACATAGTGCTTGAGCACTCGGGTACACGACACCAGAGCATTGTGCGAAAAGAAAAAATTTGGATGCAAAGCACCCAAACTCAAGCAAGGGGAGGACCCCCTACAAGCTCGACAAATTTAACTGAGGTCCAAGGAAATAGTACAACCCGATTAATCCACACAATCAAATTCCACACAGACTAAAAAGCTAGGGGTGTCTCATCTCGACTTGACTCGACTCATTTACACTCCTAGCGATGCTCACCAAATAAACTAAAATTTTAATCTATTATCATTTCTTGTTGGGAGAGGTAAGAAACGAGCAAATAGAAATATATAAAAACCATTTAAAAGTAGACACATGATTGATTCGATTCAACTATATTAGACTTCACACATTCTAAGGAGTGAAATAAATTTTATTTATTTAGGCACCATTGGATGCTTCTATTAATGCACTCGTATTTGTCACCATGTATTGTATTATTTTGCATTTCTCATAACTTTATAATTTTGCTTTTGTTTTTTTTTTGTCATATATGTAGTCAAATTTCATCAATAAGTTGCTTAACTTTCTAATAGAATATTTTCTCTAGTTAGTTCTCCAAAAACTCTTATACCTAATATTAGATGGTAAAAATGATCATGTAAACACAATTAGCCTTTAAACCAATGTTTTTAAGTCAACCTAAATTGATAAATTTTATGGGATCAATCATTTGGATTAAATCAAATTGATTATGGTTGATCATTGGATAGGCCCAATTAATCTAATTAGACCAATCACCCAAAGTGAACACCTCACTTAAATGATTTTGTCTATTTTGCTATGTTGGATCAATTCAGTCAAATTGAATTAACTAGATTAAATTTAAGATTCTTTAGGGTTTTCCCTAGGTACCCATACACAATTAGACCCTTAGGACCCTTTGATTCAGCTAAAATCAACCACTTTGATCATAAAAGGCCAAACTTAGCACATTTGGTAAACCTTTACCCAAATGAGCTTATAAACTTCACATTTCCTAACCAATGGATCATAGACCTCTAAAGTGGTATCCTAGGTTAGTAGATGTACTTCAATCCCAAATGGCTCTATGGGTTGGCCAATTGGTTGAACCAAATTCAAGGTGATCAAAATGGTTACCCCTAAGGCTCAACTTGACCAAACCACCACTAGCTTAAACATTGGCTTAGTCGAATATCTTGAGCACATAATCTTCCATAAATGAAATACATCTTCCTAATGATAATTAATCCGTCAATTGACCCAATTGAGCTCAACTGGTTCAAATTGACCCATGTGAACCCAAATGAGTGAACTGAGCCAACTTGTGTTAAAATCAAATCAGTCAAATCAATTCAACATGAAACATCTTCAACATGGGAATATTTAGAATTTTTGAAAATTATTTAACATGATTAATAGTTTAAATATAATATTTTTTTATTTTGTGAATTATTTGATCTAGTTAATATGATTCTATTAGTATTCACAATATATTACAATTTCTTTAAGAAAGACTTTAGCGCAATATAGTAAATATAACAATACAGAGAACATTACACGGCAGGATGCTTTCATGCTCCTCGCGCTGCTGTCAAATCGGCGTTCCTTCGCTGCTCTGACGGCCCCCACCTGTTCGACGAAATGCCTGAGAATCGTTGAACGGTTTCCGCCCTTCTGCAACGCCATCATCCGCGCCACCATTGAGAAAGGCTCTCCCACAAAAGCCTTACTCGCATTTGAATTCCTGCATTCCTCCGGCGCCCTTCGGCCGGACCACCGTACCATCGCTCTACTCCTCAAAGCCTCCTCCATCTCCCCCCACCTCTACAACGTATCAGAACTCCACGTTTTGATCATCAAACTAGGCCTTCAATGGCACAGCTCTCTGTCCTCTTCTCTCTTTCGGCTCTATCTGTCCCGAAACCTCTTGAAACATGCCCTGCAACTGCTCGACGACATTTTCGTCCAAGACACCGACCCATTCTATGGAAATTTACTGATCACCAGCTTTTCGCGGAAGGAAGACGTTGAGAGCTCCTACATGGTGTTCAAGAAAATGCCCGTGAGAGATAAAATATCCTGGAACTCCATGATCACTGCTGCGGTTCGGAGCTCGCGGCCTAAAGAGGCCTTGAGCCTTTACAGGAGAATGATTGTCGCCGGCGTTGAGCCTGACTGCTTCTCGTTCTCAACTGTTCTCTCCGCCTGTGCTCGCGCCGGTGCACTGTGCCACGGCGAAAGGATTCACCGGCTGATGACAGAGAAAGAAGCAGGTTTTGAATCCAACCCTTTTCTTTGTTCGGCTCTAATCGACATGTATTCCAAGTGCGGAAGAGTCGATTTGGCTCGAAGTATATTTGATTCTGTAAATAGAATCACCAACTCCATCTCCATCTGGAATTCTATGATCACCGGTCTAGCAATCCACGGCCTTGGCGCGGATGCCCTCCAGACGTTCGACAATATGCCCAAACATGCTATTTTCCCTGACAAAGTCACCTTCGTAGGAATACTAACCGCATGCAGCCACTCTGGCATGGTGGACGAAGCGCGCTTCTACTTCAATTCCATGCAGCGAGATTTCTCCATCAAGCCACAGTTAGAACACTATGGAGCCATGGTGGACGCCCTAGCGCGCGCAGGGCAACTGAGCGACGCCTACGAGCTGATAAAAGAGATGCCAATTGAGCCCGATTCTGCCATTTGGCGAGCTTTACTAGGAGCTTGTCGAAGGCATAGCCGTTGGGATGTTGCAGAGATGGCGATGGGGGAGATGAGGCGATGCCACAGTGGAGACTACGTTCTCCTCTCAAACATCTACTCGTCAGCTAAGCGTTGGGAGAAGGCTGAGGGAGTGTGGAGAGTGATGAAGGAGAGAGGAGTGCGGAAGAGTAAGGCGTTGAGCTGGGTGGAGATGGATGGGAGAGTTCAGCAGTTCATGGCCGGAGATCGATCGCATCGCAATTCCGATGAGATTTATAGAGTGTTAGGGGAGCTAACGAGGAGAGCAAAGGCGGAGGGATATGTGCCTGTTACTGAAGTGACTACCAAGGATGTTTCCGACGAGGAAAAGGAGGAGACTTTGAGCAGTCATAGTGAGAAACTTGCAGTGGCTTATTGCGTGATGAGGAATGGTGCAGAGGGGATCCATGAAATTCGGGTTTCGAAGAACTTGCAGACTTGCTGGGACTGCCATGGGTGGATGAAGGCTGTATGTAAGGTGTTGGGAAGGGTGATCACTGTCCGGGACAGGATTAGATTCCACAGGTTTCAGAACGGGGAGTGCTCTTGCAGAGATTATTGGTAATTATGTGAGGTATTTCTCTTATCTTTTTCAAGATTGCATCTTTGGCATCTCAAAGTTCTTCTTAATATAGATGTTACAAATAGAATGTTCTTATTAAAATTGAATAATATATTAATGCTAGGTGAAATTATTCTATGCGGAGTCTGGACGGGATTGTGAGGGTACACAGTGTGTACAATTTAATTTTTTGTATACAGTTTGATTTTTTTTTGTACATAGTCATATACACTCACAGTCCGGACGAGAACTTTCGGTCTAGACTCCGCACAGAATAGTTATATTAATATTTAATGCTTAAACTTCAATTTTTATCTAATATAGCACTTTATTTAACTCCATTAATTAAATCCTCTACCACAATGAAGAGAGGAAGTAATAAGAATATATGAATAAATTTGAGAGTCTTAGAGGGTTGGATTCAAGTGCTCGCCATGTCTAAAAAATCTTCCTAAAAATATTCTTAATAATAAGAATATATTATAGTAATGATTATTATTATATATTTATATTAAAAATGTTAGAGAAAATATTAATATGTTAATAAATAATTTTATTAATTACAACACTTTTGACCCTTAAAAAATTGGTGATCTGTTAGCGGGCAAATTACATAACCAAGGTGATGTGGGTTGGATCGTTGGAAGAAGAGGATGCTTGAAGGATTTAATCCTAATCCAGGGAACAAAGGTAACACCAAGCTTAAAGCTTTAAAAACATATAATATTCATCATCCCCTCATTCCTCTTTTACAATCTATATATAATAAGCAAGCAAGAACCTAGAGACACCTAGAAGATTCTAGAAAATAGGCAACAACTTGTAACAAACTAATAAGATATTCCTAAGGTAGACTTTAATAATGATGTTCCACATCATACTCCCCTCGCGTCTAAAGAACTCGACTCCGTCGAGGAGCGTGAGAGAGCATAAGAAATCCTCCTGGGTCGAAGATTCTGCGTCTTTTAAACCTATCCGCAAGCTTGTTCCAACTCATAATATCCCTCTTAGGCATTTCTCTGAACAATTTTTGTGCATCCTGAATCTCCCATGTTCTTAGCAATGCCCCAGCCATAGAGTTCCACGAAAACTCATCCTTCTCAGAACCAAGCTTAAAGTAAGGGTATACCTCATATAAAATATGCATATATGAAAGGAGCTCAAAGCTGGTAGGTTCTTTGCACTTGAAAGCTTTGTAGATTGAACTACTGGTAGACGCTATCCTCGCACCGAGGCCTTCTAAAAGGTAAGCTCCCAGACGTTGGATTGGTTCCTCTGATATTGAAACCACCTGTCTTAACTCG
Organism: Dendrobium nobile; assembly: GCA_022539455.1. NCBI lineage: Eukaryota > Viridiplantae > Streptophyta > Magnoliopsida > Asparagales > Orchidaceae > Dendrobium > Dendrobium nobile. The sequence goes on along the minus strand of CM039724.1, from coordinate 6,249,424 downwards.
GTCATCAACAACTCTGCCATCATAAGATCATCTTCTAGGGCATAAGCATACGATATGATGCCATTCTTTAAGTCCCCTCTTATTATCTCCAATAATTTCCTCTTCTTAGGTTCGAGAAAGAGTTGCCTATAAAAGGTGGTTTCAAAACTACCACCACAAAGACCTTTGTTCCCAAAAAGGCTTGAAGGAGGGCTCTTCTGAAATGGAGCAAAAATTGGCACTGCACAAGTTAACTGGTTATTAGAGAAGTTAACCAATATTAGACTCAACATACTCTTGAATTTAGAAGGACTAATTCCAGATAGCTTCTCGTAAGATACATCCAATGAAACCATCTTGTCGAGCTTCCCAAGCTCAGGCGGCAAATTGACTTGGATGTGATCAGAGCAAAGATTTAGCAAGTTCTTGATCCTTCCGATCTGGGGCAAAATTCCTGTAATATCAGTTTTGCTCCAGGTTCGTCCGGGACGAAGTTGGATCGTCCGGGATGATTGGTACAGGTTGTGCAGAAAAATTGTTCTGTCTGTATGGTTCGTCTGGACGAAATCAGGATCGTCTGGACGAAAATTTTTCAGAGCCCAAGTCGTCCTTAGACGATAATTAATTTCATCTTGACGAAATCTACCCAAAGCTGAGATCGTACCGGGACGAAGTGCGATCGTCCAGGACGATCAGTTTGGATATATATGGAAATGAGATATTTTGAAGAGAGAGAAAAAGCTGAGGAGAGAGAAAAACGAAGGAAAAAGTGGAAAAGTTGATTTTTGGATGACGCCGAGCTGTTTTCTTCCGTTGAGACTGTTCAGGAAATTGCTGTACGTAAGGTAAGGCACAATCCGACTTTCTTAATTTTCAGAACCGTCGCTGTTGGCGGTATTTTCTGTCCGGATTTCGTTTTTGTTAGCGATTTTCGTCCGTATTTTCTGACTGGTTTAGTTTTTATCGCGTAACTTTCTGTATATCGTTGGCGTGCCGGGTGTGCACATTTTGAATATATTTTGGAGATTTTTTTCCGGACCGTTTTGATTTGGCGGTGTTTTATTCCGTATGTATTTTTCTGTGTGAATATTAAATGCTGTGGCAGTAGAATAAATGTTCTGAAATGTTGTTATCTACATTCTGTGTGAATTTGATATTCTGTGATTTTTCAGGAAAATTGTGTAAATTTCATACGCTGCTGTTATGCTGCCCGATTTTTGGGTGATTTCTGATTTGTCCGGATTTCTTCTGATTTGATATGCTATCTGTATATGCTATAAAAAGGGAGTTATAAGGGGCCTGGATCCTATGAGATTCAGTTAGTGTCTGGGAAATCTGAAATGAGCTCAATATGATATATGTTCTGTTCCGGATCCGAGGAAATCTGTTTAGGTGCTATAAGCACAATATATATATCTGTTCTAGTGCTACAAGCACATCTGTTCTGGTGCCGTGAGCACAAAAAGGGAGGCATAAGGGGCCGGAATCCGTAGAGATTCCGTCAGTGTCAGGGAATTTAGCTATTAATTATATATCTGATATCTGATTTGAAAGGATTTCTGATCTGTTCCTTCTGATTCGTTTCTGTAAGAAATTATGATTTGATATGAGTTCTGATTTCCGTACGATATAATTTGATATGATCTGTAAGATATGATTCTGGCACGATTCTGTTCTGTTTCGATATGATTTGAATCTGATTTCTGTACGATTCTGATTCCGTTAATGTGATATGTCTGATCTGTTCTGTTTCTGGTTTGATATGACTTCTGTTTCCGTACAGTTCTGTCTGATTTGATATCTGTTTGATTTTGTGCTGATTTCTGTACGGATTCTGTCCGATGTATTTGGTTTTGGATTCTGAGAATTTTGATTGGAGGTTTATTGCTTTGCTGAGCTGTTGAGCTCACTCTTGTTTTCTGGTGGTTTTTCAGGTTCTGGGAAAGGGAAGGAAGTCCAGGACTAGATTCAGAGTCTGATCAGTATATGTATTTTGTTCTTTTGATTTTTGTACAGTCATGGCTCTTTCTGCTCTGTTTCTTTCTGTCAGCCATGCACTGTATTTGTAGATGATTGTTTTGAGGAAAAGAAAGAAAAATATAGATGTTTTGTTCCGCTGCATTTGATATTTTTAGTAGCTCTGGTCTATTTTGTATATATAATATTTGGAAGATTCAGTTCAGTAAGCAAATTCCAAAGCCAGATCCTGGTTAGTTCGTTAAGCTGGTCGCGACCCGGTGCGGGCGGGATCCGTCTCGAGTTGGGTCGTGACAAGCTTTTGGTGGTATCAGAGCATTAGTTTTGGAATTTGATTGGATTGTAAAACAGACCTATAGGAAGTGATCTGTAGTGAGTCTGTCTGGGGTAGTTTTGGTTTGTTTGGCTTTTTATTGTGTTGTTTTTGTGATAGTTTTCCGGATTTTCTGGATTTTTCTGTATGGATCAGCCAGACCCAGACATGACTGACGGGCAGAGTGCCAGTCAGGCAGCTCCAGTGGGGAGTACAGCCCCAGTGGCCGATGCTGATACACTGTCTCAGTTTGCTATGCTCGTTGCTCAGATGATGAGCGAGACTCAGAGCAGAGCTTCTACCGTCAGATCTGATGATATTGATAGACATCTGCAGTTGTTTTTGAGGTTGAAACCTCTGAGGTTTGAGGGCGCTGTTGAGCCCAGAGCTGCTGAGGAGTGGTTGAGAAGATTGGAGAAGACCTTCGACGGAATGCAGTGTCCGTCAGATAGGAAGGTTCCGTTAGCTGTTTTTCTGTTGGATGGAGAGGCTGAGCATTGGTGGGTTGGCCAGCAGGAGGCCAGATTTCAGGGTAGATTGAACTCTTTGATTACTTGGGAAGAGTTCACTGAGGTGTTTCGAGACTGGTTTGTTCCCCCTTCCGCACGACAGCAGATACAGGAGAGTTTTCTGAGGCTTGTTCAGGGGAGTAAGACGGTGATGCAGTATGAGAACAATTATTACGTCCTCCGACCGGACGTAGAGGAACGTACGGTCGAAGGCAAATTCCCGCCAAATACCGAGTTGTACCGAGCAAATACCGAGCAATATCAAATAATAACGAGGAATAACATCATGTGAAGACCCAATACCGAGTTATTTCAAGCTATCTTGAGTAATACCGAGTTATACAAAAGTTGTACCGAGTTTTTCCTAGAAAAAACTCGGTAAAACTCGGTATTTCTCGATATAGCTCGGTATAACTCGGTATTGGTCTTCAAAGAGCGGTATTCATCGTTATTATCAAATAATACATGTACCGAGCAAATACCGAGTTTTTTGGCGGAAATTTGGCTCCAACCGGACGTTCCTCTACGTCCTTGCGCCGGATGTAATAAAAGTTCGCAGTATGAGGCTGAGTTTACTGCATTAGCCAGGTATGCTCTGCAGCTGGTTAGTACTTTTGCTGAGAGGTGCTACAGATTTCTGAGGGGATTACGAGATATTCTGAGGCAGCCCCTGATACCGTTCCGCATTTTCGATTTCTCTGAGCTTGTGGAGCGAGCTCGTCTGATAGAGAACGACCTGATGGCTACTCAGCAGCGGTGGACTGCGAGTAGGAAGAGATTCGGAGGCGAGGCTTCCGGTAGTGATTCCTTTGGGAAGAGGAGATTTGTAGCTGGTTCTGGATCCGGAGTCACCAGATCTGACTCCAGGAGGAGTGGAGGGTCGTCTGGTACTGCTGCCAGTACGACGAGTTCTGGATCTGTCAGTATGGCACCTGTGTGCTAGAGTTGTGGACGGCGACACCATGGCCAGTGCTACAGGATGGCTGGTCTGTGCTTCCGATGTGGTCAGCCAGGACATCGGATTGCAGAGTGTCCACAGACTGGATTTGATCGACATTCTGAGTTCCGATCAGAGGGCTCTGTCAGACCTGCTGGTTCAGCAGGGAGACCGATGACTGTTCCTCCGCGTCCTGAGGGGTTTGCTGGTAGAGGTGGTGGTTCTAGTTCTGGACCACGGAGACCACCTACTATTCAGAGGGAGCAGAGTAGTTCTGTTGCTTCAGCTCCAGCCCCAGTTCAGCCACGAGTTTACAGTCTGAGTCAGCAGGAGGCTCGTGATGCTCCAGATGTTGTGACAGGTACGATTTACATTTCTGATCAGCCCTGTCGTGTTTTGTTTGATTCTGGAGCCAGTCACTCTTTTCTGTCCGAGCACTGTTTTGAGATTTTGCATTTGGACTCGTTTTTGTTTTCGGTTTCTTTGTCTGTGATTTTACCGGCTGGAAATCCTTTGATTGCTCGGAAGTTTTGCTTGTGTGAGATTGACATTTCTGACAAGAAGTGAAAATCGAGTCTGATTCTGTTGCCGATTTCTTCGTATGATGTGATTCTTAGCATGGATTGGCTGAGTCAGTATGAGGTCCAGATAGACTGTCTGAAGAAGCAAGTGAGTTTGCTTATGGCTGGAGAGAGATTTGTATTTCAGGGCTTACGAGGTGTTCTCTTCAGTCTGATTTCTGTGTTAGAGGTAAGCAGAATGTGGAAGAAGGGATACCCAGTCTTTTTGGCTTCGGTGCGGGATCTGAACCTGGAGGTTGGTTATGTTTCCGAGATCCCAGTAGTACAGGAGTTTGCTGATGTTTTTCCTGAAGAGTTGGTTGGTTTACCTCCGGATAGAGATGTGGAGTTCTCTATCGATATTTTTCCAGGTATCGCTCCTATATCAAAAGCTCCGTACAGGATGGCACCGAAAGAACTTTCTGAGCTGAACTTTTAACTTCAGAAGTTGGTTGACAGAGGCTTTGTCCGTCCTAGTGTTTCGCCCTGGGGAGCACCTGTTCTGTTTGTAAAGAAGAAGGATGTGACACTCCGTATGTGTATTGATTACAGAGACTTGAACAAGGTCACGATCAAGAACAAGTATCCTTTGCCTCGGATCGATGACTTATTTGATCAGCTTTCTGGTTCTTCGGTATTTTCAAAGATTGACTTGCGATCCGGATACTATCAGGTGAAGGTGAAGGAAGCTGATGTGGTGAAGACGGCTTTCAGTACTCGGTACGGGCACTACGAGTTCTTGGTTATGCCTTTTGGGGTAACCAATGCGCCTGCTATTTTCATGAATCTGATGAACCGAGTATTCAGGGAGTTTCTAGATCAGTTTGTGATCGTCTTCATCGACGATATTCTGGTATATTCTGCTTCTGAGGATGATCATGCCAGACACTTGAGCATTGTGTTGGAGACTTTGAGGCGGCATCAGCTGTATGCCAAGTTCTCCAAATGTGAATTCTGGCTGAAGAACATTTCTTTTCTGGGGCATGTGGTGAGCGGAGAAGGCATTTCTGTTGATCCCCAGAAGATTCAGGTAGTTGCTGATTGGCCGAGACCGACTACGGTATTTGAGGTACGTAGTTTCTTGGGCATGGCCGGATATTACAGGAAATTTGTGAAGGGATTTTCACAGATTTCGACGCCTCTGACGAGACTGACGCAGAAGTCAGTAGCTTTTGTTTGGACACCGGAGTGTGAAGCTAGTTTTCAGAGATTGAAGGACTGTTTGACTTCAGCTCCAGTGTTAGCACTTCCGTCAGGTACGGAAGGTTTTCAGGTGTTCAGTGATGTTTCACTGAAAGGTTTGGGATGTGTGCTGATGCAACACGGAAGGGTAATTGTTTATGCTTCTAGACAGTTGAAACCACATGAGAAGAATTACCCGACACATGATCTGGAATTAGCTGCAGTGGTATTTGCTTTAAAGATTTGGCGTCATTACCTGTATGGCGTCAGATGTGAGATCTTTACCGATCATAAGAGCTTGAAGTACATTTTTACTCAGAAGGATCTGAATCTGAGGCAGAGAAGGTGGCTCGAGTTGATCAAGGATTATGATCTGACTATTCAGTACCAGCTTGGGAAGGCTAATGTGGTGGCGCATGCTCTGAGCAGGAAGTCTTCTGGATTATCAGGTATTCAGCTTACTTTTGATGACTTTCTGATTCGAGACATAGAGCGCTTGCAGTTGGAGGTGATTTCCTCCAATGGTTTGGATTTGGCTCAGATGAGTATTCAGTCTACTTTGGAGACCAGGATTTAAGAAGCCCAGAAGTCAGATTTTGATTATTCGAAGTTGATTGTTCAGATTGGATCTGAAGACTCCTGAACTTCGAATTTCTAATTCTGGTGCTATTTTCTGTAAGAACAGGTTGTGGGTACTTGTGTTTGGGGATTTGAGGCAGGAGATTCTGTATGAATCTCATCATTCTGGCTACACTATTCATCCAGGCAGTGGTAAGATGTATGTTGATATGAAGCTTTTGTTCTGGTGGCCTGGGATGAAGAAGGATGTGGCGGAGTTTGTGTCGAGATGCGAGGCCTGTCAGTTGGTGAAGGCAGAGCATCAGCGACCAAGTAGACTGTTGCAGTCGTTGCCTATCCCTGAGTGGAAGTGGGAGGAGGTGACGATGGACTTTGCGATGGGTTTTCCTCGATCACGGCAAGGACATGATGCCATTTGGGTGGTTGTAGATCGATTGACGAAGTCTGCCAATTTTCTTCCAATCAGACAGACTGATTTAGTAGATCGCTTGGCACAGGTTTATGTTAAGGATATTATCAGATTGCACGGTGTGCCTCGCGTGATTGTTTTTAATCGTGATGGACGATTTACTTCCAGACTTTGGAAGGGCATTCAGCAAGGCTTGGGTACTAAATTGCATTTCAGTACAGTTTTTCATCCTCAGACTGATGGACAGTCTGAGAGGACTATTCAGGTACTGGAAGATCTGTTGAGGCTTTGTGTTTTGGACTTTGGCGGAAGCAGTGAGGATCATATCCCTTTGATTGAGTTTGCTTATAACAATAGCTTCCAGTCCAGTATCCGTATGGCACCGTATGAGGCTCTGTATGGCAGGAAGTGCCGGACTCCTTTGACTCTGACGGAGGTCAGAGATAGACAGGCTTTGGGTGCCACTTTTGCTGATGAAACTGTTCAAAAGATCAGCTTGATTAAGGAAAGATTGAAAGCGGCTCAGGACCGGCAGCAGAAGTATTATAATCAGAAGCACAGGTTTGTTGAGTTTGAAGTTGATGACTTTGTGTATGTCAAAGTCAGCCCGATGAAGGGTGTGAGCAGATTTGGCCAGGTGAGCAAGCTTAGTCCAAGGTACATTGGACCTTTTGAAATCCTAGAAAGGATTGGGAAATCTGCTTACAGACTGTTGCTTTCTGATTCGATGCCCGACGTGCATAATGTGTTTCACGTATCAACTTTGAGGAAGTGGGTATCCGACTCTGGGAAGAAGTATCTGCTGATGAGGTTGAGATTCAGGAGAATATGGCGTACAAGGAAGAGCCAGAGTTGATTTTGGCATACGACGTCTGAAAGCTACGAAGTAAACAAATTCCGATGGTTAAAGTCCAGTGGAAGTACCGTACTGCACGGGAAGTGACTTGGGAGAAGGAGTCGGACACGAGGAAGTCGTATCCGTATCTGTTTTGATAGAGTTTGATTGGACAATGTCGAGGACGACATTTTTTTTGAAGTTGGGGAGATTGTAATATCAGTTTTACTCCAGGTTCGTCCGGGATGAAGTTGGATCGTCCGGGATGATTGGTACTGGTTGTGCAGAAAAACTGTTCTGTCTGTATGATTCGTCTGGACGAAATCAGGATCGTCTGAACGAAAATTTTTCAGAGCCCAAGTCGTCCTTAGACGATAATTAATTTCGTCTTGACGAAATCTACCCAAAGCTGAGATCGTACCGGGACGAAGTGCGATCGTCCAGGATGATCAGTCTGGATATATATGGAAATGAGATATTTTGAAGAGAGAGAAAAAGCTGAGGAGAGAGAAAAACGAAGGAAAAAGTGGAAAAGTTGATTTTTGGACGACGCCGAGCTGTTTTCTTCCGTTGAGACTGTTCAGGAAATTGCTGTACGCAAGGTAAGGCACAATCCGACTTTCTTAATTTTCAGAACCGTCGCTGTTGGCGGTATTTTCTGTCCGGATTTCGTTTTTGTTAGCGATTTTCGTCCGTATTTTCTGACTGGTTTAGTTTTTACCGCGTAACTTTCTGTATATCGTTGGCGTGCCGGGTGTGCACATTTTGAATATATTTTGGAGATTTTTGTCCGGACCGTTTTGATTTGGCGGTGTTTTATTCCGTCTGTATTTTTCTGTGTGAATATTAAATGCTGTGGCAGTAGAATAAATGTTCTGAAATGTTGTTATCTACATTCTGTGTGAATTTGGTATTCTGTGATTTTTCAGGAAAATTGTGTAAATTTCATACGCTGCCGTTATGCTGCCCGATTTTTGGGTGATTTCTGATTTGTCCGGATTTCTTCTGATTTGATATGCTATCTGTATATGCTATAAAAAGGGAGTTATAAGGGGCCTGGATCCTATAAGATTCAGTTAGTGTCTGGGAAATCTGAAATGAGCTCAATCTGAAATCTGATATCTGTTCTGTTCCGGATCCGAGGAAATCTGTTTAGGTGCTATAAGCACAATATATATATCTGTTCTGGTGCTACAAGCACATCTGTTCTGGTGCCGTGAGCACAAAAAGGGAGGCATAAGGGGCCGGAATCCGTAGAGATTCCGTCAGTGTCAGGGAATTTAGCTATTAATTATATATCTGATATCTGATATCTGATTTGAAAGGATTTCTGATCTGTTCTGTTCTGATTCGTTTCTGTAAGAAATTATGATTTGATATGAGTTCTGATTTCCGTACGATATAATTTGATATGATCTGTAAGATATGATTCTGACACGATTCTGTTCTGTTCCGATATGATTTGAATCTGATTTCTGTACGATTCTGATTCCGTTAATGTGATATGTCTGATCTGTTCTGTTTCTGATTTGATATGACTTCTGTTTCTGTACAGTTCTATCTGATTTGATATCTGTCTGATTTTGTTCTGATTTCTGTACGGATTCTGTCCGATGTGTTTGGTTTTGGATTCTGAGAATTTTAATTGGAGGTTTGTTGCTTTGTTGAGCTGTTGAGCTCACTCTTGTTTTCTGGTGGTTTTTCAGGTTCTGGGAAAGGGAAGGAAGTCCAGGACTAGATTTCAGAGTATGATCAGTATAGGTATTTTGTTCTTTTGATTTTTGTACAGTCATGGCTCTTTCTGCTCTGTTTCTTTTTGTCAGTCATGCACTGTATTTGTAGATGATTGTTTTGAGGAAAAGAAAGAAAAATATATATGTTTTGTTCCGCTGCATTTGATATTTTTAGTAGCTCTGGTCTGTTTTGTATGTATAATATTTGGAAGATTCAGTTCAGTAAGCAAATTCCAAAGCCAGATCCTAGTTAGTTCGTTAAGCTGGTCGCGACCCGGTGCGGGCGGGATCCGTCTCGAGTTGGGTCGTGACAATTCCACAGGTCAAATAATTATCACTCAACTGCAACTCGAATAGTCTCATACAGTCTTCAACCACATGAGTTATCTCCCAACCAATAGAATTATGACCCAGCAGAAGAAATTGCAACCTCGACGTGCTGCAAATATTCTCCGGTAAGCTCCCATTAAATCTGTCATTGCTTAGATCAAGCTTACTATGGTTCCTAAACTTTAACAAAGATCTGGGCACTTCGCTTGTGAAATTTTTATCTAAAAATGTAGGGTGTGGTACTGATCTGGGACATAGGCTGGGTGTTGGCATCACTTGAGATGATTCCTGCGTCTGACTCTTCGTTATAGAGATGTTGAGAGAGTGGGGGATCTAGTTATGCGTGAGCAAAGGCTCCGAAGTCATGCGGCTTGGGAGTTGACTGAAGTCACGCAATGACATGCTATGAGACCATTCATCGCCAGTTGCTGCCGGGTCGGGAAGTGGAAACGTGGTCAGATGGTGGAAGGCATTGGTCACATGCGCATAGAGAGATGTGGGCTGGCTTGGTATGAAAGCATGGAGTGCAGTCGGAGATCGATCATGAGATGAAGAACTGGAATCGGCTCGTGAGAGATCGAACTCGACGCCAAGAGCTAGATCATGAGAGCAGAAAGGGAGCGGGGGCGGGTGCTCTGTGTGTGCAGGCGGCAATGGCGGAGTGGTAGCGGCGGGATCGGGTTGAATGCCGGGCATGGGAATGTCGTCATGCGGGTTTGGGAGTTCTAGCATATGGAAGACTTGTTCGACAGAGTCGAAATCGGTGACATAAGGATTTTTTGCAGGCGAATCTGCAGGCAGAAGTAGGGTTGGTTGTGCCTGTGTGTTGGTGGTGAAGAGGAGCGACAGGGACGGTATGGTTGCTGGCCTGCTCATGATTCTCTCCACCGATTGCATGAAATTAACACATAAAGCATCTATTCGATCAATTGATGCTTCCACTTGAGCCAACCGAAGGGCTTCATGGCGTCCATCACGGTTGCCAGCCCTTCTTCTTTGGCGGCTCTCTTCGTGGGGATAGGGGGGCGGCGGGTCTCGCCATTGGAGTGGAGGATAGTCATCTTCTTCGTCGTCAGCCGCCCATCTCTTTCGGCGTCGATCATCGTCGACCGCCCATCTTATTCGGTGTCGATCTTCGTCGACCGCCCATTTTCTTCAGCTTTGATCATTGTCGACAGCCCACCTTCTGCAATCCATCGTTCTTCGCAAGCTCCAGGCTCTGATACCAACTGATGTGGGTTGGATCGTTGGAAGAAGAGAATGCTTGAAGGATTTAATCCCAATCCAGGGAATAAAGGTAACACCAAGCTTAAAGCTTCAAAAACATATAATATTCATCATCCCCTCATTCCTCTTTTACAATCTATATATAATAAGCAAGCAAGAACCTAGAGACACCTAGAAGATTCTAGAAAATAGGCAACAACTTGTAACAAACTAGATAAGATATTCCTAAGATAGACTTTAATAATGATGTTCCACATCACAAGGTGTCCTCTTGTCATTCCATTTATTAACAATCAATAGCATTGGGTGAACATCCGAATACAGAGAAAATTTGATTCAAGGTATGTTGACTTGATTCGAGCTAAATCAAGCTGGTTCAAGTCAAATTAACTCGATGTATTCTTTCTCAACTCAAAGGAGACTCGTTGGTTTATAAAAGAAATTTTCTCAAGCAGGTGACTGTGACCTAAGAACTTTTACTAGTCAAGCGTGTATGATATTCAGTCTGTCCTAGTGACTAATATTTATGAATTCATCCTACTCGAGGTATGAAAACTTCTCAAAGCAAATTATTGATTGGCTACTCAACTATTTAGACATGTGATTTCTTAAGGCTCTGTAGACTACTTCAAGTCAAACATTTCAATCAGGCTACATGATTATTATATTTTCTATTATTTTTTATATAGTCTTTGATGTAGCCAATTTTGTAACACTCAAGCCCCAACATAATTCTATAAGTACGTGGTTAAGGGGTAAGCTTAGTTCATGCAATTTTTTTAATCAATTGAATTTTATAGAAATTTCACAAGGTCTCCATAAAATTATTCTCTTTTGACTTTTGTTTTCTCTTTTTTTTTTTTTTTTTTTTCTTACTCCATATTTTCGGTATAGCAGGGTGATTTGCAGATAGTTTTGAATTTAACATTATAAATGGTATAGTGAGCAGCATCGAGCATGCCATTAATTAAAAGAGGAGTATTACATAAAGCATAACAACATCAAAGTGGTGGAGAAGAATCTATCAATATGGAGACTAAGAGTTTGTGTCTATCTGACATTTCCCAAATTTGAGGAGATAATGACTTGAATTTTCTACGCTGTGTGGGAGAGAACTCTAAGAAATATTACTTTAATTCAATTGTGAGGAGGAGACTTTTTGGAGCTAGAGCCTTGACCTCTACTCTAGTTGCAAATGAGACATATTATCCTGATGGTTTGGAGTAGACTTCAACTCTTCATTACGAGGAAAGGAGGAATGAGGAGGTCGCCACTGTTCAGTGCCTTCCCAAGGGAGATTGATGAGGCCAAGCCTCTAGCAAAATATAAAATCTCTCACCTTGATTCGTTAAAGGGAAAGACAATTCTGGTGGCCATCTTGCTTACTTTGAGTTGGATGTCTCTCTTCTTTATATCATCAATGCAGTGAAGTGTTGGCTATCTTCACAATCTTCAAGGAATCACCTCTAAGGTGATTCTTGCTTCTGTCACTCAATGTCATCTCTTATTTAGCTGAGTTCAAGAGGTTGTTCATGACACAACCCACTAGCTCGCAAAGGCCACTAAAGAACTTGCAAGCATTACTATGGATGAGGCAAGAATGCAATGATTTGTTGATGATTTTTATTGCTCAATTTCTAAAGGAGATACTTAACATGAAAGATTTAGAGCTAGTTGTGGCTCAAGTTATTTGCCAAGGTTTATGTGAATGACCTACAAGTTATATACTTGACTTGTAATAGCTGGGGACTTTGATTGAATTGCTTGAATTCATTAATAATTATTTAAGTATCGAGGAGTATAATATGAAAAACAATACCTCTAATGCGGGTTAGAGTGTGACACTTATTAAATCTATGTACGGTTGCACTTGTTATGACCCGACCTGATAAAGGCAACTCACTAAATTTATGTGACTAAACATTTTTGCATTGTCTGAGAATGTTATGTATGCATATGAGTGTCTAATCTGGTCTAAATTGGGTTCCAAGGGTTTGTGTTCATGTTTGAGTAATATTAAAATTTTCTCTTAGGGCGCCGCAGCTTTGTGCTATCTATTTTTAGCCAAAATAAATCGGGTGTTGAAGCATTGGAGGTGGCTCCCCAGTGTTGTGCTCCTATAAGGGGAGCGTTGCGGGCGTAGGTTCGGGCATGCAGCTGCAGGCTTAAATTTTATATTTATAATATACTTTTTTTGCGATTTCAAAACCCATTTCTCTCATTTGAACAATCACCTAAAGAGAAAGAAAGGGGGGTTTTAGTGAGAGAAAGATAGGGTTTGATCCACTTTATGTTGTAGCCCCAAGTTTAAAAGTTATTCGGAATGAGGTAGGTTACACTCTACCAATATCAATTTTTAAAAATACAAGAATTTTCTAATTTAAATTATAATTTTATTAGGGAAAAATTGCTATAATTTTGTACACATAAAACTTTCACCGTGAAACTTTATGTATATTGTAGATATGACAATTCTTGACATTTAGGTATTTTTTTAAGTTTTCTATGCTATTTTATTTAATTATATAATTATTTTGATCCAAAATATATATTTTAGTATAATTAAAGCTTTAAAACAATGTTTTGAATAATATCCCATAATTTGGTGAATTTATGAAATATTGTATTCCTACTCAGTTGTTGAAATTTAGTCTTCTGATTTAATACACTGTGATTTTTGCAAGTAGGTTTATTTATGTTTCATGAACTGAATTGAATTGATATATGTGTATATATGCTTAAATTGTCTTATTATTAGGAGATTTGATATGTGGGGGAAGTTTTATTCTAAAAGTTTTGTTCTGGTGCTAAATATATAATGGAGTCATAAGGGTTTAAAATTTTGAATATTTAAATATGTGCTGAGCATTGGGAGTTATAAGTGCTTGTTTTTAAATATGCAAGCATGGGAGTTATAAGGGTCTATTCCTAATATGAGGTTTAAGGGTCCGAAGGAAATATATTATTTATTTTTCTAATATAAGAAGTGCTTGTTTATTTACTTTTAGTCCATAGTTTTCTTTATTTTGGATATATTTAATTAATATCATGCTTAGTACAATATATTTTTATTGAACTACTTTTACATTCAATTAAATGTTAAATAAGTAAATTGTTTGAAAATTTAGATCGATTGGTGTGACATGTTGAGCTGTATTGGCTCATATATATTATGTCTTCTATTTTAGGTTAGGGGAAAGCTAATGAGCTAGTTGAGTAGCTAAGCATCCTAGATCAGATCTATCTGAATCTGTATAGGTACTTTCCTGATTTTGTACATTCATAACTAGTTTATTTTATTAGTTTCTTTTATAGTAAATAGTCATATATTGTAGTGTAAACGTTGTATATACATTTTAATGAAATGAAAGAAAATTGTGGATGAGTTATTTATTTTGTTTACTGAAGTTAATTAGAAGCTTAGAAGTATGTTTCAAATTTTAGTTGTAAGAACTCTTTAATTTTCCCAAAACTTAAATCTTAGGTTTGGCCTATCCCAATTTAACACGGTATGATCTGTCTGTTTGTGGGTCATATCGGGTTCGATTGTGACAGTCTCTTTTTGGTATCAAAACAATGGTTTTGGGGATACAAATTGTAAAATAGTCATATAAATTATATTTTTCCTGGCTAATTTAAATCGAATTTTGATGTATATAATTTCTAGATTTACTTCTACTGGACTAATTTTATATTGATGATCTTATACAAGCTCTTAAAGATTAAACAAGAGATAAAATATATCATTCTTCCTTTTTAGGTCAAGAGGCATCACAAAGTGGTATCAGAGCGAATGATATTAAAAGAATTGAATTATAATCAAAGCTATATAATTGATTATGAGTGGGGTAAAAGAGGTTATTATAGATTTTTTTCCTTGCTTTTGATTGATTAAATGGCCATATGTATTGAGTTTGTTGTTTATTAGATTAAGAAAGAGAATTATATCAGTGGATAAATAGATCCTACTGATCAGGATATATAAAATGGATTGAGTAATTGTCTCAATTAGTTTTAACAGCTTGATGCATCTTACTAGTATACTTGCATAGGTAATTAATGATACACAAAGTAAGCAGACTGGACATAAGGAACAGGAAGAAGATAGATATTTATAGATGTTTAGTAAATTGAACCCACCATTATTTAAGGGAGATGTAGAACCCCAAACTATAGAAGAATGGTTATTGAGGATAGAGAAAATATTTGAAAGCGTGCAGTACCCATATAATAGAAAAGCATCACTAATATTATTTTTGTTTCAAGGTGAATAAAAAAGGTGGTGGTTAGGACATCCCTGAGAAAAATATTTGGTAAAGATGAATGCAGAGATTACCTAGGCAAAATTTGTTATTGTTTTCATAAATTTGTTTATACCTTTGTCAGCTCGATAATAAATGTTGGAGGCTTTTATGAGATTAGAGTAGAGAGAAAAGACAGTGATGTAATATAGAGCTGAATTTACTACGCCGGAAATATACACTCCACAATTGATTAGTACAGCGAAATAAAAGTGTTACAAGTTTTTTAAAAGATCGAAGGATAAATTAAGATACTCCCAAGTACCATTAAAAATTTAGGAGTTTTTAGAGCTTGTTGAGAGAGAAAGATTAGTGGATAATGATTTAGCTGTACCATTATCTAGATAATATATGAGTAGAAAGAGATTAGGGTATGATATGCCCAGAAGATATATCCGGGAAAATAAAAGTAAATATTTAGACAATAGGAAAGGATCTAAGACGAGTGTGGGAAGTGTATTGAAGTGTGCCCGATGTGGCAAGAGGCATAATAGATAGTGTGGCATAATAGATAGTGTTTTCTGATGATCAGATAGTATTTCATATGTTGTTAATGAGGACACCATATGGATCATTGTCCACAATAATGATAGGAATAGGATCAGAATTTAGAGTGGAGCAGTCTAAGCAGGGCTAAAAAAAGAGGATTGTGGGATCTGGGGGATACAATGATGGATCCGTGAATAATACTTATGAAAGACAAGCTAGTAAAAGTTAGAGAAAGCCCACACATTTTATTACACCTGTACTAACATCAATATGAGCTAGAGTTTACAACTTAATTCAGCGGGATGGTAGGAATGTGCATAAAGGGTCCACTGGTATAACTCTTAATCTTATACATTTAGTTGAGTAATTAGTATTGTACAACATGTTGAATGATATATGATTGAATGATATGCATACGTGTGTGTGAATGATTGAATGAAATGAATGATATGTTAGTGATAAGTAGTTATTTAGATATTTCGATTATAGAATTAACATCGTGTCGATTTATTTTGAATCAAATTGATTTATTTAATGAGTTGACTTAGTTTTGAACTAGTTTGGTTTTGTTTTATATTGAATTCATTTAGTAGTAATTTATTTGTATTAATCGTGGAAATGTCGAGTGCAATATTTTTTTGAGATGGATAGATTGTAACAACCTAAAAATTTTGAAAATAAGTTTAAAATTAAAATTTAGAAAATTTGAAATTTCTGAACCGTGGCACTGCGGCATGTGATTTCTATTAGAGGAACTGTATATACTTATAATATTGTATTTAGTCTTTATATATATTTACAACATTGCCATGTACTTATCAGCTTTCTATAAATAAATCACTAGCTGCTCCTATGGGATCACCTAGTTCTATTCTTTCCTTTCTTCCTGTCTTGGTGTTCAGCTCTTGAAACTCTATCTGGTATCAGACATAGTGCGATCCTAGAGTACCTCAATGGCGGAACAAGCATCTCCTTCATCTCCCTCCCTCGAAACGCACGGTGATGTTTCGAATCACTCATTTATCTCTCATTCTCTAAAATTTCTTGTCTCAAATCTCAAGACATTTGTTCCCAATCAACTCTCCAGGGGAAATTATACGACCAGGAGGAGCCAAATCGCGAAGCTGTTCCACGCCAATGGATTCGAAGCTTTTCTTAAATCCAGCCTTCCGTCGCCTTCTGATCAAATCACGGACAGGAATCTCGCCGTGGCAATTAGCTCAACAATCTCTGCCTCTGTTCTACCTTACATCATCCATCTCGATCATACCTCCGAGATCTGGAGGGTTCTTGAAACTCGGTTTCAATCTTCAAGTCGATCGAAGGTGATCCAGCTCAAGAATGAGCTCCATAACTTCTCCATGAAGAACCTCTTGATGACACAATACCTTACCGAGATCAAGAAATTAGTCGATCAGATAGCGTCGGCCGGATCAATGGTTGACACGGAGGATGTTATTCTCTACATCTTGAATGGGTTACCTCCGGAGTACCAATCTTTCATGACGTCCATCAGAACGATGCTGCATCCGATCAGCCTCGACAACCTGTACGCGCTGCTGATGAGTGAAGAAATTCACGTCCAAACAGACGCTGCTCGTCTGCCTCCGTCGTTGCATTCCCATTCGGCCTTGTACACGCGCAGAGGTCGTGGACGGAGAGGCCAAAGCCAGACATCTCAGAATGCTAACCCCAACATTCGTGGCAATTCGCAGCCATCGGTAACATGTCAAATTTGTGCCAAACGGGGTCACACCGCCGACGTTTGCTGGCATCGACTTAATACCAATTACACACCATCTCCTAACAATAATAGATCCGGCAATGCCCTTCTTGCTTCAACTGATCCCCCAACAGAGTGGTTTCTTGATTCCGGGGCGTCCTCCCATATGACGAATCAACCAGTCCAACTATCTAAAGCGGTTGCATATCAAGGCTCGGACAGAGTCACAGTAGGGGACAAAAGGTCGATCCCTATTGCTCAATCGGGCACGAGTCTCCTTCCAACCCCTTCTCGTAAGCTTTTTTTGAACAATCTACTTCACATTCCTTCAATTTCTTACAATCTTCTTTCTATATCTAATCTTGTTAAAGATAATAACATCTCCGTCACTTTTGATCCCACGGGTTTCTCTTTCAAGGATTTGATGACGAATCAATTGCTTCTTCACGGGCCTTGCAAGAATGGTCTGTACCCAATTCCAAGTGACGAATCAAAAAGGAATCCTGTAGGGCTTATGGCTTCCAGATCTTCTGCAATAACGTGGCATCATAGACTTGGCCACCCGAATTTTAAAACAATGAAGTGTATAGCTAGTTCACACCATTTGTTTCACACACGCTCACCGAGTTTCAATTGCATTTCTTGTATTACCTGTAAAAATCATAAGCTTCCTTTTGAATGTTCTGTAACGAGGCAACAAGCTCCGCTTGCATTACTCCATTCTGATGTTTGGGGACCATCTCCGGTCACCTCGCATCAAGGTTTTCGCTGTTATATTTCGTTTGTTGATGATTTCTCCAGGTTTACATGGGTCTTTCCGATTCTTTTTAAATTTGACGTAGCAAATGTTTTTATTAATTTCGTTATGGATATAGAACGACAAACTCAGCGCAAAATCATGGCTCTCCGCACTGATGGGGGCGGTGAGTTTCTTAACCAAAAACTTAAGAACTTTCTCACAGCTCATGGCATTCAACACCAAATATCGTGTGCGTATACTCCGGAACAAAACAGAGTAGCCGAGAGGAAGCACAGGCATCTCGTGGAAACTACGCGTACGCTTCTTCACACCGCTGCCGTTCCGCACTCCTACTGGCTGGATGCAGTCATGACGGCAGCATATCTCATTAATCGGCTGCCATCACCGAACACAGGCAACAAGTCTCTGTTGTAGCTAATGTTCAACACACCTCCCGTATATGAGCATCTACACGTATTCGGATGCGCTTGCTATCCGCTCACGCTGGAACACCACATGAACAAACTTCAACCCACCGCAACTCCATCAGTGTTCATGGGCTACTCAGATGCCCACAAAGGGTACAAATGTATGAATATTGCCACAAATCAAATGACGATTTCTAGGCACGTTCAGTTCACGGAGGATCTGTTCCCATTTCAACAAATTCATCCTCCACGAACTTCTATCACTCCTGGCATTCCACCATCGCTTCTTGTACCAACCTCTTCCATAAACAAGTCTGTCACCAACTCAATCGGGACACCAAGTCATTTCCAACATCCCTCACCTCTGCCTCAGTCAGTCAATAACATTTCCGCAGTCATTACCCACCAGCAACACGAGTACATCCCAACTCCAACATCAGCCCGTCAAACACCACATGACCACTAGGCTGCAAACAGGATCTCTGCGACCAACGAACCGTCTAAATCTCCTTCATCAACAGCTACCTCATAATATTCCTGAACCATCCACATTCGCGGAGGCAAGTAAATACAGTGAATGGAGGAATGCCATGGCAGAGGAGTTCTCGGCTCTCCAAAAACATGGCACTTGGAGTCTGGTCTCGCCACCGCCGGATGCATCCATACTTTGGTGTAAATGGACCTTTCGGAAGAAGCTGCACTCCGATGGCTCGATAGCAAGATTCAAAGCACGGTTAGTGGCTCAAGGAAATCGTCAAGAATATGGCATTGACTACGGTGAAACCTATAGTCCGGTAGCTCGTCTTCCGATCATCAGGGTCCTACTCACGGTGGCCCTTCACTATGGCTGGGACGTTCAACAAATGGACGAGGAAAATGCATTCCTCCACAATCATCTCCAAGAAACCGTGTACATGCGGTAATCAAAGGGCTTCGAAGACACCGATCGTCCTGATTAAGTCTGTTTCCTTCGCAAAGCTATATACGGCCTTAAACAGGCACCTCGGCAATGGTACACTACTCTCACTGATCACCTTCTCACGACAAGATTTACACACAGCAAAGCCGATCCATCATTGTTAATCTTCGATCAACATAACATTAAAATGTATCTCCTTGTCTACGTGGAAGATATCCTGGTCACCGGCAGTAGTCATAAGGTTATCCTGGATCTCATTACAAAACTTCAACACAAGTTCACGATCAAGCACCTTGGACAGGCGAATCACTTTCTTGGAATTAAGATTCAGTCCTTCAAAGATAAGTATTTTTTATCTCAACGTACGTATGCTGAATCCATTCTTCTTCAATCTAACCTTCTCTCGTGTAATCCTGTAGCCAATCCGTCCTCAACAAAAATCCCAAGCTCAGTTTCGGAAGATCCAAAACTCTCGGATGCATCTACCTACCGAAGAATTATTGGATCGCTTCGGTACTTGACAATCACCAGACCGGATATAGCATATGCTGTAAACTCCCTGCATAATATATGCAAAATCCCACTCAGCACGACGCTCATGGCCTCAAACGATTACTCCGATACGTCAAAGGCACTCTTGCATTCGGTTTACCAATCTCGAAGGCCCAGCTCTCATTTCAGACGTTCTCCGATGCCGATTGGGCGGGCGACTTAGATGCCCGGCGATCAACGTCCGGCTATTACACCTTCCTTGGAGACACGTTGATCTCATGGGCGGTCAAGAGGCAAACCACTATTGCAAGGTCATCAACGGAGTCGGAATACCGAGCTCTTGCCTCGGCAACGGCGGATACCATCTGGCTCAAGCATCTCCTACAGGACTTTCACATTCCACGTGATCAACCAGTTAAGTTGTTTTGTGATAACACATCGGCTATCGCTCTTGCTCTCAACCCAGTTTTTCATGCCCGGACGAAACATATTGAGATTGATCAACGCTTCGTCCGATCACACATTCAAGACAATCATATCAGTCTCCTTCCTATTAGCACGACCGATCAGACGGCTGATCTCCTGACCAAGCCATTGTCCACAAACAGATTCAAGCTCCTGCGAACCAAGCTCACTGTTTCTGAAGAACCATTAGCTTGAGGGGGGATATTAGAGGAACTTTATATACTTATAATATTATATTTAGTCTTTATATATATTTACAACATTGCAATGTACTTATCAGCTTTCTATAAATAAATCACTAGCTGCTCCTATGGGATCACCTAGTTCTATTCTTTCCTTTCTTCCTGTCTTGGTGTTCAGCTCTTGAAACTCTACAATTTCAAGCATAGTGGATTTGGGGGGAGTAACACTAGGGCACTGGAATTTGACGTGGTGGCTCTGATACTCTCTGTTCTACAATAATCTGGAATGAGCATATAGTGTTGTGACACCGAGTTGGAGCTCCGTTATGCTAGGGATTGATTTTTTTTTTTAAATATAATTTCTCCACTCAGCCATCACCTTCTCCCTCATTATCATTGTGCTTGGCGAGCTAGGAAAGGAAGGTCGAGAGGAAGAGGGAAGGAGGAGAGAGAGAGAAGGAGAAAGGGGTTTTGGATCATTTTTGTTTGCTGGTTTTATTTGGAGATTTCTTCTATTCATGGTAGGTAACTCAAATCTCACTTTGAATTTCAATGATTTTGAGTTTGATAAACTTAATATTTTCTAAATTGATAAAAATAAAATTGTCTCTTAATTTACAATATTTTTATAGTGTAACATTTTGTACATGATAGACATAAATTTTATGAGCATTTTGTTATAATATTATTAAATTTCATTGGGTGAAGCAATATTTATGATTGTTTAAAATAAATAAAAAACGTTTAGATTTCCTGTATTTCCTAGATTAGTACATTTCATTTGAATCACATTGCATAAAAAATGACATGGCGGATAAGAAATAAATGTGGCAATTACATATTAGTAAGAAATGCTAGCTGTTAACACTAAAATTAAGATATGTTAGCTCTTGAAATATAATACCTTACATAGGAGGGTGAGCCGATAAATTTTCCTTAAAATAAAATGTTTATGATGTGATCCTAAATGTTAGCCTGTAATTGATTGACTAAATTACAATGATTGACATATAGTGATAACTCTTTATAAATTATTAAAAGCCACATGTAATGATAATATAATGATATAATGAATAATTAATAAGACTCGTGGGTGATAGATGAGTGAATCACATTAAAGTCGGATGTCCTGCCTTGCTATTTGCAATTATATTTGTGATTAAATTTATATAATAACACATGAATTGTCTAATTGATAGAGATGATAAAGCTAGTATGAAAATGGATACATCATGACCTACCATATGATAAATACACCTATAAATATTGATAGATATATTAATATAGTACACTGATAGGGCATATTGATATATAGGTATACCGTACACATGACACATATAATGGAATCATTGACATAAAAATAAATGATAGAAAATTGACGTATGCTTTACTGTACGACGTCTGACATTTTTTTATAGACTATTATTGATTTTCTTATATGCTGATACATTCATATGCTTCTTGATTTTCTTTTGTTTTATTGATCATATTGATTTCTTAATATATTGTTATCGATCTCTGATTTCATATTGATGATTGTTAATTTAATATTGGTTTAGTTGAGTATGAATATTGATTCCTAAGACTAGGGGTTTAAACGGGTCGAGTCGAGTCGAGTGATGACCTTATCAAGTTCAACTCGTTAGTCATTATATCGGCTCGAACTCAAGCTCGAGCTTAAGTCGAAATCAAAAGGTGAGCTCGAGCTCGACTCGTCGCATTGCATGTCAGCTTGTCAAGTAGCTCAATTTCACACGTGAGCTTGCCTCCACCGTTCTCGCCCAGCCATTCAAAATTCCAGTTCCCACGAAATGGAATTCCTACCCGCATTCGTCTTTGGTTCGCATCCCACATCCCTCCTCCTGCGTTCGAGTAATTATTACGTCTGGTGAAATCCGAATGTATACCGAGCAATACCGAGTTTCAGGTGACGTGGCGCGTGGTTATTGGTCTATGAACGAGTTCGGTGACCGAGCGTAATAATTGCTCCCCGCATTCATCTTTGAGGCGAGGATTCTTGCGCTCACATACTCACATAAAAAGAAAAGATAATTTTGTTTTGGGTATTAAAAGAGATGTGACAATTTGCAGTTTTATTAAATGCTTTTCAACTATATTTTCCCAAGACAAAACTTTATAGCTTTACAGGTAAAAGTTTTTTTTTTCTTTTAATTCTTTGCATGTTGCTTTAATAAATACATACTTTTAAAAAATAATAATACAAATAATAAAAAAAATGAATAAATATATTATACGAGCCAGCTTGCGAGCTCACAAGCCAAGCCGCATCAAACTCAAACTTGAGCTCGTTTAATAAATGAGCTCGAGCTGGAGCTCATGTTTTGATAAACTCATCTCATGAGCTTTTTAATGAGTCGAGCTCAAGTCAGCTCGGGTCACTTACACCCCTACTTAAGACCTGGCATTGAATATAGAGGTTGGTTTTTGTTGCTTATTGTGCTATGCCTCAATATATTGATTTATTTTATTTTAGGTGAGAGAAGAGATCAAGACCCTATGGCAGATCTTCAAGTTTTTTGTTTAATTTTTGTATTATTATTTTATTCTTTTGTAGTCAAGAGTTTATTGAGACTGGTTGATTACAAATTTTCTCATGACTAATATTAATGATATATTGATGAATGAATATAGTGAAAGATTTTGATGCATATTAGATTTTTTTTCCACTAGACTGATTTTATATTGATGATATTATATAAGCTCTGGGAGATTAAATAAGAGATAAATATACAATTCTTCAATATAGGTGTTGGGTGTCACAATTGGTGGAGAATATTTTTTTCCTCTTACTTTGTTGGCAATAGACATCTAAAGATATAAGTGAATTAAGGAATTAAATATACATCCAAATTTACAAAAAATTCGACACAAGATAAGTCAAGTCAATTCAAGCCAAGTTAACTCAATTAACTTACTCTCAACTCAAAAGTGACTCACTTATCTATAAGAGAACTCACCTCAAGAAGGCGATTATGATCTAAGTACCCATCTCTATTGGGCAAGTATGACATGCGGTAGCCACTATCAGCTATTATCCATAAAGTCATCTTTGGGGTCTACTCAAGGAATGGAGAGATTATTAGGTGCGGGGTGAACCGTCTGCACAAGCATTCTTCGGCGCTAGGTACCGGCACTCGGTACCGCTCGCTAGGTACCCAGCGCTTGTGCGGACGGTGCGCACAAGCACCTAATAATTTTTCCAAGGAATGACACCTTCTCAAAGTAAACTACTGATCAACTACTCAGCTGACTATCAATACATGCCAAGCCAATGATTTTTTAAAAACACGAAAAACGGCTTCATCAAATCGTACGTTTCAATCGGGCTATATAATTATTGTATTTTATCTTAATTTTTGTACAACCATATATGCTATCAAGTATGCAATCAAGTATAATTAATAGAAATTTCAAAGCTTCTTGCTCTAAGAATCTTCTCTCTCTTTATTTCTCTATTTTCTTTTTCATCCATTATTGATTAACCGACCATTATGAATTCAAAGACTTGGTGGGAGTCAATAAAAGCGCACACATTAATTAGTCCTACACACCATAACATTAAAGTTATTTATCTATGTGAAAGGATTAATAGCTCAGTAGTTTAAGCATAATTTTATTTATTTTGCATTACTTTGATGGGATATTTACATACATACAACTTTATTTCATGATATTTACATATCTACCACCCAAAACTTTAATATTATATGTCTACCACCCATATACAACTTTAATATCAAATATATCACTCTTATAATTCATTTCTATCGTTCATACCATCCTATAAATTTAATATTTCATTCTACGCACCTAAATTTGTTCTATGAGTGGTAGACATGTAATATTAATGTTTTAGATGTTAGATATGTAAATAGCATGAAATAAAGTGGTATGTATGTAAATCCCTCTACTTTTATTCACATATTTTGTAACTTATTCATTCATTTTCCCCTAAAATAGTTACCCATCCGCCAATAAATAAATAATTTGTTACGAAGCCTTTTTTTTATTTGTCGTATTGCTCCGAATTTATGTGCTCTCTTTCAAGAGAATTTTTTCACAATTAGGTGGTCATCTCTTCATGCCCATTAAAAAATATAAATTTATCTTAAAATTAGAATTATATATAAATAATTTGTATTATATTAATCTTAAAAATATTTAACATATTTTAAATTCATTGTAAGAAATATTATATTATAATATATTGATATAATATTTTAGCTTAATAAGTTTGTTCAGATTAATAGGCTAAGTTTTTAAGCTTTATAAAGGGGTGTCAAAAATCGACACGACCTAAAATCCAACTCGAACCCAGCCTGAAAAAATCCAGGTTCGGATCAACTCGATTGTCAAACAGGTCGGGTCAGGGTTCGGATTTTTGACCCGTTTGTTAAACGGAGCGGGTTCGGGTTAACTTGAAAACCCGCGGGTCGGCTCAGCTTACCTGTTATTAAAAAAAACTTTTGAAATTAAAGAAAAAATAATGATGTAAAATTGTTCTAAAAGATGGCTAATAATTTGTTTGAACTCCGTTGAGTTTTTTATACATACAAATAATCGATTTAGTGTAACTAAATTTTAATAATCTTTCTTTTGATTATAAAACTTCTTTGAAAAAAACAATACATATTAAGATATGCATCTATATTTATCATTAAACTAACAAAAAAAAAAATCCAATCAATGGAATTATAATACGCATATGTACAAGAAAAAAAAATGCATTCAATTGATACCGTGTGACTTAATTTTGAAATCCCATTAAATCTGGTTTGGGTTTGCAGGTTGGGTCAGGTCAACCCGATAACCCGCACAGGTCGGGTCCGGGTTATATCCCGACCCGTTTAGCTAAATGTGTTGGGTTCAGGTCAACTCTTTTATAACCGTGTTAACTCGGGTTGGACCCGACCCCGACCCATTGATCCAAATTGACACCCCTAGCTTTATATGAGTTTTATTATTTTTCGGGGGATTTATATATTTAAGAATTAAAATTTTATATTTATTGATATGTTTTTAAATATTTAAATTATAATTAATATTATATATATATATATATATATATATATATATATATATATATATACATGAATAATGGATCGTAGAGAACTAAACTAAACGCTGTCGTTCCTTTGTAACATTCGACGCCTGGGTAGAAAGAAACCCTAGACTTCCTCCCGAAACCCGATCGAGCAAGAGGAGCGGCCAAAAATATGCTGAGAGTCGCGGGAAGAAGGTTATCTTCTGCATTTTGGAGGCCGTGCGCATCACCTGCCTTATCTGTTACGAGAAATCCGAGCCCAGGAGACAAGTCGGGTGATGCTTGGGCTCCGGCGGCGGTAATACCCCCGCGTCTGCCTCCCAGGGGTGATTTTGCTGGAGCTTACAGAGGTTAGGGTTTATTTTATCTCAGATGTGGATTTCGTCTTTGTATATGAATGATATTTGCATTGCTTGTTCGATTAGATGAATATAGCTGATTGTTACCAGTTCCTGATGGAGATGCGGTCTCAAACACAGATTTATAATTCTTTTCTTAATTTTCCTGGGATGGATTGTTGAAGGAGGATCACTTCTCCTTCTTTCTATATGAAAGAGACTTGGTGGAGGCTGCGGGTAAGATGGGAAGAAGTTATGAGAGTAAAATATGAATAAGAAGATAGATATAGATCTGCTCAGTTTAAGTAGAGAAAAAGGAGAGAGATGACACAGGGAAAGAGGGGAGAGAAAGAGTGCCGGCCAATTAAGAGATAGAAATGTTTAGATTATGAAATCACTAATCAAATTGATCAATAGCATGCCAGAGGATACCTATTTATAATTATATATAAAGTTTGGATGTCTATATGTTAAAAAGTCCATAATACTCTATCCCATCCTTATGATGCACGTAATATCTATGACACAAAAGTGATACAATTTCCTAAAGGGGAAAAACTATGGGGCCTACCCTAAAAATATAGATATGCTATTTTGAAGTAACTTACTACAATTATCATCCACCTTCAAGAAATTGGAGGGTTTTCAGCAAATGATGCCTCTTGGATTGTTTGGAAATGGTACTATTAAGGACCCCATGGTTGTACATTACACACATTTGCTAAACATAGTAGGATTGTATGAGGGCAAGGTCGATTTCATCCTTGATATCATGAATAGTGGTGTTTCTAGTGGCATTGGCATATGTTGCATTGCCATGTTGCAATAGTGGATGTTGTATGGTTTTCAAATGATGGGAATGCATGTACCAGCTGTCATGCTTGTCATGGGTGGCACGACTATTGTGTTGCTAGAATGGATGTGGACGAGCAACGAGCATTTTCTAGTCTTTAAATGATTGTGGCTTATGTAATTGTTACAAGCATATGTGGGATGATTGACACCATTATTATGGAGTAAATGGTCATCAAAGACATGCTCCATTAGAGATGAGAAAGTTCTTCTGATCTCTTTAACTCGTATAGAAAATATATGAATTCAATTAAAATGAATTTTTTTTCTAGACTTCGTGAGCAATATTTTATAACTTATCCAATATATTCTTTGTAGTTGCCAAAAGGTCAGGAGAGGTTGCATCCCCCCATTATAAAATTATAACCATACAATGTTGGTTGAGGTTGACCCAATTGGCTAGCCAAGGCTCTAGTTGTCGGTAACAACTACTTGTTGGTGGTTAGGGGTGTAAGTGAGCTGAATTGGCTCTAGCTCGATTTGTTAACGAGCTCGTGAGTCGAGCTTATCGAGTTACGAGTTTGAGCTCGAGCCTATACTTGAGCTCGTATTAAACGAGCTTGAGCTTGAGTTCAACCTGGCTCAGCTCAAAAGCTCATTGAACAGCGCGATTAAATTAAAACTATTAAAAAATTTGAAATTTTTAATTTAAAATTAAGAAATCGAACTTAAAAATTGAGTCCAGCTCAAGCTTTCCAAACGAGCTCGAGCATTTGAACCAAGCTTGAGCTATGTAAACAGGCTCAAGTCGAGCTTGAGCCCGAGTTTAGTAAGAACTAAATAACCTGAGCTCAATTAGGTAGATACTCAACTCAACTCATTTACACCCATAATCGGTGGATATTGAGGGCTACTATTGGTGATGTCTCAAATCATATATCATGTTGTAGGAGAGGATGTTACTTATGTATCTTCAGTGATAGGTTAAAGTTTTGATTGTCAAAACGATGAGAATATTTTAAAAAAAGTTTGTTGCCTCATAAACAAACCTACTTGAAATAAGAAACAATGTCTCATCAGTTTTAAATGAAAAAACTCATTTCCCTGAGATGAGAATTTTTAGATGATTGGTTATAGAAGCAAAAGATTATCAATGACAAAATAGCTTTTGGAGCATATTGCATAGTAATGAGTGCACTTGGGTTGTAGCAAAACCATCTATTTGTTGCTTGCAACGATGCAAGCCCATGCGGTCAACCTCCATGGTCTCGCATAAGAAATAATGTCTCATCAGTTTTAAATGAAAAAAAAGCCGTTTCTCAATGATGAGAGTTTTTAGATGATTGGCTCTAGAAGCAAAAGGTTATCAAAAGGAAAAATAGCTTTTGGAACGTATTGCATGGTAATGAGTGCACTTGGGTTCTATCAGAAACCATCGACTTGCTGCTTGTAGCGATGCAAACCCATGGGGTGGTAACCCCCAAGTGCACTATTAGGGTTAGTTTTCCCTGAACCAAATGCTTCAATCAGTTCAAAGTATTTGGGGCCTTTATCAAGCAATCTAGGTGTCTAAAAACTTGATGTGATGATTCTGATCTTGTTTGGGGTTGTTATATTGTTATTTGTGGATTCAATCAAATTGGTTAAATTAAGTCATAAATTCAATTCTTCTGAATTATTGAGATGCATGTTTTGTATCAAAATTTGTGTTTGATTATATATGGATTTTTATGATCCCTGTAATTACCCCTATTATGGACATTTGTTCGCTTGAGTTCCAAGATAACTTTACATTACAGATAGAATCGTTAGTTTACTATAGTATTAGGAATGAATTGCTATTCTAGTCAAAACATCATTGAATGTAGCCACGTTATTGACAATCAATGGTACATCTCCTTAGGATTGTTTGCTGAATCATTTTTTTATCAAAATTATGAAAGTTAACCAGCAAGATTCTTGAAGGAGTGGGTACATCATTCAAGATGTGTTTTGGTGACACCTTAAATTGTTTTAGTTTTTTTATTGTTTTTTTGAAATGAATCTTCATGTATTCATTGGCATTGCTTTAAACCCCAAGATTTCTGGTTAGCAAATTTTTGTAGTTTTCTTTACAAGTTCATGTTTTGTGTTTTTTTTCATATAATATGATT
The DNA here is from genome assembly GCA_022539455.1 of Dendrobium nobile. Lineage (NCBI taxonomy): Eukaryota > Viridiplantae > Streptophyta > Magnoliopsida > Asparagales > Orchidaceae > Dendrobium > Dendrobium nobile. Next base: position 6,220,768 of record CM039724.1, on the reverse strand, counting down.
TTTCTGCCAGTCAACTTGAAGGAATTTTCCTGGTCAAACATGTTGGCAAAATTAATGAAATTTAAAGTTTTGACTAGTTGATTCAGAAACTATAAAGTTTTCGTATAGTTTTGATTTTTTTTTCTTTATCTTGCATGAAAAATGAGAGTAAGAATCTAAGTTTTTTGTTATTAACTGATTTATTAGTTGAATTTCAAAATAGCATTACTGCTTGCTCTCATGGAAAGGGTTTGCGGAGTTTTTGTCATAATATCCTGATTATTTTTACTTCAGATATTTTTATGCTAAGGGTTTTAATGCTGAAATCATCAATATTTTATGGGAAAGGATTTGTATTCTATGCCTGGGAGAAAAATATTATGAAAGGCATTTGTGGAAGAATTCTATTACGAGATTTGACATTGACCACTTCCTTTGAAGGAGTCCTAGGCATGTAATCAAAATCATAAAGTGAATGATTGTTCCGAGAGAGAGACAAAATCGATCAAACTCTTTTAGACTTTTATAGGACTAAAATTTTCCTAGTAAAATATATTTTTTATTCGACAAGATGCTCTCACTGATTTTGAGCCCCCTTTCAAACTTTTTTCTTTGAAGATGTTAAGTAAGAAAGTTTTAGACATCCAACCTTATGGTCCCTTTAATTTTAACTGAAGCAGATTATGCCTCTACATCACATGCTCTTTCAAGGTCCTATTTAATAGTGAGCCTATCTCGGGTATCAATATCAATTAGCATCCTCTCTAACAATAGATGCTTTTGTGAGGCTTATTCTATCGGTGAATTTTCTCGAAGACTTTGAATAAATAGTGACATTGTCTACATTCCTGCTCACACTAGTTTCACTCATTAAAAGCTGCTCACAAGAAGTTAGAGGCTCTTTAAGGATTTTCAATATGATGAGACCTAGTCGACTTGCTTTGCCCATTTAGGGCTTGTTCATGGAGCTTCTGTAGTGAACTTTCAATAAAGATCTTATTCAACACTCAGTGACCTTCTAGGCTTTACTTATTTGAATAAGTGAAAATTTTATGTATACAATTTTGTATTGTTGCTCACTTTTAGGATTATCTCTTAGGGAATTATTGTTTGATACATAACTAATACTAGGTGCCCCTCTAGGCTTTGTACCTGGATGATTGTATCAGGGACTTTGAATATGTGACCTTCCAGGGCTCCCTTGGGGACATTTTTAGTGATGACCACATCCAAATATTAAATGCCCCTTTGGACCTCTTTAGGAGATTTTGAAATGCATGTCAATGATGCAAAAGAACGTGCCATGGTGCATGGCATGGTACGACTCACCTATGGTGCTATATGCTTAGCACAACACACTAATTCAAAATAGCGTGGGCTATTTATGTTATGGAAAAACAATAGTGGTTGGCTTACAACGCAAATAGCTTTCACAATTTGGTTTTGATGGATTTTAATTTCAAAAATATAATTTATATTAAAATTGAATAAAATATCATTTATTATATAAATTAATATATATAATAAATTAAAATACCTAACCCTAACACTAAATTAACACCCACATCCGCATGGAAGAGTTGGCATGCACGCTATAGAGTTTGGAAGAGGGAGTCATGCATGCAGGGTTTGATTGAGAAGTGCTAGCTTGGATCCATGGTCACGGTGGTTCCTAGGCTTTGATCGGTTCAATCGAAGGTTCCTCCATGCGTCAATCATGATGTTGGAGGCAACTATGGCGTTCAGAGGCAACCTACAACATTAAGATGGTTCCTATAGGCTTCGATTGTGATGATTGTGACTTCGAAGGCAACCCACAACATTATGAAGGTTCCTTGAGGCTTTGATTGGTTCTATCAAAAGTTCATACACTTGCGATCATGATGATTGTGCGCCATCTTTAAAATGAGATGCTAGTGCTTGAAGCTTTGCGCTATGGTGCATCATTTGTCGTTGAGAAGTATGAATGAAGACTATGTTTACACATCAATTTTATTTAAACTAACTCATATAAGCTAATCTTAAGAACTATTAGGGAGAATTGAGGACTCTATCCAACACTTCGTCATCAAGTTACCAAAATGAAGTTTGGATTATTCATACTATTATTCTTGAGATTCTTTCAAATAAAGTGAAGCTGCCTTTTCCCCTTCCATGCTTGTTGTTGCAGTTTGAGGGTTCCTTGAAACTATTAGGGAGAATTGAGGACCCTATCCAACACTACGTCATCAAGTTACCAAAATGAAGTTTGGATTATTCATATTATTATTCTTGAGATTCTTTCAAATAAAGTGAAGCTGCCTTTTCCCCTTACATGCTTGTTGTTGCAGTTTGAGGGTTCCTTGAAACTAATGCATCTAGGTTGAGCATTTTTTTCCCTTCTTTAATAGAGTTGGTATCCAATATAGTATCGTAATTTGGATATTTATATGGGACACCCTTTGTCGTTTGACTTATTGATGATGTCTTCCTGACTTGAGTAGGGCATATGATATTGAAGTAGCATTGGTGATGTGATAACTAAGTGAATGTTAGGTCTGTATGTGGATGATATGGCTGACTTATGATTGATTGAGGAGTATACACTAAAGTTGTATTTAAAGATGCAGGCCATATGGCGGCTTAAATGATGATATTGCTTCAAGCAGAAGTATTCTGTGGAGGATAACTATGAAGTGGGCTAAAGCTCATACCATTATTGATGAACATAGGAGATGAGGCTATTTAAACAACTGTATCACCTTAGCCTTGGAGGTATAACTAAAGCTTATTGGGTCATGCTTGGAATTGGGGTTGATCAATATTGTGCTATGTATGTTGCACATATCACCTTTAATTGAGATGAGTCTATGTAACTGCACCTACTCCATGTTGGAGGGACTTGGAGATACTTGGAATATATTGATTTTCTTGAGTAATTGGAATGTTAAATTTTCATTTGGTAGGTGAAGTTCGATGCTTCCACTCCTTCACATTGGCTTTTCTTTCATTCTTAATAGGTTTTTGTGTAAATGTCATTTCGCATTGAAGCTAATGGGTTAGTTTTGCAATAGCTATCTATATTTTATAGTTCTATTATAATAAATTAAGAATATTTTCACATAAATTGATGTACACAATTCAGAGGTATTACATAAGCAAAACAACCTTGGACTAGAGACTCCAAAACTTTTCTTCTGTTGGAGGCCTTATAAATGAATTTTGAAGAATTCCTTAGATTTGTTAGAATGTAAATGCAAAAGTATTTAAATCACAATGAAGGTTGTATTTTTGCTATTCTTTTCTCACTCGTGTTTTAGAGGCTTTCTCAAGATCAATTGTAGCTTCTCTTGGTTAGGGGTGTAAGTGAGCCGAGTCGGCTCGCGAGCCGAGCTTATCGAGCTCACAAGTTGAGCTTGAGCTCAAACTCGAGTAAACGAGCACGAATTCAAGCTTGAGCCGGTTCGAATAATAAAAAAAATTCTATTTTATTTATTTAATTTAAATATTTAAAAAATGAAGAATTTTTATTTAAATATTAAACATTGCATCTTTTTTAAACCTCGCCTAAGTTTTAAAAATCCTGCCTAAATTTTAAAAACCCCGCCCATAGCTCGCGAGCCGGTTCGAGCTCATTTACAATGGGACGAGCTTGAGCTCGAGTTCGAGCTTGCTTTCCGACTAATGAGCCGAGCTCGATAAGGCCTAAACTCAACTCAACTCGTTTACACCCTTGTTCTTGGTTGGCTTCCATTAAGGGGTTGTTTGGTTGGAATACTTTAGGGTGTAAAATATTTCAAATGCACAGATTTTATAAGTTTGGGTGTTTGGTTGGAATACAAAATTATGCAAAGTATATTAAATGCAATGTAAAGCAAAGTAGTTCATTTTGAGTGTAAATCAAACTCCAATTTTTAAGTGAAAAGATTGCTTGACTGTAAGACGCCAACAACTACCAACATCGCCCGCCACCACCGGCTTCCCTCATCTTTTGCTGCCACCGCCGGCCACTGACCACCACCTCCATTGGTCACAGCCGCCCTCTGCCGCCGCCGTCGGCAGCGGCCACCACCGACAACCACTGCTGGTCGCCGCATCCGACCTTCACCATTTATGACTTTACATTCATTATTTTTAGCCCAAAAAAGTCATTCACCTTCATTTACTTTACCTTCATCCAAACAACTTCAAAGTATTCCTTTTTCAGTCTACCAAACAACCCCCAAGTCATTAGGATATTAGAAAAAAGAGTTTCTACAATCAACTGATGCCTAATTTTAGTGCTTCTTTCTTATGTGAAAAAATACTTCTAGAAGTTAATGCAATTGAAAGCACTTGATTTGCTTTTGAATGGGACTTCTTATGATTGTTTTTAATAAACTTGTCTAGAATTGGTATTTATTAAAGCATTTACTTAATGATTGCTTGTTGTTTAGCAATATTAAGAAAGAAATAGGTCAGAGAGCCTTGACACTAACATTTGTTGATGCAGTGTATGAATTCAAATTAGGAATGGTTGTTCCTTACATGAGGATGCCTATTGATGGAGAACACACACCTTGATGTCTCTACCAACAATAATGGAAATGTTCTAACGGACTACAACCTTCATCCTATGTTCAGACTTGCAATGCTTTATGGTGCCGAATGTTGGCCATTAAAAGAGAAGCATAATACTAAGTGTTGCAGAGATGATGATGCTTAGGTGGATGAGTGGCTTTACCCTTAGAGATATGATACGAAATGTACATATACGTGAAAAGGTTGGAGTAGCTCCAGTGGAAGATAAGATTAGAGAGAGTCGCCTTAGATGGTTTGGTCACATTAAACGAAGGCCTTCCGTTGACCCGGTTAGAAAAGTTGAGGTATTAGATTTGACTTATGTTAAGAAAGGTAGAAGTAGATTAAAAAGATTTGATTAGAAAATATTAGAAATGATATTTCTTTATTAGATTTAAATGAGAATTTGACTTTTAACATGACACAATGGCGAAAAAGGATTCATGTAGCTGATCCCACGTAGTGGGACAAAGGCTTGATGTTGTTATTGTTGTTGTACTTGTCATTAGATGGAGAAGGAAAACTCATAATATAGTTGAAGCCGATGCAAAAAAATATTGATTGATAAAGGTTATTTAGGGTTATGCATGTGAATGATTGTTGATTGTTAGTCAATCTATGCGTGAAAGTTTCTCACAAATATTGTCAAATTATTACACGTTGAAGAGGCTTTAAGGGTCTAATGAAATTTGAGGACATCTTTTCCGCAGCTTCGAGCTTCACAAACAAAGTGTAAGGGAGAAGATTTTTTATGTCGTGATTTTTTGAGGTAAAAAAATTAAGGAGCCTAGCTCAATTTTAAAGATATATTATTTTATGAAAAATAAGTATAAGAGTGGTCCACCTCTAATCAAATTGGAGTGACTTCAACACAAGATGCCTCTAGGGCAGCTAGAATAAGTGGCACTAGAGGCTCCTTGATTGGTCATTGATGTCTTTATTGGTATTGGCATATATGCAACATATTGCTTGTTATAATCTTTAACAACGTCTTATCTTCAAATTACTACGAACATGTGCTAATATGGTTGTATGCGGTGATAGCGTTTGTGGTTGTGGATGATTGTGGATAGCAGACAAGTGTCGTTTGATCTTCAAAGCATGATGAGTGCACAATCGCTATTGTTGTATGTGATATGACCACCATCATTACTGCCACAGGTAAAACAATCACCTACATTAAGCATCTTCGGATATGAGGAAATTCTTTATAGCTGTACTGATTGTAGAGAGAAATCTCTCAAATCAGTTAAAAAAATAACCATATTTATAAACTTCATGAGAGCTATTTTTTTTCATTTGAAATGCTCATAATGGAGATCACACTCTCCCATAATCAAATTATTATTAGGTGATGCTACCTAATAATAATTTATTTATAAGCTTACCCAATCGAATTGTTTGGACCCAGGCTGTCTGGGTGATCGATAATGGTTTAATTGTGATGGCTAGTGATAGCTACCACTGATGATGCTTTGGATGGATGATTTGAATATATCTCATTGAGGGTGACAATGTCATGAGCACATCAGTGAAGTTTTGAAATTGGGTTGGTGGGAGCAGAGCATGAGAGGTGGAATAAATTTGAGAACTAGAAGTATGAATCTTTTGAAAAGGATTGTACATTAAAGAGCAAATGCCAATAAGATCTAAGGCTACTAGTATGCTGCTCACCATGATGTGAGAACAAACGATGAAGGAATTGGCTTGAGTCGGAATGACTTGCCTCAAACTTGTTTATTCATGGTTCAAACCTCTCGGGATCTGATTCTATTAATCCAATTGTCCATAAATTTTGTGTTATTTGAAATTTGGTTCTACCAAATTGAAAAAAAAAATCAAACTCTGGTTTGGTTCTTGTGACTTAATTTGAGATTTGCGTTTGCACCAAATCCAGCATTTGTTAACAATTTGTACGTCGCATATGAATTTCTTACCTTCGTTTGGTTCTCTCAACTCCGTTTCTTATGAATTACATTTTTTTATTTTTGTGGTATTTGTGGCTTATTAACCGTGAATTAGGTTTCATTTGGGACGACTTTCTTACTGCTTCTTAAAGCAGCTTTCTAGTTTAAAAGTTAAAAATTTTGTATTAAAAAGCTGCTTTAAAAAAATAGTAAGGAAGCTGTCCCAAACAAAGCCTGAATCTTGTTGGAAGCGTGATGAAAAATTATTCATTTTCCATCTTTATTTCTCTAGTGCATGTTTCATAAGACTCAGTTGTATGAAAACTAATGTATGAAGCTTCTGTTCATCATGGCTTATTCTCACCTAGTAATCGGACAATAAAATGTGGATGGAACGTTTAGAGATGCATCATTTTATACTAGCCTAAATGCACAGAGAACATTGAAATTCAAAATTACCATTTAATTATAATGTTACAGGTAATTTATTTGTTCAACGCTTATTAATTGAATTAAATGCTGTGAGATGGACGTAAAAATTAATAACTTAGATATTCACTTGCATATTTCAATAAGTAATAAAATATTATTTCCCATAAAGATAAATTGATTGATTATAGAATCATGAATCAGTAAAGTGATTAAAGGTAAACCTGATTTGAATGTTCATATTATTTGAAACTTTTGGTGGCAGATTAGACAAATAGCAGCAAAAGCTTGAGTAGTGAGAAAGTTTTAGGAAATTAAAAAGGAAATTGAGTCCCTCCTACGTGATAGTTGATATATTTAATTGATGCAATCAAAAATTTTGGAGAGGGACCCAAATTTTTGAAAATCCAAGAGGCAGGCATGGAAAACAGCAGCCCAAGGGAGGAAGCCAAGGAGCCACCGCATGGGAAAAGACATTTCTTGGAATTCCAAAAGCCGGTTTGGAATTCCAAGAGACCTGAGTTGACCCCCTTTTGTATGCATCATTAATGATCACATCCATTGTCATTTTGCTTTGATTGTGGAATCTAAAGCATTCTATGTTACGTGATTTATACCTTCAGCCTTCGTTTGCTATATATTGAGTTATGTAGGATTATTAATCATAGCAGGCCTTGCTTCTGAAATGATATAGTAAGCATTTACTTTTTCTTTTGTAGAATGTGTTGATATGCCTCCTTTTGTCAATACTGATCTTCATGTAATTCATTTATAAGTTATATGATCTAATAATGATTGGATGCTTTATCGTTCAATGTAGTAACATCTTTTTTCGTATGAATTGCTTTGTGGAAGTGTAATTTTAGCTTCATTTAAAAGTTAATTATGTAGGATTATTGATAATAGGATGCAGTGGATTTGGATTGACACTGTAAACATTCACTGTTTGTTTTCCTGTATGTTGATGTCCCTGTTTGTCAATACTGGTCTTCATTTAATCTTTCCTAATGTTATATCATCCATATGTACGTACTGTGATGCAAGGCTCGTCTTTGTCAGTATATTAACATCTCATTTCATATAGATATGTTACAGGGAAGTGTAAGTTTAAAATCATTTAAAAATGAATAATGATTTTCTTATATTCTTTTTTCTGTTTGGCTGTGCAATTCACAGTCTCTTATGCATTTGTCAAAGATTTTCCTGATTTTCCTTTGGTATTGTATTTTGGCTTAGGCATAGCTTTTAATCAAAGAGATCTATGTTCAACAAGTTTCCTTATGTTTATTGTTTGATTTTGTTTGATATAATCATGTTTGAGCGCATGATAAAAATGGTCCATAAATATTTTAGGTATTTTTACTTTAATCCCAAATTTTTATAAGTTTTCAATTTGTGCCCTTAACTCATCAAATTAAGCCATTTTAGTTATTCTTCCACTTAGCCTTTTTTTTTTTATGAAAATCATTGAAAAAAGGTTTTCATGAGGACATTATGGACCTTTTCAGATCAATCTCTTAACTTTTGGCTGATGTTATCAGTGAGATTAATCCCAAATGTCTTCATGGAAACTTCCCTCCACTACTTTCAATCTAAAGGAACAAAAAAAATGGCGGTAGGACCAATTTGGCTTAAATTGAACTTAAAAAAATTTTGGGATTAAAATTGAGTAATTGACACACCTAAAAATCCAAGGACCATTTTAGACATTTACGCAATCATGAATTGCTAGTCTTCTCGATGCCTGTTTTTGTTAAACTTAGCAGCTACAGGTGAAAATTCTTTTGCCTGCCTCCTGAACTACTCATTCTCTTCTGTTCTTGAGCCTTCCTCCAGGGTTCTCAACTGAATCATTAGTCCCCAGACATGAAGATGTGGGGCTATCTGATCTTCCTCCTACCATCACTGCTCTGAAGAACCCAACTTCAAAGATCATCTATGACGAGCATAATCATGAACGATATCCGCCCGGAGATCCCAGCAAGCGAGCTTTTGCCTATTTCGTCCTAACCGGCGGACGATTCGTGTACGCGTCGTTGCTTCGCCTATTCATCCTGAAATTCGTGCTAAGCATGTCTGCCAGTAAGGATGTCCTTGCCTTAGCTTCTCTGGAAGTCGACCTCTCCAACATCGAGCCGGGTTCAACAGTAACTGTGAAATGGCGCGGAAAGCCGGTCTTCATAAGACGTCGAACCGAGAACGATATCAAACTGGCTAACAGTGTAGATGTGAATTCCCTTCGGGATCCCCAGGACGATGCCGCTAGAGTAAAGAACCCCGAGTGGCTTATTGTCGTTGGCGTCTGCACTCATCTGGGCTGCATTCCTTTGCCGAATGCCGGCGACTATGGTGGATGGTTCTGCCCTTGCCATGGATCACACTATGATGTTTCTGGTAGGATTCGGAAGGGCCCAGCCCCTTACAATCTGGAAGTCCCTACATACTCTTTCTTGGAGGATAACAAGTTGATGATTGGTTAAAGCAGCTTTGATGCTGTGGCTGTGTAAGTTATGTTTCCTAATATGATGAAGTATGTTAAAAATATACTCCACTGTATGTTTTCAACCTGATAAGATCCCATGGATGCCATGGCTTTCTCTTGTTTTTTTTATTGATAAGCTGATATTGCTTCAGATTTTATGCTGTCAGGACATGTTCATTTATGAGGAATTCTAAAAAAAGAAATTGAATATTCTGGTCTGTCAAGTTGGAGAAATTATTAGCTGTATATGTGAATGTCTAATGATATGGTTGTTTTGTCGAGCTTTGGGAAATTTGCCTAAATGAATTTAAAAGGCATGTAGCCTATTTTGAATGGCTTCGAACTAGGTTGAGAATCAGGCAATATTTCAGTCCAACTTGCCTGAAGGCCAGGAGTTGGAACAGGCTGCTCATAAGATTTATTTGGGCGACAAAGCTACAAAATTTGCTTGGATGGGTCTTGATCTGGAAAAATTATTCTGTGCGGATGTTGAATGCTGTTTAGAGATCAATCAGAATGCGTCACTTCATCATGTGCTATCAGTACCGTTGTTCAGTATTACTCTGTATCATGGCTCGATATGGCTGATGTAGCACATTTAGGGCTGCAAACGAACTGAACTGAGCCGAGTATGTGAGTGTTCATGTTTGAGTTTGTTTATTATTAGCTTGTTCAAGTTTGGTTCGTGTTTGATTCAAGCTTTATTATTTGTTGATGTTTGGTTCGTTTAAATTAATGGTGTTCATGTTTGGTTCATGTTCGGTTCATTTAGTTCTTATCGAGCTATAAACAAACAAGTCTTAACGAGCTATGTTCGTGAATATATTTAGTCAATTTTTTACACAATCAAACAATCACGTTCATGAACAAATCTAATGAGTTTTCTTGAGCTATCGAATGAGCAAGATCAGGAATATATACGTAACTAGTATTTTCGAGCTACCAAATGACCTCGTTCATGAACAAACAAACTATGATTCATTTTATATTTGTTCATGAACATCTTAAATAAACAATCCAGTAGTGAAATGTTATTTGTTCATGAACAAATGCATTCTATTGAATGTATAAAATAAAATGAAATTAAATTTAAAATAAAAGCAATTGTCTATGATAAATATATATATGAATATATTTATCAAGATTATTCACTAGTTTTAAATCGAACATGAATCTAGCTTAATATCGATTTTGTTCACATGCTTCAAATGATTTTGTTCGTAAACATAAATGAACCAAACAATTAGTGTTTAAACTTGTATATTTAAGGATCGAGTATTAAAAATATTGTTCAAGTTTATTTGTTTAGTTAGTTAAACGATCACAAACGAGCTTTAATCGAACCGAACAACTAGTAGCTCATCGAACGTTTGGTTCGCATGCAGCCCTAAGCACATTCTGGTCGGCTTGTCTATGATGTTGTGAAGGACGATTCTATAAGCATGGTGATGGTGTAGGCTATAGTTTTAATAAACAAGCAATAATAATAAGGGAAATTTGCATACACAGCACAATAAAATGTAGGACTTACCTTATGTATTAAACTTTAATTTTATTATTTATACATTATTAAAATTTTTAAATAATATCGAAAATGTCATTCGTACCCACGCCCTATCTGTTGAAATCCCATCATCGGTGACGAGGGAGAGATCATTGGCAATGAAATTGATGGCAATTGTAAGATTTTGGCGCGAGACGAAGGGGTGGTTGAAGTTATAAGCATTGAAGGAGACAACGAGGGGGTTGCATAAGGTCGAAGAAATCGAATATAAAGCGGCAAAAGCGGTGCCTTGCATAGCTTGTCATCCTTCTTGGCAATATCCCATCATAGCTTCGTCATCTCTTTTTCATCGGTCGGAGCTCCTCGGAGGAAAAGGAGGGGGATGGTAGTCGAAGCCCCTTCCAAGGAACTTTTATTAGGTCAGGATACCTGACGTAGGTCTACATCTGGACGCCAATAAAATATCGCCACGTACACTTACTCTTTACCGCGCGGCCCGACGACCTGACCCGGACCAGCACCCGGTATTGCTATGTTCGTGTATTGCTAGGTATTACTTGACAATAACAAGAAATATTGTTCTTTCAAGATCAATACCTAGCAATACCTAGCAATATCCTGGTCTGCACAAATCATCTAATACATAGCAATACCGGGTTCTGGTTCGGGACGGGTCGTCTAATAGATAGCTTGAATCAAACACAAAAGTTTTTATATGTATATATTTTAGAGATCAATGACTCGCAATATAGATGAGAGTAAAGATAATTTTAATCTGCATTTAAAAAAATATTTATAAAAAAAAAGGTAAAGAACTTTATTTATTAGATTTAAATGAGAGTTTGACTCATGATAGGACACAATAAAGAAAAAATAATTAATATAGCTGACCCCACGCAGTACGATAAATGATTGATTTTGTTGTTGGATAAATCGCTTATACTATTTCTAGAAAAAAAAAGTCATTGGAAAAAGTAAAAATAATATTGCATTCATCAAACTAATTATAGCAGATCAATTATATAAATGATTGTATCATAATTTTCATGTGTATAAATTTCTTAAGTTGGCTTAAATTAATATTGGGATAATTTGCTAATTGTTTGGATCATGTTGAAGTGTATAGCACATTTAAGAGGGAGGCAAATTGGTGCCTAATATAGATTTTGGGAAAAATAAAATGAAAAACATTTGTCAAAATATTTGTACTAAATTTTGATAAGCTTGGTTTCAACATATTTAAGTTTATCTTGATAATAGTATATTATATTAGAAATAAATTAAAATTTATATGATCAATTCAAATCCTTGATAACAAAAATTGAAATCATGAGTTAGTTTAAATTATCAAAATATATCATGTTAATTTTTTTTTTAAATTAATTTTCTTCATGAGAAAAAAAAAATCATGAGCTAATAATGAAATGCAAATAATTTGAGTATTTTTTTTTATTTTATATGTATTTAAGTACCATGATATCTATTTCTTTATATTATCAAAATTAAATGTCTCATTTCATATTTATTTAATTTATATAATTATTTTATGATATTTTAAAATTTTAAGAGGTCGTTATAAGTTATTGTGAAAAATAAGGATGCAAATGAACCAAGCCACGTCGAGTAAGTGCTTATTCATGTTTGAGCTCATTTTTTATTGCCTTGTTCAAGCTCGGTTCGAGCCAGATTCGAGTTTTTCTGCTTGTGTTTAAGCTTGATTCGTTTAAAATGATAGATATTTATATTTTGTTTGTGTTCGATTCATGCTCAGTTCATTTCATATTTATTGAGCTTTAAACAAGCGAGCCAAACTCTACTTTTTAGATGGTCATTAGCTTATCAAACGAGCATTATCGAACATACTAATAAACAATTGCCATAGAGGCTATTTGAGAACATATCTAAAGAGTATTTTTGAACTATCAAATGTGTCTAATATATCTAATGAGTATTTTCAAGCTACCAAACAAGCTCATAAAATTTATTTATGAACACTTTAAATACATAATCCAATAAATATGAATAAATTATGATTGTTTGTGAACAAATTCTTTCTAATGAAAGAGTGCATCACACATAATGAAATTAATTTTTTATAAAATAGTAATAATTTATTATAATAAAACTAAAAATTATGTAAAAATATATGAAATAAAAATTAAGCTAAACTTAAGAATATACTTAGTTCCAAACATTAATATTAAATAAGCTTATTCCTTATCTCTATATCAAACATGAATCACGAATTTCTTATCAAGCTTCCAACGGGCTTCTTATCAAGTTTTGTATCGAACTTATTTACGTCTTTTAAATAATGTTGTTTGTTATATCATCAAAAAAATTATCTCGATCGGGCACGAATCTCGAGGCAAAAATCAAGCTGGAAACTTCAAAAATTAATTCTGGGATCATCTAAACTCCGATTTCGATAAACTTATAGTTGAACTGATCGTCTCGAAAATATGAACCCAACAACACCAAACTCAACTCAATATGAGCCCAAATGAGTCCAAATCAAGGACCCGAAGCGTTGTTGGAAGGTTCGAACCACAATTTGGGTTACCAAACGGTTTCCAAACATAATGTGCTTATAATCAAATCGATCGGCTCGACAAGACAAATCCAATTATCCCAAGATCGCCAAATTCCGACATCATTAAGACCTTCAAATGTCTGACGAACAGTCCATGATCAAGGGATTCAATATCGACCGTCCATTCAAACCACTCCCGATTCGCCCCTGATCTCTCAGTTATTTACGGGCCATGCAACTCCAGAAATCTATAAATAGACCTCTTATTTCTCTTGAGAGGGGGCAAAAAAAAGCAAGGAGAAGCAAGAAGAAGCCAGAGAAGAAGAAAAGAATGATAGGAGGGAAGAAACTCCTCGACCACAGCCAGAGTTTCGCCCGACGCCGAAACTCCGCCCAAGCGACATCGAAATTCTGCCTGATGCCCACACCCAAGTGACGTTGGAATTCCGCGCAACCTCCAAGTGACGTCAGAATTCCGCCCGACCTTCAAGTGAAACCGGAATTCCGCCCAACTTATGACTGACATCGAAATTCCGCCTGACCTCCAAGTGAATCTGGAGTTTTACCCGAATACCATCTAACAAAAGAGGTCTCCCCGACCGCGGACTGACGTCGGACTTCTACCCGACGCCGGACCTCCGCTCGTCGCCAGATTTCTACTCGACGCCAGACTTCTGTCCATCGTTAAATTTTTGTCAGATTTTTATCTGATGCTAGATTTCTATCCATTGCTGGACTTCTACTTGACTACAGTTCTTCCGACCTCTGTCGCTCGCCGACTACGGTCCTGCCGACTTACGTCACCCGCCGACTACGATCCTTCCGACTTACGTCGCCCATCGACTACAATCCTTCGGACCAAACGAACACGTCAACAATGATTCTTTATATTCCTACAATGTAATGTACTTCAAGCTATGGCCTTCCCCCAATGAAGGACCTCATTTGTAATCAACTGCTATACTAGTGGATTCATTCAAACTGGGCTAAGCCCCATGGTTTTTCCCCCTTTTTAGGGATTTTCCACGTAAAAATCTTGGTGTCCATATAATTGAGGCACCCTCTCTATTTATCTGTGTGCGTACCAGATTTTTGTACAATGCTAAGACGTTAAACCTTTATTTTCTTTACCGTCGTGAAATACTCTAAGACGTAACAGTTTGGCGCCGTATATGAGAATCGGTTCCCGACTAGGGGGCAAATTAGTTCTCTAATCTCAAAAGATCACTCATAGCATCGATTTCATAAGAATCAAATGCAAACTGGGGGGGCAACTTTGACTCCAATCATGGGCAAATAAATCCTCCAATACTTTCAACATCAAGATGATATTTCAGGAAGATATGAGAAAACGCAAGGATACTTCCAATCAATTGCAAGCTTTATACAGTCCCTTGTTGGACTTCTACTCCTTGGGCAAGGTCTTAATCTCGACCTCAAAAAGGCAGTGACGGCCTAAATATAAACCCTCCTTTACATTTGATTCGGGATATACGTGGTGTTTGCCCTCTCCCAATCAAGAAAAAATTGGTCCCAGGGGGATTCGATTCGACCTCTTCCAAACAGGTTAACGTCATCAGGCAAAGTGCTTTGACATACAACCTCGGATAGGTCTTACATCCTTGGTGGATTCTCTCGACCTCTTCCACACAAGTTAACGTCATCGAGCAGTGCTCTAATATACAGCCTCGAAAAGGTCTCGCATCATTGGTGGATTCTTTTGACCTCTTCCACACAGGTTAACGTCGTTAAACAAGGGCTCTGACATACAATCTCAGAAAGGTCTCGCATCCTTGGTGGATTCTCGGAAAGGTCTCGCATCCTTGGTGGATTCTCCTGACCTTTTTCACACAGGTTAATGTCATTTAGCAGGGCTCTGACATACAATCTTGAAAAGGTCTTCCATCCTTAGTGGATTCTTTCGACGTCTTCCACACAGGTTAACGTCATCGAGCAAAGGCTCCGACAGACAATCTCAGATAGGTCTTACATCATTGGTGGATTCTCTCAACCTCTTCCATACAGGTTAACGTCGTCGAGCAAATGCTCCAACATATAACCTCAGATAGGTCTTACATCCTTGGTGGATTCTCTCAACATCTTTTACACAGGTCAACATCATAAAGCAAAGTGCTTTGACATATAACCTCAGAAAGGTCTCGCATCCTTGGTGGATTCTCTCGACCTCTTCTATATAGGCTAATGTCATCGAGTAAAGTGCTCTGACATACAACCTCGGAAAGGTCTCGCATCCTTAGTGGATTCTCTCGACCTCTTCCATATAGGTTAACATCATCGAGCATGGCTCTGACATACAACATCAGAAAGGTCTCGCATTCTTGGTGGATTCTTTCAACCTCTTCCACACAGGTTAACGTCATTGAGCAGGGCTCTGACATACAACCTTGGATTGGTCTCACATCATTATTGGATTATTTTGACCTTTTCCACACAGGTTAATGTCATCGAGCAGTGCTCTGACATACAATATTGGATAGGTCATACATCCTTAGTGGATTCTCGCAACCTCTTCTACAGAGGTCAACATCATTAATCAATGCTCTAAGTGAACATACTCTCTAAAGAAGATTCAATGAAAGAAAGTAATTGATAAAATCATCACTCATATAAAGACCTTAGTAGTCTAACTGTGCCTCAAAAAATATGGGGGAGCAATATATCGAAGCATATCTAAAAGATATAATCACAATTCAGCTTCATCCAAGTGATAAGTTCTCAAATTCATATGCAATATAAATGGAGTTACATATATAAATATTCAGATGTACATTTCTTCTCACTAGAAGTTAAAATTAAAAAGTACATTGACATCTATTATGCAAGCTATCATCATCAAATAACAAACAACTTTAAAACAGTTAAATATTCTTAATGGATTTAAAAGACTTCTTCTCTTCTATCATGCACACAAGTATCACCTACAACTTTTTCTTCAAAGAAAGATTACAATTTGGTCATCATCAGGCCTCAACTCAATTGACACTATTAGTGTGTCTCTAGAATGCTGACAGTGTTCACCACTTCATAAAGGATATATGATGTCCATACATTTCAATATGGATACATATTGAAATAGCAAAATGCCATTGGACTCCCGCCATCATCGGCCCTTCGTCTGATATTTGCCGGCGGTCCTTCACTTCATACCGCCATCATTGGCTTCTCGCTCGATTGCTACTTGCAACACACTCTCGATCTTTCTCCTTCAGCTCTACACTCGGTCGTTGACTGCTAATGGGCTTCAACTCGATCATCCATCGCCACAGACTTCCGCTCAAATAACATCAAAATTCTCCCCGTCTACTGGCTCTCCTCCCGAGTACTATCACTGTCAGATCTTCTCAAATCACCATAGCATGCAAGCAGCAATTAATTTTCTTTTGTCAATGAGCATCTTTTAAGAAGATAGCTTCTTATCGTGACTCCTTCAACACAAGAGAGGGGCACTGAAGCTTGATAGGGGAATGCTGCCTATCTACAACAGTGGAATGCCTCCAATGTAAGAAGAAGTTCGCAAGTGAAGACCAAGGAGAAAAAAATCTCCTTCTACATAAGAGAGAGGCATTGAAGCTTGATAGGAGAATATCTTTTATCACCGACAGTGGAATGCCTCCAACGTAAGAAAAAGACTCGAGGAGAAGAAAATGAACTAATCCAAAAATTCTAACTTCTACACATGGAGAGGGGCCCTGATTTTGCGTGGGGAAAATCAAATATGAAAAACAGGGGAGTGCCTCAACTGTAAGAAAGTTAGAATAAGGGAGGAAAAAGAAAAGAAACGACTGTAAAAAGTCTAACTTATGTACAAGAAGAGGGGCGCTGATTTCAGTAGGGAAAGTCACCTACGAAAAACAACGGAATGCCTCGACTGTAAGAAGATAGCCAGAAGAGAACACACTGGAAGAAGAAAAATCTTCTTCTACACTGAAGAGGAGCGCTGAATTTAAGTAGGGAAAGCCGCATACGAAAAACAGCGGAAAGCCTCTAGAGCAAGAAGAAAAATAGTAGATAAAGAAGAGAAAATTCTAACTTCTTTACAAGAGGAGGAATGCTGATTTAAGTAGGAAAAATCACTTATGAAAAATAGCAGAATGCCTCCACTGTAAGAAAGCCAGAAGAAGAAAAAGAGGAGAAATTCTAACTTATGTACAAGAGGAGGAGCGCCGAATCAAGTAGAGAAAGTCACCTACTAAAGAACAGCGGAAAGCCTCAACTGTTAGAAAGAAGAAAAATGAGAGGAGCAATTTTCTCTTTTCGTTAGGGGGCTATTTATAGGGGAAAATGAGGGAAGAATATTCGCTAGGAATAAGAATATTTCAAAAAGATGCCAAGAATATCCTTAAAAAAATTAAAAAGCAAAAAAAAAACTCTTTGTTTAGAGCCGGCCACCAAAAAAAAAAAAGTTTGTGAAGAGGCGGGCTGCTACGCCAAAACAGAAAAAAAGAGTATATGTGGGGCCCACAGTTTAAACAAAAAAAAAAAAAATGCTCTCAATAATGTGCCCCATGAGAGGAACTTTTATTACGTCCGGTGCAAGGACGTAGAGGAACGTCCGGTCGGAGGCAATTTCCCGTCAAAAAACTAGGTATTTGCTCGGTACAACTAGGTATTATTTGATAATAATGAGGAATACCGTTCTCTGAAGACCAATACCGAGTTATACCGAGTTGTACCAAGAAATACCGAGTTGTACCGAGTTTTTCTGGGAAAAACTTAGTACAACTTTGGTATAACTCGGTATTTGCTCGGTAAAGCCCGGTATAACTCGATATTGGGTCTTCAAATGATGATATTCTTCGCTATTGTTTGGTATTGCTCGGTATTTGCTTGGTACAACTCATTTTTTGGCAGGAATTTGCCTTCGACCGGACGTTCCTCTACGTCCGGTCGGAGGACGTAATAATTGTTCCCATGAGAGGGCGCGTCCTTTCACCCCCTAATTCCAGAATTTTTATTGGGTCAGGTAACCTGATGTAGAGATACATCAGGTACCCAATAAAAAAATGCCACATGCACTTTAAACAAAAAGCACTCAGCTTACTTTTTGTTTAAAGCTGAGTGCTTTTTGTTTAAGTGCATGTGACATTTTTTTATTGGGTACCTGATGTATCTCTACATCAGTTTGCCCGACCCAATAAAAATTCCTAATTCCACGAGCAGTAGACGTTGGTTATGTAATATAATTATTGAATTATAGCAGTGCTGCTAATTCATTGATAAATAAAAGAGAAGCTTAACTATGCCCACTATCCTTCAACGAGTGTATCATTCTCTCATCAGTAATGTCCCGTGGCAAGTCTTTGTGAGCATCATATGAAGGAAAAGTTACAGATGGATAATATGGGTACATAAACTCAATTTATTATTTATGCAATTTTAAATGTTTTGGATCAGAATTTTCCGACATTTTTTTATCGGATCAATTTAAAATGTTGTGAAAAATGTTTTCGGACTTCTAGAGCTTTGACGTCCGAAAATAGGGGGCAATTGTTATATCATCAAAAAATTATCTCGATCGGGCATGAATTTGGAGGCAAAAATTAAGTTGAAACTTCAAAAATTAATTCTGGGATCATCTAAACTCTGATTTCAGCAAACTTATAGTCGAACTGATCGTCTCAGAAATACGAACCCAACAACACCAAACTCAACTCAATCTGAGCCCAAATGAGTCCAAATCAAGGACCTGAAGCTCTGTTAGAAGGTTCAAACCACAATTTGAGTTACCAAATGATTTCCAAACATAACGTGCTTATAATCAAATCGATCGGCTCGACGAGACAAATCCAATGAGCCCAAGATTGCCAAATTCCGACATCATTAAGACCTTTAAATGTCTGACGAACGATCCATGATCAAGGGATTCAATATCGGTCGTCCATTCAAACCACTCCCGATTCGCCCCTGATCTTTCACCTATTTATGGGTCATGCTACTCCATAAATCTATAAATAGACCTCTTATTTCTCTTGAGAGGGGGGCAAAAAAAAAAAAAGCAAGGAGAAGCAAGAAGAAGCAAGAGAATAAGAAAAGACGAAGAAGAGAAGGATATGAGGGAAGAAACTCCTCGACCACAGTCGGAGTTCCGCCCGACGCCGAAACTCCGCTCAAGCGACATCGAAATTCTGCCTGATGCCCAAGTGACACAAGAATTCCGCCCGACACCCAAGTGACGTTGGAATTCCGCCCGATCTCCAAGTGACGTTAGAATTCCGCCCGACTTATGACTGACATCGAAATTCCGCCTGACCTCCAAGTGACTCTGGAGTTTGGCCCGAATACCATCTAACACCGGAGTTCTCTCCAGCCACCAACTGACGTCGGACTTCTACCAGACGTCGGACCTCCGCTTGTCGCCAGATTTCTACCCGACGCCAGACTTCTGTCAGTCGTTAAATTTTCATCAAATATTTATCTGATGCTAGATTTCTATCCATTGCTGGACTTCTACCTGACTACAGTTCTTCCGATCTCTATCGCCTGCCGACTACAGTCCTGCCGACTTACGTCGCCCGCTGACTACGATCCTTCCGACTTGCGTCGCCCATCGACTACAGTCCTTCGGACCAAACAAACATTTCAACAGTGATTCTTTGTATTCCTACAATGTAATGTACTTCAAGCTAAGGCCTTCCTCCAAGGAAGGACCTCATTTGTAATCAATTGCTATACTAGTGGATTCATTTAAACTGGGCTAGATCCCGTAGTTTTTTCCCCTTTTTAGGGGTTTTCCACGTAAAAATTTTGGTGTCCCTATAATTGAAGCACCCTATCTATTTATCTGTGTGCGTACCGGATTTTCGTACAACGCTAAGACATTAAACCTTTTATTTCTTTACCATCGTGAATACCCTAGGACGCAACATTGTTCATAAACATAAATTTATCAAACTCACAAATTTTCGAATTTATTTATTTAATATTTAAATATTAAAAAAAACATCCAAATTTATTTGATTACTTGTATAAAAAAAATAGTTAAAATTGAGCCAAGCCGCCGGTAGCTCATCCCATGCCAAAAAACCTTGTAATTTCTAAGTGTTCTCTCTTCTAAAAAAAATTTACCTCCTCTCCTCTCATATCCGAATAATCCCTCATATCCCCCTTATCTTCTCGACTCTACTAATCTCAGAGCAGAAACAGAATTATTTCAGAGCGCTGTTAGAGTAACTGGACGTCATGGCTCTCCACTGACCAGTGGCGACAGCACTCCGGCCTTTGGTACCTTGCGCATCAGTGAACCGCTCGACCCGATTCAATCAGTCTGCCAATCGTTACGCTGTCCGCTCCGCTTCTTTTGTTCTAATGGGGTCGCCTGCATCGGCTGAAACCGCGGGTTCTATTCTTGTTTTCCAGACCATCTTTCATTTTCACTCAATTAGTGATTTCTTAAAGCTTTGGCAGGAATCGCTATTAGTTCTTTGTTCTTCTCTTTATTTCTTGCAGTCTCACTTCAAATGATAGGACGCCCTTGGAGAAGCTTCTGGAGGAAAGCTTCCGCTCCGGTATCTTCTTCTCTTTACAGCAATTATTAATTACCATTAGAAATATTATGCTTCCTCAAGCTTGGTTTCCGATTAAATTGGAGGGCCATAAGCTGCGTTGAGTGGACAAACAAATTAATCTCTACTTCTAAATTCCTCCACTCAAAAGATTTGTGTTTAACTTAAATATCAATTTTCTTATGATTGGTCATATGAAAGGCCAAACAAAATCCCCCTTTTTGTTAACCAAAGCTTTGAATAGTTTCAATGCTCATCATTTTTATCATCCAGAGCATTTGGATGATCTTTACTGGCTTCGGTTTCACCAAATGAAATTGTGAATCTGATACAGTTATTTATATTATAATAAAAATTAATAATATCTGTCTTCATAGAAATTTGGCAGGTTCCATTTGTAGATTATTATGCATCCATACAAAAATTTGATTTGATTTTTTTTTCAAATATTAAAGATTAGAATTACAACTCATGAAAATAAAGCCAACGGATCCTACTAATATCACATTAAACAATATTTTGATTAAAAGTTCAAACTTAGACCACTTGCCTCGAGGCTCGTTCCTCACTCTATAATTGGTAAAATACGACGTCTTATGCCTCTGCTTTTTAAAAGATTGATCTTGCTAAGTTACTCTGAATGATTTTAGAAACTTAAATGGCCTAACCAAGTTGAGCTATGAAGAGAAGAGTGAGAGGTTAGATTGCATCAGCCAAAAAACTCTTACTCTTTGAGTTTTATTATAATATTTTGCACTTGCTCGGTCAAGATGAATTGTACAGAGATATTTGGCTTGACTTGAGCTGAGATCACTCCTAATTATTATAACTAGAGGACACAAATATTTATTAGGCCCTAATTAGTGGTTAATGATGTTGGAGGTTTGTGGTGCTTCTATTTGTGGGCTCCGAAAATTCGGCCCTGGCCTCCCCGCCGCGCGATTTCTCTTTTATCTAAGCGAGGGAGTTTTAACGAAATAAGTTCCGGGGTAAATTTTGGAAGGCAGATGAGTTTGTAGATAAGACACTACCCAAAGATTTCGCCCTCATTTTATGAGGACTTTATGATCTGAGTTCTAGTTTCCTATAGGCGCAAGCCCCTATAGTTAATTACCCCTCCCGATCACGAGAGAGAACTTTCGATTAATGCTAGTCGTCAATCAGATACGTGTAAAACACATGGTATCTGGCATATAGTAGCAGCAATAGGTTTGAAATTTGGAGAACTGGATTTGGATTTGGGAATTGAGTTGAAAGTTTGGAAATTTGAAAGGTTTGATATTTAAAATAGAAATTGCACCATCTAACACTTAAAACGGATTGTGGGGGAATGGATGATGGACCCGATCAAGATCCCATGGTTCCGTCGTCCCGGGCCATCGTGGTCCCTGGTCTACTTAGTCAGAGGAGGTAGTCGACCCAACCTAACAGAAGGATCCTTGTCGGCAGCCATGGGTTGCTTCGTCCAAGGGGACCTTGTAGACCGGGGTTGAATGTTTGTCTAAGGGGACAAATTTGAATCCACCTTAGCTAACAGAGGGCTTTGTGCCCTATTGATCATATCCTATCGATTCATATTTCAAGGATTTGATGCCAATAAGGAGCGTATTGGCTCTGGCCATAACCGGTATATCGTGGTGCCATTTGGCGGCAAAACCACTCGGTTCAGAGGGCCCCGGGTCGTCGTAACCGTTTATCCTGCGGTGCCATTTGGCGGCCAACCGCCGGTTAGAGGACACGTACCACGTCCTTACTGGCAGGAGATTGTTTTGAGAATGAATCCTAGTGATATTTTCGACTAGGCATTTGGCTCTTTGTGAGCACAAGTGAATTTTGATTTGTCCGCCTCGGCAAACTGTTGCGGAGGGTGGATGGATTTTGCTTTAAGATATTGATGATTTGATTTCAGTTTTAAATATCTTGAAATTTGGAGTTTGTAGAGTTTGGATTCTGATAGACATTTGAGTGGAATTTGAGATATTTGTGGAACTCCTCCGGTTGAGATCTGCATTCAACACGGCCATCATTGGGGTGTTTGGGGGTCATTTTCATTTGATTGAACCTTGTTGACCCTATCAACTTATCGATAGGGGATCGGGTTCTGTAGGCTTCATGCCTTTGTTTATGAATTTTCTTGATTTTAGGCCTTGAAGGCCGAATATGAATGCATTAAAATAAATATTCCGATCATATTCGTGACCGTATATTTATCTAAGAATTTGAACCCTGTCTACTCCTATTCACCTGCTTAGGAGGATCGGGTTTCGTAGGCTTTATACCTTTGTTTATGAATTTTCTTGATTTTAGGCATTGAAGGCCTAAAAAGAATGTATTTAAACAAATACACCGGTCACTACAACCGTGTATTCGTTTAAAGGTTCGAACCCTGTCGACTTCTATTGATCCATATAGAAGGATCGGGTTCGAACTAGAATTCACTTATCGACCCGCGCAGCATCCCTAGGCGTCACGTGTTTACCAATAACACGCTCGCCGGGGCCCATGCGGATGATTTTTATATTGATTTAGACGTACCCCGTTGTGTACCTATGTGTATACAATACTACAGTGCACTTGTGTGGGGGTACTTTGAAATATTTTGTAGTTATGCAGGTAACAGCCATTTGAGTGCGCACAACTTTTCATTTGAGGGCTTGTACACGCCTTCTGTCCGCTAATATGAGTGTTGCGGATCCGGTGGCGTTGAATTTTGATGTTGACTCCCCCCTTCTCAATCACCGGAGAGGATTTTCTGGATTTTGGAGTCAATGACTATTGATTTGGGGAGAACTCCTTTTGGGATCTTCGGTGTAATGGACTTGTTACTTTCGGTGTTTGTGAACACCCGAACTGTTCTCTTCTTAACTATAGAACTAAAAAGAGACTTTGGAACACCAGGAAGTTTGGTTCTAATTTGTTCAAACATTTCCTCCCTTCTGCCAGGGGGTGTCCTTTTTGTATATAGAGTCGCCCTTGTACTCGGCGTGCTAGAAGATCTTGACCACCAATATCGTAAGTGATATCTGTACTTGTGTCCACAGTGATTCATTGTTCTTTCAATACACTGTTGTTATCCACAAGAATCCCTTTGCAGGGGACCGTCGTTGTAGGTAATATCCGTACTTGTGTCCATAGTGATTCGTTGTGCCTACGAGGTACTCACTGTTGTTATCCACAAGCTGGTTGTATCCATTTACGAGGACCCGTTGCGTCCGCCACGAGCTCCTGGAACTGTTCGTAGGAGACCCATTATTTCTTACATCATGCCCACCTGTCACCAATCTCAAGTGGCGCTTGATTGTACTTATTTGTAGAGAACATGACTTTGATTGCTGGTCTCCAGTGTTGCCATCTCAATCAACAGGCAATTGTAGGGATTGTTGTAGGAATTAACACATCTTTCGTGTGCACCGGGATTTCATCCCCCGCTTGTAATTTGTTAGTTTAGAGAACTGTGCATTTAGGCTCTGATTGGTTCATTCACCCAAAGTCCCAATTCTATGTATTCCATCGGACCCGAGTTCAAAGTTCAACTCATGCTTGAATCTTCCTCGTTGTCCTTGAAAGTGTGGTACATTTGACCTCGTAGGAACTATTGTAGGAGTTCGTTACTTCGTTGTATTCAAGGTTTTGTAGTTTGAGTTTCTCGTGTGTGATCCAAACTTTGATCTTCGCATGTGTTTTGATCCAAATTCAGTTTCATTCAGACTTGAATTCATCAAGTTTACAAGTCCCCACTTGATGTCGTATAGTCTGAGTTCAAGTGCGAGTTCAACTGCTTTATTCGGATTCGGATCCAGCCCAAATCAAAGTCTTTGTTTGATGTTCTATATTCGGATCTCCTGATGTTACACAGTTCGAGTTCCAAGAACAAGTTCAAGTGCTTGTTCAAAGTCTTCTGGGATCTTTTGAGTTCAATTTTGATTTTATTTCTTTTGAGTTTTTTTTATCTTTAGAAGTCATTTGAATTTGTTCAGATTTAGGTCCACCGTTCTCTGTTCTTCGTACAAGTCCTCTGCTTATTTAGTTCAAGTTCTATGCATTTTTGTTCAGGTACAAGTCTTTTGTATTGTTGCCCAAGAAGGTCTTCAAATTGTTCAAGTCTTTTTGTATATTTCAGTGAAAATTTCGGCAGCACCCCGGCATATCCCCCGTTTGGGGGAAAATAGGGGAGCTGGGCCTTCCCACCACGCTACTAGAGCGTGTATGGTAGGTGTCCGTAGACACCGCGGCCGTACAAATTTTCATCCCACCACGCTACAAGAGCGTGTATGGGGCCTTCAACAGTACCCGTACAGCGGAACAGCAGTGACTCTCTCCACCACGCTACAGGAACTAACTATAATTAATTAAAATAATTAAAGTTAAAATTAATTAAAATCAACTTTAATTAAAATAAACTAATTACTCTCTCCCTCTACCTCTCTGTTTGGCGAATTTACAGGATTTGGCCGGATAAGCGCACGGGAGAAAGTTACCTTCACTTCCAGCGAGCTCCTTTGCTTGCTTCCGATCAAAATGTAGTAACTTCCGATCCGAGAGGTAGGGAAAGTCGTCGAAACAACGAAGTCGACAGCAATGGGGCGCCGAAGGAGCGAGGTCGGACAACCAGGAAGGAGCCGAAGAAGCGATGCCAAAGGGAGAAAGTTCCTTCAGAGCAAGCGAGCACCTGTTCTTACTTCCGATCAAATGACGTAACTTCCGACTTGAAGGAAGGGAAGGCCGCCGAAGGTAGCAAAGTCGGGCGGCCAAGGAGTCGGAGAAGCCGCTCGAAAGGGAGAAATTTATCTCTGCAGCCAGCGAGCTCCCGAGTTTCTCCCGATCAAACTGTCGTAACTTCGATCCGACTGGAAGGGCGAGTCGTTGAAGGAGTGAAGCCGAACAGCACCGAGGGAGGGAGGAAATGAGAGTGAGAGAGCCAGCGAGCGGTTTCCGCCTCTTTTTCTTTTCATTTTTAACGACACAAGGTCGTGCGAGGTGACGGTCGCGGGATATTCGCGATTTGGGCGGCGACGATGTGCGGGCAGGTACAAATTTTTTTTTCTCTTTTTTTTGTATTAACAGGTCAACACTATTTTTGAACCATATTTAAGATTTAGAATAGAGTCAAGAACATCCATTGAACTTCCAAATTTCCTAATTCATTCTCCTGTCTTAGAGTTTCCTTTTTTGCTTCCATGAAATCTATGTAATCCTTTTCTTTGGATGAAGTTGCATATTATGGAAAAATTAAAGAAGGCTTCTCAAAAGCTCTTTACACTTGTGGTTGTCGGATCATCTACCTCAATGACTATTCTGCTTATGGTTATTTGTGCGATCAATTTATCATTTGTCGCTAACGAGAAGATTATTTGATGGTTTAATGATTGAGGAAAATGATGTTGGCATTGCCCTTCTAGCTAAGGAGACTTTTGCTTGTGGTCTCATCGCTATACATTCATACATTGACCTACAAGCAGCGAAAAAAAACAGAGGACAATTGAGTCAATTGAGGGAGCTAGGCAACTGATCATTGGCTTAGTTCTATGTTAAAATCATCATTAACTCTTGGGTGGAGTCCATGAGTGATGCTACTAATGAATTGATTTGAACAACTAAGTTTAATGTTTTTTTGAAAGAGTATTAGACTCTGCTAACCCTTTGACAAAAGTAGATGGAGGGTGAAGGCTACTTCAAATTGAAATCAAATTTTCTATGTGCATTGTGGGTAACAGAGTTGCCACTCAGGGATTTAACTGGGATAACATCGACTAAACACTGTGCCTAACAAAAGTATTTCTCCTTTGACATGCATGTTCAATACACACAAGGCCCTTTGATGAAGAGTAGTGTAGTGGATGTGGAGATTGGGTGGGATTTTTTTCTATTTTGATACTTATTTTTGAGATAAGAATAGCATGATCAAGAGGGAGAATCAGGAGGTAAAGAAATAACCTGAGAAGATTAAACTAAGGAACATATCAAAATAAAAATATGAAAGAGGTGGAGAGGAAGAAAAATGAAGAAACCCTAAAAAGGAAATCAATGTTATGAAGAGAAGCTAAAATACAACATTTATTTATTCTTTCTTCAAGTATCTCGACACCATCTATAGAAATAGGTGTTATGAAAATGACAAAAATATCACTAAATAAATATTAAAAAATAAACAAATCCTAAATAACAAATGCCATTTAAGCTACTAATAATTAACTTTAAAAGACAAATAAGGATTGCAAACTAAGAACTGAGATATACTTGCACTGCATGAATTACCCTAGCCTACAAAGCACTTTGCTTTGGAGAATTGAAATGTTACTGAAGTAGGAATTGAAACTTTTTAACTATATTGTAGAGTTGGCAAAATTTATCATAACAGAACAGCAACAACATCAAGCCTTTATCCCACTACGTGTGGTTGGTAACATGAATCCTTTTTCTCCATTGTGTCATATTAAGAGTTAAATTCTCATTATATTATAATAAAAAAGGTCATTTCTAATACTTTCTAACAAAGTCTTTTTAGGTCTACCTCTATCTTTCTTAACATAGGCTAAATTTAATACATCTACTCTCCTAATTGAGTCATCGGAAGGCCGATGTTTTATTGAACAAACCATCTAAGGAAACTCTCTCTAATTTACTCCAACTTTTTCACATATATGCTCGTTTCGCATTTTATCTGTAAGATTAAAATCACTCTTCCAATTAAGCATCCTCATCTCTAAAATACTTAATTTTATACTTATGCAAAATTCATCATAACAGAGACAAATAAAAATCCAACACAAAGATGTTACAAATGACAAATCCATCATGTGGAGGAAGAGACAACAGGGCGGAACATCGTCGTCATTAACAATATTGATAAAAGACTCTCTTCATCAATCCTAAAGAACTTTGCTTCACAATTTTGGCGAGATACGTGCAAGCTTAGTAATCTTTATGTGAACTGCTTGACTAACCAACCTGAATGATATACTGACTGATTGAGGCGATAGATTCACAAATGGGGAGATAAACTAGACAGATGAGTGTTGTGTTGCAAATGCAGAGGATAAATCTGTTGAGTTGTTTGCATGTTGGCATGATGTGGTACAGGTAAAGGAGAGCAAAGGTGCATAATAGATGATGTGAGGGTGTGGGGTGAATAAGTTGAAATGACAAATGATCTTTGCTCATCATGAAATCCTTATATTAGATTCATAATTTCATTTGAATTATTTATGTTTAGTCGAATGCACTACAGGAAAAACGCTGATTTCTGAAGTAAAAAAATCCATCAGAAATTTCGACCGGATAATTTTGACAATTTTTCCGGCAGAATTTTCCGGATGATTTCTAGTACGTTTTCTAGTGGATTTCTGACGGAATTTAAATTTTTCTGAAAAATAATTATTATATATGCTTAAAATGATTCATTTTGTTAAATTAAAATTAATTATTGTTAATTTTAATATAAATATCAATTATTATAAATAATATAAATATTAGTAATATTGTTAATTAAATAATATGAAAATAATATAATTTTAATATTGTTAATAAATAATAATATTTCAATTATTATTTATATTAGTTAATTTTAATTTACTAAGAAATTCTAATTTATTATTATGTTAATTTTAATAATTAAAATAAATTATTATTATTATGTTATTAATTAAATTATATCATAATAATTAATATTTAAATAATTATTAAGAAATTTTAATATAAATATAAAAACGTAGTTAACTCAATGTATTATTCATCACAACTCATATGGTTTGTAAGCGAAGTTTGATTGGAACTGGGTGGGGTTCAAACCTCGTGCAGCATAATCACGAGGGGCGGGCCTGGTTTTCGGGCCCGTGGGGGGGGGGGGGGGGGCAGACGGGCTTGATTCTCGGTCCCGCGGGTTTTTGGACGGGCTTGCTTCACAAGCCTGTGTGGTCACAGGCTAGCCTGATTTGCGAGCTCAAGCGGGCCTGATTCATGTGCCCGGGCCCGCAGGCGGGCTTGATTCTCGGCTTAAATTATGATTTTTTTCTTTTTTTTTCTTTCAAAGGAATTGCTGGCAGAATTATTTCGACGGTATTTATTTTCCGAAGCGTGAATTACCGTCGAAAAATTTTCCGTCAAAAATCCGCCGGAAACATAAATTACGGACGGATTTTAATCATTTTCCGACAAAAATGGCCGCCGAAAAATGACATTTTTCCTGTAGTGATGGTTTAGTTAATAAATCAAACCAAAAATATATATATATTTTAATTTAGTTTGTTCTTACCTCGCACATATCAATTTGAACATGTAGCATTATTTCTTTTGAATAATATAAATTAATATTAAAGATCTATACTTTAACATCGTAATGTGGATTTGACCATATTAATTATTTTTTTATATGAGATCATTGAATTAAAAGTCAAAAGAGTTGTCCGATGAAATTAGAAATACTAATGTCGTTATTTTATGAAATATAATTAGTAAATTAGTTTAGGATTTTCCGTTAAATAGCAGAGGCACTATAAATTAGTTTTATGCGATTCATGTTTCTAATGCTATATAAGGCTTCACAAGAATGGAACAATTGAAGCATCTATGAAGTCAAATATTGTGAATGTTATTTGCTTTCATTTTTTAAACACGTCATTTGGTCAAGCTTTCTATTCACTACCTGTGAAATAAATGCCTTTTGATGATCGCTTGGCTTGGACTATTCTCTCTCTCCCCTACCCTACCTCCCTCTCTTTAGTTTGCCATTATTTGCATTAATGCTTTGGGAGTTTATTTATTTTTTCAAATTTCTTCAAAAATATTTTGTTTGATTTATTTCACTAATGCTTAGATTATAACATTTGCATTTACGCTTGGATAAGCATTTAGAGCCAAGATTATGTTAGAATGATATGATTCTTAGCAGCGTTCTATATCAAAGTTTTTCTTTCAACTTTATTATTGATCATGCTTCTATCCTTCAATCTGTAGTGTTAGTTTTTTTTTTTTTTTTTAAATAATTGTTTTTTAACCCTTGTGAGGATCATAGAGATAAGGAGAGAATTATTCTCCCTCATCTAGCTCTTGCATTAAAGGTAGACATTTTTATGAGATTCAAACCACCCTAATATCTCTTTTGAAAGTAATGACAAATATCATTTGGTCACTTCCAAGAAATAATATGAAAAAATTGTATATCTTAGTTGAGAAATGTTTCCTGCAAACTCGTAGGTCAACATTTGAAGAAGGTCATGTTAGTGGAAAGGACATGCAAATGCATGTAGTTATGAATGAGTGAGAGAAATAAATTTTATATTATGTTCGATCAGTAGAACATAATCTGAAATTTGATGAAAAGAGGCTATGCATCATAAGCATAATGAACCATACATTTCATATTTCATTATAGTTGAAGTATATAACATTTATATGACGAAAATCAAGGTTTAAAAAGGAAAAAAATAAAAAATCAAGATGTTTTACCTTAGTGGGGCGAGGCGTAAACCTCAAAAAGAAAAATAAAATAAAATAAAATAAAAACTCATAAAATGAGAAAAAGTGAAATAAACCATTGACATAATGATTTATTTGAAATTAAATGTTATGCTAACACAAAAGCTTGGAACTAAATTCAAATTAAACACTCACTTAAAACTTAAATATGACCCGAGGATTAAGACCCATAGCAGCCTCATCCTCACTTTGACATTCTTTAGAAGAATCCTTATAGCATGTATCAAAATCATCTTCAAAAATCTTGTTTAACTGAAATATTTTTTTATATCCCCTATACCAGTTAATATTATATTATATATAATAAAAAAATAAAATAATAAATTAATACAACAACAACATCAAGTCTTTATCCTACTACGTGAGGTCGACTACATGAATTTTTTTCTCCATTGTGTCGTATTAAGAGTCAAATTCTTATTTAAATCTAATAAAAAAAAGTCATTTCTAATATTTTCTAACCAAGTCATTTTAGGTCTACCTCTACATTTCTTAATATAAATCAAATCTAATACATCTACTCTCCTAACCGGCATCGAAAGGTTGTCGTTTTATGTGACCAAACCATCTAAGGCGACTATCTCTAATCTTATCTTCTATTAGTGCTACTCCAACCTTCACATATATGCTCATGTCATACCCTGTTTCTAAGAGTAAAGCCACTCATCCACTTGGGCATCCTCATCTCTGCAACACTTAACTTAATATTATGCTTCTCTTTTAATGGCCAATATGCTGCACCATAAATCATTGCAAGTCTCATCACCATCTTATAGAATTTTCCCTTAAATTTGTGGGAGACGTTTCTATTGTTGACCCTCATACTAGCGTCAGGGTTGAGTTAACTGCGCAAGGTGGGTTTTAAAAGCAAAAGAGCTCGAAATCGCGCAAAAACTCACCCGATGCGTGTCGACCGAAAACCCAAAATCGCCGAGACGACCTCCGTTCGCGAAACGGACAGCGCCGATGCGTCCGGAGCAACAGAAACAGCTAAGATTGACACCCATATTGGTGGGGGTCGCCGGTTGGCGAAAAATTAAATTTCGGGTGCGCAAATCGAGACGACGATTTGTGCGAGCGGCAACGCGACGACCAACGCGATGCAAGATTAAAAATTTATTTATATTTTTGTGCAATATAATTAAACTTTTTATTTAAAGAGGGAGAGAAAAAGAGATTTTTAAATAAAAAAATGAATTTTCTTTTATTAAAAAATCCCAAAAATACCTAAACTACCCCCACTTAAACCCTCATACACTCCCAACCGCCCCCCCTCCTCATTCCACGACCATTTTCACGCCCAAGAGCCGAGCTCCCTCTCCCTCTTGCGATTCCAAGCTCTCCAACCGCCGGCCTCCTCCCTCCAAGCTTCTCCAAGGTAAATTTCTTCCTCTTTTCTTCTCCTTCTCCTTCTCCCTCCATTATTCTTCACTTCTTCTTCTTCTTCTTCCTTCCTTCTTCTTCTTCTCTCCCATTTTTCTTTTTCTTTCTTCATCCCTCCACATTTTTTTTCATTTTCTTCCATTTTTCTCTTCCCCTCTCTTCTCCTTCATCTCCTTCATCTTCTTCTTCCTTCTCCAACCTCTCTTTCTCAACCTACACCAAACCCTAACCCTAATCATTTTTTTTCTTCACTTCCACTCACCAAACCACATACATTCCTTCACAAAAAACACTTCCCTACACTTCCTACACCCTTCCAACA
The DNA here is from genome assembly GCA_022539455.1 of Dendrobium nobile. NCBI lineage: Eukaryota > Viridiplantae > Streptophyta > Magnoliopsida > Asparagales > Orchidaceae > Dendrobium > Dendrobium nobile. Next base: position 6,188,693 of record CM039724.1, on the reverse strand, counting down.
AAGAAAAAATTTTTGTCCTTCATTTTCTCTCTCTAACCTAGAGAGAGAAAATTTTCTCTCTCTAGAAATCTCTTCATGAATAGCTCCATCTCCACCCCAAACATCTTCCCTCTCCACCATACCTCCAAATTCCTTCCCTAGAGGGAGAAAACAATTGCACACTCTCTCTTTCTCTCTCCAAAATTGAGAAGAGATGGATTTTCTCTCTCTAAATCTCTCCTCTCACTTCCTTGCACCTCCTAAACCCATTCTACACAAATTCCCTTCAAATCCTTTCTTTCCCTTTCTTTCCCTCTCTTTCTCTCTCTAGAAAGAGAGCTCTCTTCATTTTCTTTCTCTCTCTAGCTTTTTTTTTTAAATAAAAATATGATTAATTAAATTGCACAAGTAAAATATTTTTTAATTATGCATCGCAGGTTCCTACGTCGCCGTCATCCGCCGTCGCCGCCTCGACTACTGCGCACCCAAGGTAAAAAATTAGTATTTACAGTTATATGCATGAGATAAGTACTCGTGACCGCTTTTCTTAGCGGGCGAGGAAAAACTTAAGTACCCGTGACGTACTGAGCGAGCGGGGAAATTCGTATGCATGAAAACTTAAGTACCCGTGACTGCTTTTCTTAGCAGGCGGGGAAATTTGTTATTTGTAAAAAGATTATTTAATTAAGTACCCGTCACTGCTTTTAGGCAGGGAAAATGCCATACTTTAAACCTGTGCTCAAAGACCCCGTGACCACTTTTATTAGCGAGCGGGGATTGGAACTGCGGCCGCGGTGTCACTCGACACCTACCGTGACTGCCTTTCTTGGCAGGCGGGAAGGCCTTACACACTCCGAGGCAGCCCCCCCTATGCGGGGACGACGTCGGAGTGCTGCCAAAATTTTCAACAAAACTCATGACTTAGAAAATTTTCAAAAAAAAAAGAATTAAAATCCACCTAAAATTCCAAGTGAACAAAAAATAAAACACACGACACCCTAGGCTCCCGACACTGGAAAACAAATAAAAAAAATTCAAATCAATTTGAAATACAACATACAGTGAGTCTTCAAGGGAATCAGTCGTTGCTAATAGGCAGGAATCAAGCCTCTTCCTCCTAGCACCTGATTTGTACACACTCAAATCCCTCACCAAAAGTTACTTACAAAATGGGATGGGAAGAAATGAGTTGAAACCCCCTCCTATTTATAACACTAAGTTTAAATTATTCGCGGGCCCCACCAGCCTAGGATTCCCTACTACAAGACGGAGAAGGTACATATGCGGGTCCCATTTTCTTAGGATCCTAAGATGCCATTTCGAGGCTCTGGCATTGGATTCCTAGAGTATTCACTAGCTGGTGAAATACGAGCGTAAATACGAAAGTAAATACGAGTGAATACGGCTGGTAATTAACTTAAAAAAAAAGGAGGGGGGGTAAGAGTAAAAGTAAAAGTAAAAAGAAAATTTACCTTTTCTACGAGATACTTTTGTGATTATCGTAAACCCGTAGGAATCCTCGCACATCCCCGGTAATTTTCTAATTAAACCCCTTGTGATAAAAAATGCCCATCACATTGTAAGTCACGGGTGCTCTAATTAGCGTGCGCGCCAGTAGTTAAAGTTAGGTGGCTCGTACAGCCCGTGAACATATGTCTTCAAAAAGAAACAAAATAACGCACTCTTATGTGTCACGGGTTGTACGACCCCTAATTAAAGTAGGCACACCACCACTGAAAAGTTAGTCGCCTACGAGCAAGGCAGGAGATTCGTTAGTGCGCTACGATCCACATACAAAAAGCAGCATGTAGTGCACGACAGTCTACCTGTACGAAGCAGCAAACAATTCAATTCACAAGCTGCTACAATCCGCCACCGGATCCGCAACTTCTATACAAGCGGACAGAAGGCGTTTTACGAATATTCCAAAATACTCTCGTGCATACACTGTAGTTTGTACACACTTAGCTACACTAAAAGAGAGTATACAATCAACACCCGCATGGGCCCCGGCGAGCGTGTTATTGGTACACACGTGACGCCTAGGGATGCTGCGCGGGTCGATAAGTGAATTCAAGTTCGAACCCGATCCTTCTATACGGGTTAATAGGAGTCGACAAGGTTCGAACCATTAAACAAATATATGGTTGAGGGGACCAGTATATTTGTTTTATTACATTCATATTAAGCCTTCAAGGCCTATAATTAAGAGAATTCACTAATAAAAGACATAAAGCCTATAAAACCTGATCCTCGGTCAATAGCTCAGCCGAGTCGACAAGGTTCAATCAACAAATAAAAATGACCCCAAAAACACCCCGATGATGGCCGTGTTGAACGAAAATCTCAACCGGAGGGGTTAATTTCAAATACTTTCAAGTGCCACTCAAAAAATCTCAAAACCCTAAAATTCAAAATATTTAAAATTGAAATAAATCCGTCAAATCACTTAAAGCAAAAATCATCCACCCTCCGCAACAGCTTGCCGGGGTGGACAAATTAAAGTTAACCTTTGCTCACAAAGAGCCGAATGTCTAGTCGAAAATATTACTAGGATCCATTCTCAAACAATCTCTTGTCAGTAAGGACGTGGTACGTGTCCTCTAACCGGCGGTTTTGCCGCCAAATGGCACCGCAGGATAAACGGTTATGACCCGGGGCCCTCTGAACCGAGTGGTTTTGCCGTCAAATGGCACCACGAAATATCGGTTATGGCCAGAGCCAATACGTTCCTTATTGGCATCAAATCCTTGAGATATGAATCAATAGGATATAATCGATAGGGCACAAAGCCCTCTATAAGCTAAGGTGGATTCAAATTTGTCCCCTTAGACAAATATTCACCCCCGGTCTACAAGGTCCCCTTGGACGAAGCAACCCATGGCTGCCGACAAAGATCCTTCTGTCAGGTTGGGTCGACTACCTCCTCTGACTAAGTAGACCAGGGTCCACGATGGCCCGGGACGACGGAACCATGGGATCTTGATCGGGCCCATCATCCATTCCCCCACCATCCGCTTGAAGTGCACGATGGTGAAATTTCTATTTTTAAATATCAATTTTTCAAATCTCCAAATCTTTCTAATGTCGTTCCAAATTCTCCAAATATTCTCAATACCCAATGCTGCTACTATATGCCAGATAACACGTATTCTATACGTATCTGATTGACGACTAGCCTTAATCGAAAGTTCTCTCTCGTTATCGGGAGGGGTAATTAACTATAGGGGCTTGCGCCTATAGGAAACCAGAACTCAGATCATAAAGTCCTCGCAAAATGAGGGCGAAATCTCTGGGTAGTGTCTTATTTACAAACCCATCTGCCTTCCAAAATTTACCTCGGAACTTATTCAGTTAAAACTCCCCTCGCCAAAAGTAAAAAGCACAAAATACGCGGCGGGGAGGCCGGGGCCGAATTTTTGGAGCCCACATCTATCATACAACAAGCCCGATGCATTCCTATACTTCTACCATCCAACTTGAATTCCACTATTAATATCCCCATCTATTTCACCATCACTCCCAACAATAGACCCAAAATATCTAAAATGGGTACTCTTATAAATGATCTGTTTGCTCAAAGTCACAATCTATTACTACTAAAATCACACTCAATTTATTCAGTTTTAGATCTACTCAAATGAAAACCTTTAAACTCTAAGGTTGGCCTTTATAATTCAAGCTTACCTTCAACTCCCTCTCTAGTTTTATCAACAAGAAGAATATCATCAGCAAAAAGCATACACTGGGGTACAACCTCTTGCAAATGTCTAGTGAGAATATCCATGACCAAAGAAAAATATATGGTCTTAAGGCTTATCTTTGATGTAATCCAATTGAAATAGGAAAATACTTGGTCAAACCACCTTGTGTTTGAACAAAAGTAATAGCTTATGTATGCATATCTTTAATGACTAAATATAAGCATTATTAACCCCTTTTTTTCTGGAACTCTCCATAGCAATTCTCTTGGAACTTTATCATATGCTTTCTCTAAATCAATAAATATCATATATTGATCCTCCTTATTTTCTCTAAACTTCTCCATCAAACCTCTCAATAAATGTATAGCTTCCAAAATAACAAAAAAAAAAAATATCCATTATATTTAAGATCACCTTTAGATTTTTTTTGAAGCTCCAACCCTACTTTGCTTCTTCATTTAATATAATTGTGAAGTAAAAGCTACTCCTAATTCAATAGATCTTTTAATGTCAGCATTGGTTTCTTAATTCTCCTCATCATTCTAAGTCTATCCTTCAACTTCAACTTCAAGAACTACAATACTTTTGGGTGTTACCCGTTCATTATCAGGTTGTAAGTCAACAACAACGAAATGATCCAATTCATCATTAGTATTTCTTTGTTTCTGTAATTTGAGATACTATCTTTTAATTTTTTTGTTAAATATAACATAAACCAATTAATTCTTAGATCCTGGAGCCAACCGTTGAGGTGTTGCACTCTTGCTCGCATGTTGGAGACGAACTTGACGCATGATCAATGAAGAACTCTTGCATAACTTCTCTATTCTGAGACCTACCTAATCCAAATAGAAGTGCTCCTTGCATGCGTGCGGGTCGGGATGGTAGGTTAAGTATTGGGTAATATAAATAAAACCCCAAAATTAAATTTAAGTGTTTGGTGTGGTGCATAAAAATGCATCGATGAGTTAAGCTTCATATGAAGAAGGTGTAAGCCTCACCTGAACTAGTGAGGCGTAAGTCTCGACGTGTTCATCATGCGCCTTGATTCGAGGTGCACCTCGATGCGCGCACTTTGATTGCCTTTTTGGATCATGGCAAAGATTGTTGGAGTATGTAAACCATACACTATTTTAAGTGGAAATAAAAAACGCTTAAAGTTCAAAATACTCTGGGATGGGCATAAGGTTATGCCGTACTATTTAAATCCTATGCACCAACATATAAGATAAATTGGACATTAAGGTGCATCATGATGAAGAAATTTTTATTTTTGCCGCCCATTTGTAATATTTTCAGATAGTAAATATAAATCTTGAAGAGCATTGTTTACATCCAATAAACTAAAATGAAATATGCATATGCATTACGAATCTACTCCTTAATATGCAATAAAAAAGCTAGATGTATGGTGCACAAATTGATGAAAAACTTTAAACAGACAGAAGTTGAGAAATAGAGAAATTAAAATATATTAGCTAGATTTGAATTTAACTCACCTTATGCCATATTTGGAGGATTTAGGAGATTTAAGTCAGGAATTGTACCCCTTGCTCTGAATTTTTCTGGAATGAAATGAGCAGATCTCCAAATAATAAATGATGTAAATGCTATCATCTTTTGAACTATGAGTGCAGATTTGTTTATTTTTGTTTTTCATAAATACTTTGATCGTTGATGTTCGATTCATTTTTATTAGGGCTTCAGTCCTTGCATAGCAAGGAGAAAGACTTCAAGAGGATTTCGAGTCTCGATTAACCGCATGCAGGCCAAGGTTTCATCCTTGAGTGGTGAGATTCTAGTATTCCCTTGAGACCATCTTCTTTCAAACTCACTTCATGTCAAAGTTCCATTCAAAGGTGGTTTGGAGTTGCGGCTTTCTTTCGAAGTATGCATTTCTTTTTTCCTTTATTACTTGATTTAGAATGATCTATGGCATTTTAATTCATGTGAGGATCATGAAATTTTAATGGGTCAATTTTTTTCCCATTTTTAACTCAATGTTAAAAATAAATTACTCTAAATTAAACAACTTCTCCTCTGAACATTTTGGTTCAACATTTTTAAGAATAACATAGCAGAAAATATGCGCACATATGATGATGTGGTTGTAAATCAATGAAATTTGAACACATCAGCTATGCTCGATGAAATCGGATTGAGATACCGCTTAAACTAAAAATATGCCTTTATAAACCACTTATTATGTGTAAAATCAATAACTTTTATAAGCTATTAATTACCATGTAGACGATCATGAGATGAAGAGCAACAAATGCTTAAAAAATTCTTGGTAATAAGATCAAGGTTATTTATAAATTTTATGTTCCCTATGCTATAGTACTGAGCTAAACAGCTTGGTAGAACAGTTGGTTGGGTGCATAGAAACGACCTAGTCATTTTTTATTATGAATCAAGCGAAAAATAAACTCAAGTTAGGTTCTTTGGTTAATTCTCTTTATATAGTAATGTATACTGATAAGATGTATGTATTTTAAATTAGATTTAGTATCATTTCTTCTCCATTAAAACAATCAATTCTACTAAAACATCTAGTTTTCCCGTAAATCAACAATGATGGCATGTTCTATAGTTATTCTATATAGGAGGGTGTGAACCAAAGTGATCAAAGTTGGGTGAGCTATACTAATGATGAGTGAGTGCCAATCAATTTATATTTCTCTAGTAATATATTTTTCACTTATTCATTGTGCCCTTGGCAATCTCGATCTTGTGTGAAAATTATCCACATTGGCTATCACTCCCACTCCCCTCAAAATAAATCTCTTTATCACCATCAAATATTCTGCACTAAAAGTCCACTCAACCACATGGATCCGTCATGAAAGTCACTTGCTCTTGAACTTTACATAACCATGATAGAAGATAGCCAAGACCCATGGGAGCCACAAATTGGATGAACCTTTCTATCCCAACTTAACAATTAACTTTGATTGCACTTGTTGTGAGGGTGTGAACCAGGGGCACCAAATTTTGGTTTGATATGCTAGTGATCGAACTTACTTTCAATTATTAATTTGAAGTTTGTTGGTGATAGTTATTCACTTGGTACTTTTACAACAACACATTTTTCATTTATTCAATATACCCTATACTTGCAAATCCCTTCACAATGTAGGCATGAGTGACGGAGTGACCATGATGACTTGTGCACCACATATTCATTTAGAAACATTCATTACTACATATACAACCATCATTTCTGTTAAAACCTTTATTATTATTCAGAAATGTTGAATTTATTCAATTGTAATTGATGTAAAGTATTTTCATTTGTTTTGTTTCAATTGTACATAGATTCAAACAGCCTGAAGACTGTTGCGGAGACTTTTCAGCGAAGAGAACTACTTTTAGCATCATTCATTGGGCTTAGCATCAATGCCCTCCAAAATGCACTGGTCAATACCATGGCAATAGCAGCTGAATTCGCTGATAGTAAGTTCTTCTTAATTTCTTTTGTAGTGCATGTCAATTACCGCAAATTTACACCTTGCTGAAAAAAACAAAAGCCTTCAGGACAACCATTTTCATCCAATAATTCATTCCTGTCTCTTAAGTTTGGTATTTGCTTTAAATTTTCAGTCTGCACTCCAGTATCACATGGAAACACAATATTTAGGCATTGGCATTTATATAGATCTTAGATTGTCAACCAATTTATCATAAATAACATAGAAAATATTGAATTCAATAGCAGTGGAAAGGAATAGTTTTGAACTGTGTTAAAAATTGATTGTTGAAACAGTGCCAGCTCTACGTGGAAAGGACTACGGAAAAACAAAAATGCGATATCCAGACTACACAGAGACACAATCTGGTCTTCAATACAAGGTTTCATTTTGCAAAAATCAAAGCCTTCTGCAGCACCAATGTTGCCAAAAGAACCTTTTGATCAGAATTTGGTGCTCCTTTTTAACTTGTCTCTAGTTTTAATATATGGTAAATTACAGGATTTACGAGATGGCGATGGTCCAAAACCAAAGATGGGAGAGATAGTTGTGGTATGTTCTGACCTTTTTTCTTCTAGTATTATTCTTTATGTCTCTAGAAATGAATTGCTTAAGCTTGAAATTCTTGGAAATAAATGGATAGGCTTAGGATAATATTTTAGGAGTTTAAAATGAGCTAGGTGAATTAGAGTTTAAAACAAATACAACTTTTAACTAAAGTGAATTAGATGGAGGATCTGAAAGCTAACTAGAAATTATTGGGATTCTTGTATTGGATTTGATTGAAATTGAGACGCAGAAAACAAGCCCTACATTTTTAATAGCACACAAATCTATGAAATGTTAAACTAAAGAATATGGAAGATCATGGGTTTGTTTATTTTAGGTTTTCTTGTGTGGGCTCCAAAAATTCGCACCCCCGGCCTCTTCGCAGACCTCGTTCTTTCTTTTTCTTTTTGGGTCGTCGAGGAGAGTTTTAACAAGTTTCGATGCAAACTTTCAGAAGACAGATTGGGTTTGTAGCATAGTTTAAAATTGCGCAATGAGAGGCACGCCTCTATGCAATTCTGGGCAAATGAGCCTCATTGCTTAAGCCTTTTTGGGTATTCATGAGGCGTACGCCTCGTGCACTGTGAGGCGCGCCTCTGAGGCTGAATTGCGCAATTCAGCCTGAGGCACACATCTGTAATTCCGGGACCCACTCACTTAAGTCTCAATGAAATAATACTTCATTCCTCCCCTCCCCTATCAGCCATACTCGAACCCGAGCAGAAAAAAACCTGCAGGCCTCCAGTTTGTTCGCACGCCGTTCGGCCTCCCTTCCCGCCGCCTCTCCCGCCGGCGCCGCCTCACTCCGGCCATCTTGAAGTGTTCGACCGCCCTCTAGGAGTCCACAACCGATTTTAGGTAAATTTTTTAAGTTCAACCAAAGATTTTTCAAGTGAAAGAAAATTTAGGTTTTTTTTATTTTTTGAATTTTTTTTGTTTGTTTTTGGATTTTTGCATTAGGAAACATGGTTAGAGGCAAGGATAAGACAAATACGTCATTACGGCGTGACCCTTCTTGGAAATATAGTTTGCAAGTTGATGTAGGGAGTTTGCAGATTTATAACTTGTTTTATTTCGGAATAGGGAGGGATTTTTTTGGTTTGCAAGCAGCAAAATCAACTATTGTCAAATGGCCTCCAGGTATATGTGGGCTCTGAAAATTCGGCCCCGGCCTCCGCTCGCTCTTCTTTTTATTTAACGAGGGAGTTTTAACGGATATGTTCCGGGGTAAATTTTGGAAGGCAGATGGGTTTGTTGATAAGACACTACCCAGAGATTTTGCCCTCATTTTGCGAGAACTTTATGATATGAGTTCTGATTTCCTATAGGCGCAAGCCCCTATAGTTAATTACCCCTCCCGATCACGAGAGAGAACTTTCGATTAAGGCTAGTCATCAATCAGATACGTAGAAATATGTGTTATCTGGCATATAGTAGCAGCATAAATTTGGATTTTGATATTGGTAGAAATTGGATTTGGAAATTGGGTTTGGATTTGGGAATTTGGGAAATTTGATATTTAAAATAGAAATTTCACCATCCTACATTTAAAGCGGATGGTGGGGGAATGGATGATAGACCCGATCAAGATCCCATGGTTCCGTCGTCCCGGGCCATCGTGGTCTCTGGTCTACTTAGTCAGAGGAGGTAGTCGACCCAACCTGACAGAAGGATCCTTGTCGGCAGCCATGGGTTGCTTCGTCCAAGGGGATCTTGTAGACCTGGGTTGGATGTTTGCCTAAGGAGACAAATTTAAATCCACCTTAGCTAACAAAGGGCTTTGTGCCCTATCGATCATATCCTATTGATTCATATCTCAAGGATTTAACGCCATTAAGGAGCATATTGGCTCTGGCCATAACCGCTATCTGTGGTGCCATTTGGCGGCGAAACCACTCGGTTCAGAGGGCCCCGGGTCATAACCGTTTACCTGCAGTGCCATTTGGTTGCGAAACTGCCGGTTAGAGGACACGTACCACGTCCTTACTGGCAAGAGATTGTTTGAGAATGGATCCTAGTGATATTTTCGACTAGGCATTTGGCTCTTTGTGAGCTAGAGTTTATTTGAATTTGTCCACCCCGGCAGACTGTTGCGGAGGGTGGATGGACTTTGCTTTAAGTGGGTTGATGGATTTATTTCATTTTAAATATTTTTGGGATTTTTGGATATTTGGAATGGCATTTGAAAAATATTTGGAATGGACCCCTCCGGTTGAGATTTGCATTCAACACGGCCATCATCGGGGTGTTAGGGGTCATTTCTCTTTTGTTGATTGAATCTTGTCAACTCTATCGAATTATTGATAGAGGATCGGATTTCGTAGGCTTTATACCCTTGATAGTGAATTCTCATTGTTATAGGCCTTGAAGGCCTAATATGAATGTATTAAGAGAAATATGATGGTCGCCACAACCATATATTTGTTTGTTGGTTCGAACCCTGTCGACTTCTATTGACCCGTATAGAAGGATCGGTTTCGAACCTGAATTCACTTGTCAACCCGCGCAGCATCCCTAGACGTCACGTGTGTACAATAACACGCTCGCCGGGGCCCATGCGGGTATTTGATTGTATTTACCCCTTTTAGTGTACCTATGTGTATGCAAACTACGGTGCACGTGTGGGGGTAATTTGAAATCGTTCATAGACGCCTTTTGTCCGCTTGTATAGAAGTTGCGGATCCGGTGGCATGGCGTAGCAGATTCTGAATAGAATTGTTCGCTGCTTTGTACAGGTAGACTGTCGTGCACTACTCGTTGCTTTCTGCAGGTGGATCATAGTGCACTAACTAATCTCCTGCCTTGCTGTATATGACTGCATCTGTTGTAGTACTTTTGTATTTGCTTACAGACAATTTGTTGTATGTGCAATAAACTTCTTATAGCAACTCGTATGCATTTGCATTTGATGTGGTCACTTTACACTTTGCTTACGGAAAATATATTGGGAGTCAATGAGTCTTCTACAGCGACCGACAAAATTTCATATTTCTTATAATTCTACAATATTTGCTCATAGATGCCATGTCAAGTCCACGATAAGTCTTCCACGATGACTTGTAGGTACTTTCTTCTGATGCGCATAATCATTATTCTTTTGACAGTTACATCTCATTTAACAAGAAAGCATTGAAGCATTTGTAGGAAATTGAGTAGTATTCAGTTGATGTATTGGTCCGCTCATCGATTGCTATTGACAATAATCAGAATCTCGTTCAAGAGATTTTCTTCCATTTGCTCATGGATCTAATGTACCTCTCATACATGCGTTGATTGTATATATCTTGTTGCCGACTCCAAGAAATCATCGATGTATGATATATCTTTTCCATCACATCATCATTGGACCCATGATGCGAGTAACAACATTAGTTCTATTTATCGATTGAAAATTTGCACTTCTATTGACATGACATCCATGACCCAATTATAATACCTCTGAAGGTCCCAGGTTGTAGTTTGTAGGTGAATTAGCATGCCTTTCGTTATAGATGATTTATTATGGTCCAATGATCTCCTCCCCATATCACAACTTGTATGTAAAAACCATGTTATTCATGCTTTCTTGCTATTTGCAATCACACTTGCAAATTCCTTCTCCTTTCTCGTAGCTTGATTGATTGAGCATGTCAATTTGCTTTAGTTCATTTGAATGCTTTGGATCATTGATTGCCACCAAAGCTTGTAGTGACTTTGTGTGTGAGCTTTTGCTTGAAAACAAATTGTATCACAAGCTTATTTGTTTCGATCATGTTCAAACCAATGTCAAAGTTGATCTCAAGCTTAAGGAATTATGCTTAGGTTCATTCAAGTTCTAGGCACATTTGAGTCCAAACCCAAGTAACCTTTGCTCATTTTCAAAACTTGCTCATTTGAGTCAAATACTTGTAAGTTCAAGTCCTAAATGACTTTGTTGAATTCAGGTACAAGTTCAAATTGACTTTAATTTGAGTCTTTTGATCATTTGAATTTTGAATTCAAATGGTTCAAGTCATATCCACTAAGGTCTCAATCAGTTTGAGTTCCAATATGAGTCTTCGACACCTTTGCTTGTGTTCAAATCGTTCATTTTATGATTCATTTAAGTTAGGTGAGGTTCAAAGTCTTCTGTTCAAATCTGAGTCCGAGTTCACATTTAACTCCCCTTGTAGTTGTTCAAAACTGCAAATCTCAAGTCAATGTTCTTTGTATTTGAGTTTGATCAAGTTCAGTTCAAGCTTTGTTGTCTTTCAAGTTCAAGCTTATAAGTCCAAGCTTACAAGTTTTCATCATTTGATTCAACTTTGAGTTCATTTTGTTCAAGGTTGATTCAAGTCTTTGCTCACATAAGTATGAGTTCAAGTTCAATTAAAGCTCAAATCAAGTTTGAGTGTAGTCCTTTGTAATTCGGCTTGGATTTCATTTTACTTGGGTTCAATTCTTTATTAAGTCATTTAGATCTTGTCCAAAGTCCAAGTACAAGTCCTTTGTTGTTCTTGCATATCATCCGAGTGCAATCAAGTCCAAGACCCAAATTGTTCTCTTGAGTTCAAATGAGATCCAAATGTAGCATTGTGTTCACCTGAAATTTCGTCAGCCTTCCGGCGTCTCCCCCGTTTAGGGGAAAACTACAGAAAACTGGGCCTTTCCCATCACGCTAAGAAAAGCGTGTATGGTAGGTGCCCTCTTTCGAGGACATCGCGGCCGTGTAATTTTGATCCCCCACCACGCTAAGAAAAGCGTGTATGGGTAGTTTTGCAAAAAAAAGTATTTTTTTATTTTTGAAAATATTTTGCAAGAAAAGAACAGTTATTTCCCCGCAAGTGGGTACTTATGGGTATCCCCGCTTTGTCGTACGCATCGCACCGGGCTCCTATCCCACCACGCTAAGAAAAGCGTGTATAGGCGAGGTTTCCAAGGCGATACGAATATCAAAGAGGGAATTTTAGGTGATTACCCGCTTCGTCGCAAGCGTCGTGACGCACTCCCTCCCACCACGCTAAGAAAAACGTGTATAGGTGGTCGTTTTGTCTCGACGCATGCGTTGAAACGGGTTCTCGGAGTTTTAGGGTTTAGAATTTTTTTATACCTGCGCGGGGTCGACGGCATTGACTCGAGGCAAGAGAGAGAAGCATTCTCTCTTCTTCTTTTTATCATTAATTATACTTAAAAAATTATAATTAATAAAAAAAACTAATTATAATTAATTTAAAAAATTATAATTAATTATAAATTATTAATTATAATTAATAAGAATTAATTATAATTAATGAAATAATAAATTATAATTATATAGGAATTAATTATAATTAATAATAAGTAGGAATAATTAATTATTAATATTAGAGATTAATTAAAAAATAATTAATTCATATTAATAAAAATTAATTATAATTAACTAAACAATTAATTATAATTAATAAAATTAATTATAATTAATTAAAAAGTAATAATAATTAATTATTATTAATAAAAATTGATTATAACTAATTAAGATAATTATTCATCAATATTAACTATTAATTATAATTACTATTAACTAATTATAATAAATTAAAATTAATTAATAATAAATAATAATAATAAGTAAATAAATCCCCCCCTCCTTTCCTCTCTGCTCACGGGAATAGCCGCAGAAACGCGCGAAAGGGATAACGTTACCTTCACAGCAGGCGAGCTCCTCGTGTTGGTTCCGATCTGATAAGAAGGGAATGCCGTCGAGTGAGCCAAGTCGGGCAGAGGAGGCGACGAGAGGAGGTGGAGACGTGCTCGGGCTCAGCTTTGGACTGTATGAAGGAGATCGACAGTGAGGTAGGGATTTGAACTCTCTCTCTCTTTCTCTCCCTCTCTACTTCTCTCTAGCTGAAGGGATCAGAGGGGTTCGGCTGGAGTGCGAATGGAGGAAGGAGATGCGGGATCTGGAGGGATTTGGTCGGAGGAGGAGATCAGGAAGTAGAGGAAAGAGCGGTCGTGTGTGGAGCGAAGTCGGAGAGAGCAGCAGCCGAAGGTCTCATTTGCTTCGGTATTTAACGACGCTCACGGGAGCGCGATCGAGGCGCTGTAGGATTGCGAAATTCCTGGGAAGCGATCGCGAACGGCGCCGAATCAGCGTAACCTCGGCAGGATTCGTGGACCCGATGGTTTTGAGGTATGTATGCAAGATTTACGGTGTCTCCCCTTTTTTGTTCTCTGTGTATTGGTTAATAGTATACTTATTCTTGTAAATGCATAACACTTTAATATATTCTGAGTTCTGATTTCTGATTTTCATTTTTTCTTCTTGAATATAGTTGAATTGTGGATCCAATTTGGTGATTCCACCCCTGAGTTACAGAGTTTTGCAGTTAGAGTTTTGGGCCTCGTTCTTTTTCTGGGTGTGAATGAAACTGGAGTACATATAATCAAGTGCAAACAAAGAAGAAATCGGCTTTCAACACTCAGAATGAACTCCCTTGTGTATATTATGCACAACAAGAGATTGAGAGAAAGGAGGTTAAGGAACAAGGGGTTGAAGGATGATGAGGACTCATTAGTGTGTGATGATGTGGCATCTGATAATGAGTGGTTTATAGATAATGAGACAGATTTGCCATTATCAGACCTGCAATCCACCTTTTACCAATCTTAGGTGGTATGATGATTTTATTTTGTAGGGACAGGTCTTTTACTATAAAATATCAGTGATGCCATTTCAATCTACATGCAACATTGCTTGTGTTTCAAGTTCTTCATTGTTATATATAGAAGACATTTATACTCTTTATAGTGGATTGAAATTATTTGGACTTTGTTAAATATCATTCTTTATATGCATTGAAAGCATTGTTGCATTCGTATCTTAGCTTTTCTTAATGCATGTGGGAGATATACGTGCATTCTATAGTTGATTGCTATTTTCTTGCAATTATAGTATATTTGACCTCGTAGGGATTGTTGTGGGAGTCTGTTGCATCTATATCATGTCCACATTCACCCTTCATAGGTGGTTTAGCGTACTTTCATGTTATTATTTGACATTTGAATTTTGATCTTGATTGTGCATTTTAGAGTTTAAGGTTCAATTTCTTGTAGTTCTGTTCAAGTCCAAGTTCTATGCATTTTAGTTCAAGTATGGGTCTTCTGCATTGCTGCTCAAGTGAGGTCTTTTTATTGTTCAAGCTTTATGCACTTCAGTGAAAATTTCGGCAGCATCCTGGCATATCCCCTATTTGAGAGAAATGTAGGGGAGCTGGGTCTTCCCACCACACTACTCAAGCGTGTATGGTATGTGTCCCTAGACACCATGGCCGTATATCTTTTCATCCCACCACGCTATAAGAGCATATATGGGGCCTTCAACAATACCCGTATGAGAACACCAATGGCTTTCCCCACGACACTACAAGAGTGTGTATACGGCTTACCCATCTACCGTGCTACGAGAGCGCGTATAGGTGATTCTCCGGTCCGCCACAAACACCGAGAATAGGATTTTAAAACATTATACATTGCGTAGCACATAGATGTCAATGGCGCAAAATAGCGTGCGCCATGGCGCACGGCGCGGCGCAGCGCACCTACGGCATCATGTGCATGGCGCGGCACAAACATTCAAAATGGCGCGCTCTATTTGCGCCACATGCGCGCCATGGCGCATGGCGCACGGTGCAAAATAGCGCGCGCCATTTGTTTTAAAAAAATTTTAATGTAATTAAATATTTTTTATATTGATTTTTTTAATTTTTAAGATAATATATTTTCTAATTTTTAAATATATTAAAGGTATTAAGATAAATGTTATATTGCATAATATTATCTTCTTAATGTTATTTGTTTTCATTTAAATATATTTTAGTTGTATGAAGATTGACTATTTATTGGACTTGAAATTATGTTGGATTATTATTTATTTGTATTATCATTGTTTGCTTGTTATTATGATAGTTTGTCTTTCAATTTAATGATATTTCATATTCATGCTTATTATTTTATAATTCTTTTATAATTTGCGTCATATTCAAAATAGCGTGCGCCGCGCCGTGCGCTATGCGCCATGGCTCAAATAGGACATTTGCGCCATAGTGCGCCATTCGCCGTTAACATGTATGGCGTAGCAATGTCGGCGGCGCTGATGTTGAGGTTGAGGACTATCCCCACCATGCTACAAGAGCGTGTATAGGGCTTTTCTGCCTCGTCGCACCTGTTGCATTAGATTCCCTCTCACCGTGCTACAAGAGCGCGTATAGGAGGTCCGCCAGCGCATCAAGCGCGTCGAGGATGGGATTTGGAACTTTTATACCTTCTCATGAGTCATCAGCTTTTGTATCGGCTCGTGGATCGAGGCAAGGGAGGAGCATGCATTTTTTTAATTAATTATAATTAATATTAATTAATTACAATTAATTAACTAATTATTTTTAATTATTTATTTATAATTAATAAAAATTAATTAAAGTTATTAAAATTAATTAAAGTAATAAGTTATAATTAATTTATAATTAACTATAACTAATTAATTTTAATAAATTATAATTAATTAATAATAATTAAATTTATAAATTATAATTAATTAAAAAATAATAATTATAATTAATTATAATTAATTAAGATAATTAAAATTAAAATTATATTATATATATATTTTAAAATCCCTCGGTTTAGTAGATTTATGGGATTAGGCCGATGAAACGCGTGGAAGGGGTAAAGTTACCTACACAGCAATAGCTCCCATCGCTGCTTACGATCAAAATTTCAGACTTCCGATCGGACAGGAAGGGAACGTCTCTGGAAGAGGGAAGTCGAACAACAATGTGGGCAGAAGAAGCACTCGAGAGGGAGAAAGTTGTCTTTACAGCAAACGAGCTCCCTTTCTTGCTTCCGATCAATATGCCGTAACTTCCGATCTTATAGGAAGGGAAATATCGTCGAAGGAGCGAAGTCGAATGACCACGATGGAGCCAAAGAAGCGCTTGGAATGGAGAAAGTTATCTTCACTAACAACTTAAATTAGTTGCATGTATAGTTTAAGGATAATATAATCTTTATAACTATCTATTCCATCACTCTTTTCTTTATAATTGAATTTGTTGTCCTCCATTTCTTCGTCTATTTTCTTAGAATTGCCTTTTATCTTTAAAATTTACTACTCTAGAACTTAATTCTTGCATTTACATTTGATAAACTTGTTTTCATGGGCATTGATTATTTCTCCAACTCAAGTTAGCATTAGAAAAACTAATTTTTCTTTATCATTTGAAGTATTAATATCCATCTATCAAATCAATGCAAGACTATCTCATCATTGCTTGATGCCTTGAGGCAAACCTTAATAATAATGCTTGCCTGGGATGTGTATGGTGGCTATAGGTGAGTGAGTCTAGGAAAATCAAAACCTACTAAAAGAAGCACCATTAGGCCGTCTTATCACCTAGGCACCTTGTTGAGCTCCTGTATCGTCTCCAAACTTGTCCCAGGTGAGCATCATTATAGCAAGAGGTTGGCCGCCCATGACTAACACAACACAAAGAGGCAGCCTTTAGTTATTTGTGAAAATTTCAAGGTCTTATATTTTCCTTATACTTGATAGGAATCCTTTGAGGTAGCCGCTTGCAATGCATCTAGTTTATGTATTGACGTGAAGCTACAATTAAGGGTGTAAACAAGTCCATTCGAGCTTAAACCACCATCATCTAACTAATCAAGTTTAAGTTCAAGCTTAACTCAATGAGTTTGATACATCACGAATAACTCATTTATATTATGAAAAAGAGAAAATCATTCTAGTTAAAATTATCATTATTATTGAATGATTAAATAATGAAAAAAAGGCGAAAAATTGATAAGAAATAAGTTAAGGTGAAGTGATAGAATTTTCAAATGTTTTTAATAGCTTTATACTTGAACCTTGAATTATAATGTATTCAAGTGTATCTTATGTGAATTTTTTTTCTTAAAATGAGTTGGCTTATGAACGGACAAATGAGTCGCACTTGCTTGAGGTTGGCTTATTAGTTTATTAAGCTTAGTTAATGAGTTATTTATCTAACTAAGCACGAGCCAATTCACAAGTTACCTTAATTAAGTTACATCCATAATTATGATTGTCAATTTATGAGCAGTGGAGGGAAACAATGCTTGTGGATGTTGGTGGCGACATGTGCAGTGGTCATAGGAATGGGTGATGCAAGCGTTAATGCCAACGTTAATAATGGACTCATAAGATTTGATACATATTAAATATAAAAGAAGCTTTGCTTCGAGGGAATTGGTGCCGAACAACAAAAATCATTAAAAAAATAAATCAAGATTTGAAATTGTGGTTAGGTAGAAGAAATTAAAGCCTCATGAGTGTATAGAAGGAGAGAGATAAAGATTCCTTTAGTTGAATGAAAGGTCTCTGAAAGAATCACAATGAAGTTGAGAGCATTATGTTGTAAGAAATTGTTGAGTAGTAGGCTCGGCAAAGGATTAAGCTTGATAGATGGGAGCAATGGTGTGGTTGGCTCGATGAGATGAAGATCACCGGCAAGGTGAATTATTGATGAGGAGATAGACTAATCTTGACATGAAGAGACAAGAATACATGAGTGAAAGATGAGTATAATTATAGTTAAAAATGGGATTTTAGAATTTCATATAAATATCGAATGAAAATAATTGAATTGAATGAAAATTTCTTGTAATGTTTTTTGCATGTGCCCTCATGTGTCATGTTCATGTCGAAATATGCCTAGGCCTATCAAACTATAATTTTGAGGGGAAAAAATCGAAGATATGATTTTAAGTGTTTTAGATGTGTTAGGCTGTGTAGGAGAAGTGTCTATGTTATATATGAACATGAAAGACATTTGAAGTGTTCATACTTCATTACTGGTATCCTAGGCCCAATTCAATGAACCAATATGATTCAATTGTTAAATTCATTTTACCCAATTTCATCTACTTGGCCTTTTTTAGCCATATAGGCCTAATTGGTCAATTTGGCTAGATTTAGTGATAAAAATGCAATGAAGAGGGAAATGGGCTTAAATAGATCCTTTGGGTTGAGCTAATAGAGTTTAAGTATTCAATTGGTTGAGGTGACTTCCCATGTTCTATATTAGGTTGGCCAAATAGGCTCAACCCAATCTAATTTAGCTGGCCATGGCTCAATTGAACCCTGTCAAAGCTAAATGAGCAGACCATTGGGTAGGTTGGCTTGATTAGAGCCCATTTCACTTATTCAAGTCCTAATTGGCTCGAAAATGGGGTGATTAGCTTAGTTAATGGCAAACTAGTTAGGTTCAACTAATTGAGCTAGTCTATATTAATCTAACAATTTAATGGAGCTAGTCAAGGCTAGCAAAAGGGTTGATTTTGCTAAAGGCTAAAGACAATTTAATTAATCAAATTGAGTTAATCTTTCATCTTAATTGAGCTAGACTAGGCTAGTCAGAAGGATTGATTAAACATTTAAACTAGATTTATGATTAATTGAGCTATTAAAGGGGGATAATTGCACTCAATTAAGGGCCCTAATGTTAACTCAAGTCAATTGAATCACTCTTGAGCCAAGTAAGGCCAATTTGATCAATTAGGACTGGCTGGTGGTTTAATTGAGCTCGTTTTCGGTTTATATGCTTTTCCAAGGTTAGTCTAATGAGTTAATTTGGCTCAACCCACTACAGGAAAAACGTCAAAATCCGGCGGTTTTTTCCGGCGGTTCTTATATATTAACCGGCGGTTTTATGGAATGCGGAGGCTTATATATTCTCTCTCTCTCTATCTCTCTCTCTCTCTCTCTCTCTTGCTCTCTCATATATCTCTCTCCCTCTCCCTCTCTTTTCTCTCCCTCAATCTCTCTCTTCCTATCTTGCTCTAACTCAAAGTCACAATCAACAAAATTGATCTACCCTAAACTAAAATAACATTTAATAAAAAAAAATTTAGATCTAACAAAATATTTACAACATTACATCTTTGCTTACTATCTAAATCATCCAAAATATTTCTAACACTAGCAAATATGTAATGAGAACAAATAATCAAAGAAAAACCATAAAAAATAACCTAGATTCGGCGGCCGGAGAAGAGAGGTCGGCGGTTTACCGTCGGTTTCGGACTAGG
This sequence comes from Dendrobium nobile, assembly GCA_022539455.1. Classification (NCBI taxonomy): domain Eukaryota; kingdom Viridiplantae; phylum Streptophyta; class Magnoliopsida; order Asparagales; family Orchidaceae; genus Dendrobium; species Dendrobium nobile. The sequence continues at coordinate 6,168,928 of CM039724.1, read as the reverse complement.
TCGGCGGTCGGAGAAGAGAGGTCGGCGGCGGTCGGATTGGGGTCGGCGGCCGGAGTAGATTCGGCGGTCGGACGAGCGGAGGCGAGCCTAGGGCACGACGGCAGAGCGACCGAGAGAGAGAAGGAAAGAGTGAAAATGAAATGCGAGGCGCGGGTCTGGTCGTATTAGGGTTTCTACCGGCGGTTTTCCGGTGGTCTGGGCCGCCGATAAAAAATCACTTATCAACGGCGGTCCAAGCCGCCGTTAAACCGCCGGGTCATATTGATGTCCGGCGGTTTACCGTCGGTTTCGGAACCGCCGCTAGTACCGGCAGCTTAATGAAGTTAAATCACCGGTAAGCCGCCGTTAAAAGCCGGCGGTCAAACCGCCGGCTATGCCGCCGGTAACACCGGCGGTCTATCAACCGCCGGTTATAACCGCCGGTAATGGCCGTTTTTCCTGTAGTGACCGAAACTAACTTGGGCTCAACCAAGTAAATCTATAATTAATTGGGTTAGTTGCGGTCATGTTGGGTCAAGAGGATCACCAAGATATATTAGGGTCAACTTGGATTGGCAAAGTCAACTATGACCATACTATGCAACTGGGACCCATTTAAGTTGACTAGGGCAACCAGTTCATGCCATTCGGGATAACATTAGCTTACTCAAGATTATGTTAAATTGGCTAAGACTATGTTAAGTCAGTAGGGACTATATTAGGTCAATTAGGACCATATTAGGTTATCCAAGTTTATGCTAAGTCATTTTGGGCCACATTTAACTCAACTAGGACCATTTTGGGTAAGCTGAGACTGTATTAGGTTCATTGTTTAAAATTGCGCTAAGGCTCGCCTCAATGAAATTACAGTAAAAAAAACCTCGAGGCTTACGCCTCTGGTTTTTTTTATGGAGCTTATGCCTCATCTTGGATGTGGCCCATCATAGATGAGGTATGCCTCGCCTCATTTGCATGAGGCGCATGCCTCACTCTATTCATGTATTTTTTTTTTTAATTTAAAACTTACCTAAAATCTATTGAAAGCCCCAAAAAAATCATGTCTTCTTGCACCCCCAAGCTGCAGCAACTTCCTCTCAATTGCCTCAACCTCCAGCCCACCACCTACACCGTAGACACCACCATCATAGCCGCCGCAGGCGATCACTAGAAAGCTTCACGCCACCACCATCTCCTTTTAAAATTTTGGAGTATTATCTTTATGTTGATGGAAAATATTTATGAAATATGAAGATGATTGAAATAAATAAAGAAGTAGAACTAGAATGAGAGGTATTGGATCCTACAGGATGAGGCAGGAAAGAGATCAATTTGTTATGACAGTGACCCAAATAAAAATCCCCTTAGTGATGATAGTACATATGATTTATGAGTTGTTGTCAATTATTTCAATTTTCTTTAAGAATTAAACGTAGATGAGTAGACAACTTAGAAAGAAAAAAATTAGAGCTAAACTTGATTTTATATGATATTTTTATGCAATTCATATATTTATGTTATTTGTTCTTGTTATGTTTGGATTTCAATTCTATTTCACTTAGTTTATTACTTAATACTTTACATCTTATACAATTTTTTATTTCATATATATGTAAATTTGTCACTTCATAGTTCAATAGAAAGTTGATATGTTATCGTTTAACATATTATTTGGATATTATATAAAAAATCACATTCATCTTTTATTATGACTTTACACAATTTTTAGATTTTGAGACTTACGCCTCAAAACGCCTTAAGGTTTACGACTCATCTCACGAACGAAAAATACCTCAATACCCAATTATGCAATTTTAAATCTTGATTAGGTTAGTCAATATAGGGGTTGGCTAACTGAAATTGACCAACTGGCCTTCGCCTAATGAGTCAAATTGGCTCACACTATAGGTAACAAGCTTGGAGCCGAGTCTTTATAGGATTTCTCAGAGATAAATAGGAAAGGTGAAGCAAACAACTTCACCAAATATTTGATTGTTGATAAAGTTCTTATAATTTTTTTTTTAATTGCATGAAAAGTGAACTGAACATTCAAGTTAAAATACTATTTGTGTTAGTTAAAATTGTATTTGTCTAGTGAACTCAAGCTCTATTTCTTATGTAGCTTCAGTGATAATAACTTTAATTAAGTTTGAGCTGCATGAACTCTGATGCAGACATCAAATTATGATTGCCTTTAAGGTTGATTGGGATGGTTACACGATTGGATATTATGGACGAATATTTGAAGCTCGCAACAAGACAAAAGGTGGTTCATTTGAGGTAATACACAGTTCTACTGCCTCTGACCTAACCTTGGATCTGGTGTTTTGCTGTCACACTCTTGTTGAAGCATTTAAAAGGATTCTTCTATTTCTATGATATCCAACTCTTCAGATATTTAATATTTAGATAGTTTATGGGTACATTATCATTGATCAAATCTGAAAATACCTCTTAAAAACTGTTGTTTCTGCTCTTCATTGCTTCATCTACAGATCTACTGATACTGAAATTGCAAAATGTGTTAATTTTTAGGGCGAAGATAAGGATTTTTTCAAATTCAAGGTTGGATCGCAGCAGGTGATTACCTGGCCATGAATAAACTAGGGCATGCATCAGTTTGTTCAGGCATTTCGTTTTTGGCTATTTATTATCTGTGCCGAACTTCTATTAGTTTGTCATCACAGAATATTTCTATTTCATTTCATCTTTGTCGGAGCTTGTTGCTTTGGTGTTTTATCCAATGGAAAGTAAATTCTTATAGTTTATGTGATGGTTTCAACTTCTTAGTCAAGCATATGCTTTCAGAATGGCATGCGTGCTTAACTTATGTCATTAATTCTACTGTAAACTTCACATGTATTTGATGCAGAATTTGTTGGAGTCCAAGTTGGATGATAGATATTGTTAAAATCTTGTTATTCATTATATCCTTTCTTGGTTAAATTTGTCAAAGAGCAGAAAATCCATGGACTAATCCCATCATCCCACCTTATATAACAACAAGATTGCCACAGGGACACTTTTGAAATCTTTTAGAATTTCGAACCCCCAACTTAGGTTTCGTTTGGGACGGCTTTTTTATTGCTTTCAAAAGCAATTTTTTAGTGCAAAATTTTCTTAAACTAAAAAAAATTGTACTAAAAAGCTACTTCAAAAAGCAATAAGAAACTCGTCCCAAACGAAGCCTTAGCTTGCATTCTATTATTAAAATGCATTACCTGCATCTTCTATCATGCATAAGTACAGTTTTCATGATTAGTGAACTAGCACATGGAATTAGGGTTAATAGTTATGTTTAAAACTTAAAAATTGTTTGATTTTTGCTCTAATGTTGGTCAATTTGTGTTTAAAATTGATTTGCACAGACTTGCAGATGGCTTGATTGAATGTTGTTCAGTTCAACTTGTCCATATATTATACAAAATCGCATATATAGAAACATATATATATATATATATATATATATATATATATATATATATACTTGTATTCATATTTAATAAACATAAATTGGTTTTGCTCTAATCAACTCGAAAGTTGACTTAAATTCAATCATTTTGCATCAAATTTAGACTCAAGCCAAAATCAAATCCTTAGTTTCAAAGCTTGATAGAACTCGATATTATCATCCCCAAATGCACAGGTGGATCCAAACATAATCGTGGTGCAATTGCACCCCTAATTTTTTAAGTTATCAATGCACATTTATCTTTCGAAAGGGCATATGCCCATGCCCATCCTTTGCATGTAAAATTTGATTTGAGGTTTCTATTAATTACTTTGGACATTTCTAGAAAAAAATTGCATAAGGATTTCATGATGCATTTTTCTTCAGGAGGTCTTAGAATGTATTTAGTTTTGCATTCAGATTAGTGCTGACATATGAAGGGCATTCAAGCAAATTATGTCAGTATATTCTTCCATAATTTTTTATTCCTGAGTTTTCCTTAGTAGGTTAAATTAATCTGTAAATGAAAATGTACGAATATCAAAGTTCTTTACCCTGTTGGATTAATTATCAAGCTTGTTTAATAAATTTGATTGTGGCACAGGTATGAGAGACAAATTGATTCAGTGAATTACATAACTGGATATAAGAATATCTATCAATTTTAAGATGTATTAATGCAGTTTTATACCATTGTAAAATTAATAATTTTATTAGTTGTTTAAAAACTTAATAGTTAGTTTCATAGGCTTTAGAATTCTTTTGAGTCGGTTTTGATATCTTTTCATCAATGATCTGAAAAATTTTGCATAACATATTTTAAAAAAATAACATCTAAATAAGTTTTGAGATTTGTTTGATATTCTTTATACGAAATTGATTTTTATCGAGTTGAATATCAGCTCCGCCACTACCTTCATGAAATTTTGAGAATAACTTTATTGCATAATTGAAGGATTTTAACTTTTAATTCTGATCGTACATATTACAAAGTTTTTTTCTTAAAATTTGCATTGCAGAAGGGACTCAGATCCTCTCCAATAAACTGGTAACTTATATCCATTATCCATTCTAGTAATTCATTTTATTTTGGATTAATTATGCTAAGTTTTTTTAAAATCGCTCTAGTTTTCAAGTGATTGTCAGAATCCTAGCCATCCAAAATGAAAGGGATGGCCAGAATTGATAAGCACTTTGTGCAGTTACCATAATAATTGGAGAGGATTCGAATACCTGGAGAAGAAATGTGCTTCTAACTTCGAAAATATTATAACTGGACCAAAGTATTCCATCTCTCCATGGTGAAATTACAAGATGGCTATGACGATCCCTTGATTAGACAGTTGTAAATTTTTGCAATTTAGAACTTATTTTGGAAAAATAGATGTATCAGGAAATCATGATGCAATTTATGTCGGCATGAAAAGAAAAAATGTTCAATGTTATAAGACACTCAAAAATAAAGGCAACACCATGAATTAGTTGTCTTAACAAAAATTTAAATGTCATATAATTTTGAGTATTTGTTTTGACTTCAAACATTTTATCTTATTATGCTGATGTAAATTATATGATAATATATTGATACAATTTTTTTCACTATTTTATCCATGAATTCATTCCTTTCTAGAAAATTAAATGCTTGTAGCACTTGGAATTAAAATCCTCATTGTGCTTTGTATGACCGTGTGCATCTTCAGGTCATACCAGCATTTGAGGAAGCTATAACTGGCATGTCTCTTGGAGGTATCAGGAGGTGAAGTATTAAAACTCGTACTGCTTCGCAATGCAATCTTAGATAAGCAATTATTTTTGTTCTACGGATAGAATTATGATCTTGATTCTTGAACAATTCCCCGACATCTGTGATCTGTTTCATTATTTTCGTATATCTTAGGAAAATTGTTCATAGTTTATGTTGTTGTTTTCCATAGATGCATAGTTGTGTTAGACCGATCCTTAGTCCAGCCGGCCCCTTCTAAGGGTCCAGTTCATGCCTACATGAGATGAGGGGCGGCGGCAAGAGAAAGAGAGGGATTCGGTGGGGTTCACTAGATATTCAAAATTCAAAGTTGAAGCCAAAGGAGGGAGAGGCAAGAGCTTTTGGGTCTTTTTGGTTTAATGATTAATTGTATGCCTTAAGTATGAGGGAAAAATTAGGGTTAGGGTTTTGCTTGATTATTGTGTTCTTTTGGAGTTTCTTTTTGGTGTCTTAGGCTCTAGATTCATTTAGAGATTGGGAGAGAACGATCATCCTCTCAAATTGAGGATCAATTGTATCTTTTCTTGGTTTCCTTCCATTGATTTGATTCCTACAATAAAATCTACTGTTTTTTATTGTTTTCATTGAAATTGTTGCGTTTTTCCCGCTGATTTTATCAATCTCGTTAGGGTTTACTTGAAATATTCAAGTATTACCTATCAAGTTGCTGCATGTACTTCACTGCTAGTCAATCAAAAACTTTGATAACTAAGTGCGTGCATACTTGAATTCACTAATAATGTGCTGACTAGAGGCAAACTAGAACTATCATTCTTTGGGCATTATATTGGGCCATTTGCTTATGCAAATCATTCTTTTATGGTAAGTTGCATGTAATTGTATATTAAGATGTACAGTAATACACCATATGTGGCTACTATGAACTGTTGCATGCAAGGCCACAATAAGATCGCTTATATGTTGTTATTATGTTCTCTTTTTAAATATTAACGGTCTAATTCTCAGCAATGCAGGATAATTGTACCACCTGAATTGGGGTATCCTGACAATGATTTCAATAAACTTGGCCCAAGACCTACAACCTTTTCAGTAAGCTTGACCCTTTTTCTGTTTCTTTGGCTGCCATTGCAAGAAAATAATGCAATTTTATGATTCTGTAGGGTCAGAGAGCTCTGGATTTTGTGCTGAGAAACCAGGGTCTTATAGACAAGACCTTGTTGTTTGATATCGAACTCCTCAAAATCATCTCAAACTGATCTAATAGCAAGCCTGGCTTCTACAATATGGATTAACTAAAATTTTGTGAAGGAATTATGCAAGGCTTGATCCCTCAAACCTTCTCATATTGTTCTTGAATCGCTAGGCGGCCACGTAACACTATTGTGGCAGCAAAGTTAAGATTGGGACTAAGCTTCCTTTTATAAATTCAGATGTTTGTTCTGTATCTTCCATGGAAAGTGCTGTGAAAACACTACGTATACTAAGAGGTAATTTCGGCTTTTACGCTAGCTGGAGATTATTTTCCTTTTTAAATTCTTGTGTCATGAGTAGTATGTTGTGCAGCCCCAATAGTTATCACCCCACTTGAAACAAATATTAATTTAGGTAGAAAACGATTAGACCGGGCATTAATTGACAACTCTTGAGCTAATTTCCCCTTTTATTATTGTTGAATTAAGCCAATTACCTCTATCTTTACCTCCTGTTCCTTCACCTTCCTCAAACAATCTTATCTCCATTTCTCATGCGTAGATTCTTGTTCTCTTTATCTACCCTATCTAACACCAATGGAATCAACTATTTTCATTATTCTTCCTTTCAGGACAAAACTATTAGGACTCCTTAAAACACCCAAGTCATTTCCAAAGCCATTAAGAGAGTCCAATAAAACAACCATCCTCACTTTTATATGGCTTCCTAACATTTTCTCATGGAAAGGAGAGATTATTCTGTGTGGAGACCGGATGACGAGAATCATCCGGATTTGCTTCCCTTTTACTGTCTTTCTACTGTGCTTTTGCAAATGCTCAGCAAAAGGGCAGCAAATATGCAATTATGAATGCACTTTTGTTGAGTATTTGTGATAGGAAATACTTGATTCCAAGTAATCAAGTATTTCCTAATCACTTTAGCCAAAGATCTCACAGCAAAACTGCTGTCCACAGCAGGAAATCAGCCAAAACAGTGGGAAAAACACGAGAAAAATGATAGAAACACGAAGTAAGAACTTGTATTTTACTAGAAAATGAAAGGAAAACAGCAAGATACAATTGATCCTCAATTCGAGAGGAGGATCGATCTCTCCCAAATCTCTAGACGCCGCTAGAGCCCAAAGAAATCCTAAATCTACGAGATCTCAAATTTCAGCCAAATTCAAGATACTCAAACCCTAGAAAAAACATCTATTTAATGCATACCAATCAAAAGGAATTCCCTAAACAATCCCTACAATCAATTTCCCTCCTAAAATCCATTCAAAAACCTTCCTATTCGGGCGTGCGGGACAATCGGCGGCGTGCGTGCGTGCGGCTTCCGCCTGTTTCGCGATCTTTGGCCCGTGAACCGGTCCCGCCTGGACCGGCTGGACCGGTCCAGTGGACCGGTCTAACAATACTCCCCTCCCAAAGATCCACCTTGTCCGCAAGGTGGAAAGACGACACCCTCCATTCCTTCTTCATCACAAACAGTAAGAACTTGAAGAGTTCGGTCCTTACACCTGTGCCCCGGCGTGTACCTCTCATCACATCTGAAACAAAGCCCTTTTGCCCTCTTCTCCTGTAATTCTGTCTCAGTGAGCTTCTTGAAGTTATCCCCACTCCCTCCTCCTATTGGCTTCTCCCTAGTGATCTCATTATTGTTGACTGATGCAGGTCCCTTTTGTGCTAAAAGAGTGGTCGTAGTCTTGTAAGAGCCTCCTGAGCTGCTGCTCCTAGCTCCCTTCTCCAGATTATTCTGATTTTCTACCAGCTGTGCCAACTTCATTGCCTCCTCCAAGTCACTAGGCATCAGAACTTTAACTGCCGCTCGGATCTCTACCTTCAACCCCTTCATGAAATTCCCCTCCAATACGCTATCTGATAATCGCTCCACCCTACTAGCCAGGTGCTCGAACCGATCACGGTAGTCTTCTACTGATCCCTCCTGCACCAGAGCAAAGAACTGCTCATAGAAATCTCCTCCCCGGTCGGTTTGGAAACGTTCTATTATGCAGTTTTTGAATTCCCTCCAGTTCCTGATAGGCTCCCTCCTATCACGCCACTGATACCATGCCAGAGCCTTTCCTTCCAGACACAATCCTGCCGCCGTCAGCTTCTCATCCTCTGTCAACCCATTGACCGCAAAGTAACGCTCCACCTTGTAGATCCAGCCATGGCCGTCTTCCCCCTCGAAAACGGGCATCTTCAATTTCCTCACCTTGGGATCTCCCCGGTATCCTCCATAACCTCCCATTCCCCTCAGAGGAAGCGTTCCCCAATTGTCCCGATCGTCCCTCCGACGAATATACTCTAACCCCTCTTCATACTCACCTCTCCTCCCTTCAACCTCATCACCTCGACGTTGAATACCTTCAAATTCAGCACCTCGACGATGACGTTCCTCCCTTCTTCCTTCAAAATCCCCCCTCGACGCTGAATTCTTTCGAATTCAGCACCTCGGCGATGAGATCCCTCTCTCCTCCCACCAAAATCACCCTCCCTTCTGTCATATCTCATACTCATCTCTTCCCTCGAAAGAGGCTCTAGAGGAGGCATGTCGTCCTCTCCCTCAAGGATCTCTACTGCCGGATTCCTCCTCCCCCGAAGCGGGTTTGGATTTCCTCCTACGCCCTGGTCGCCCACAGTCTCTCTTGCTTCCGACGCCGTCGGATTCGTCTTCATCTCAAGTAATTTCTTCATCATCTCTTCCATCGCCGCGAACCTCCCTTCCAACCTTTCATTATTGGCGGTGATTTCAAGGAATTTTTCCTCCAAATCTGCTTTTAATTGGCCAAATTCGCCTTCTAGGACTTCAATCTTCTTTCCAGCCATTTTTCTTTCTACGAAATCTTCCTCCGAATGCCAAAAACCCGCTGAAATTTCAGGTTTTCAGCCGCCGATGGTCCCAAATCGATGCTCTGATACCAATTTGATAGGAAATACTTGATTCCAAGTAATCAAGTATTTCCTAATCACTTTAGCCAAAGATCTCACAGCAAAACTGCTGTCCACAGCAGGAAATCAGCCAAAACAGTGGGAAAAACACGAGAAAAATGATAGAAACACGAAGTAAGAACTTGTATTTTACTAGAAAATGAAAGGAAAACAGCAAGATACAATTGATCCTCAATTCGAGAGGAGGATCGATCTCTCCCAAATCTCTAGACGCCGCTAGAGCCCAAAGAAATCCTAAATCTACGAGATCTCAAATTTCAGCCAAATTCAAGATACTCAAACCCTAGAAAAAACATCTATTTAATGCATACCAATCAAAAGGAATTCCCTAAACAATCCCTACAATCAATTTCCCTCCTAAAATCCATTCAAAAACCTTCCTATTCGGGCGTGCGGGACAATCGGCGGCGTGCGTGCGTGCGGCTTCCGCCTGTTTCGCGATCTTTGGCCCGTGAACCGGTCCCGCCTGGACCGGCTGGACCGGTCCAGTGGACCGGTCTAACAATTTGCTGCGTTTTTTATAAAATGGCAGCAAAAGCGCAACAAATCTTTAATTAGTAGGATATTTGCTGCGCTTTTGTTGTTCTTTCGTAAAAATGCAGCAATACTCAGCAAAAGTGCATTCGTAATTGCATATTTGCTGCGCTTTTGTTGTTCTTTCGTAAAAATGCAGCAATACTCAGCAAAAGTGCATTCGTAATTGCATATTTGTTGCCCTTTTGCTGGGTATTTGTAAAAGCACAGCAAAAGGGCAGCAAATTCAGACGGTTCTCGCCGTCCGGTCTCAGCACATAATAATTTCTCCCTGGAAAAGGGGTCTTTAGGTTGAAGGCTGCATTCTAGACTGTAGGAAGATGGTTCAGGAACCTCAAATAGTTTATCTTCTGTATTCAATAGACTGAAGTGAGTCATGCACTCTATTGGATCCATCTCTCTGAAAGCTAGGTTGTTGGTATTCCAGAATGGAAGCTGTTATAATAATTTTCAGTGTAGTTAGGGTTGCAGAATATGGATTAGGTGGAACCTTGAGAATTACCTTTAGTCCTATCATATGCACTTTATCCATGGTGAGATTATCTTTATAGGATTAGTTAAGTTTTTGCTCTCCTTAATGCAACCAATAGTTCTAATGGGAGAAAGTCTATGATCTTCTTTCTGTGACATGATACTCTATTAATTCTAGTTATTTGATGTTAAGAGGTTTTAACTGTGCTCGTGCTCGAGTTGGGGCAGACTCAAACTTAGCTTGTTAGCTCATTGATCTCGATTTACGAGCCATTTATCCAGTCCAGCTTGAGCAGGCTCACGAGTAAGCTTGACTCAGTTATACCCCCTATATGGACATTCGATATTTGTGTTAGAGGGAAAACTCGAGGCATTCAAAAAGGTGTTGCAGTGCTTTAATTGGAGCAAGTCTTTTCAGCTTAATTAGTCCATTGACTCCTCAAAAGTGAGTAAGAAAAAGTTATTCATCTTCTTGAGAATGATCACTATAATCATCTTTTGATTTATGAGGCTAAAACCATTCATCAATTATGTGCAAGTGTCTTATATTAAGAGCTTGTGGGTGAAACAAAGAGCTGAAATTGTCTGGCTCTCAAAGGGGAACGATGACTTAAAAGGTTGTTATAATTCTATTGAGGAAATGAAGAATGTGTCCTGTATTAAAGAGCTTACATCTCCTGATGGAGTGCCAGTTCTGGTGATGAGATTGCTTGGGAAATTACTAGTTTTTTAGTGATGTTTATAAAAATTAATATAGTGAATTTTGGTCATAATTTTTAGCGGCGTTGATGGGTCAATGGATGAGGTTCGGATTCGGCTTGAAATTGACTTGATCCAAATTCAAACCATCTAAACCTGATCTTTTAGCAATCCGAATAACCTGAACCTAACTCGATAACTCATTTTAATTAAAAAAGTTATAATTTTTAAGTAATATATTTTAGATTAGTTAATAAAAAAATAAAATAATCATTCCAATAATAAAAAAATTAAAATTTATATAATTTAAATTAGTCATTTCAAGTCAAAATTGAGTTGATTGGTTTACATAACCCAGCTTGTTTAATAAAGGGTCGGAAATCTAGACTCAAACTTTACCCATTTATTGGACCGGTCAACCTGAAATGAATTTTTTCAAGTTGAGTTTAGGTTGGGTTGATGCATCGAGTCATTTTTTTATATCCTACCCTAAGCTTAATACTATGTGATTTTCTTACTTCTATTGTTGGTTTTACATAATAGAGTGCTTTCTTCTTTGGGCAATGATAATGCATGCTCAACCGAACAACACATTTGATTTCTTTGAACATATAATGTTTATCAAACACTGTTTGATTGTTTGTGCATGTTGTTGTAGAGGAAGCTGCGTGAATACTAGTACCTTTTGTTCAATTTATCAAGTTTTTTAATTTACTTCCTTATAATATATACGAACAGAACGATGTGTTGGATGATATTTATTGTTTTGAACTAATTTTCAAGGACGATCCAAGAATCGTCCTGTACGATAAGTTATTTTTTCATCGTCCAAAATGTAAAGTCTGGCTAAACAGAGCAATGTTCTGGACGATATTTGATGTTTTGAACTAATCGTGCAGGACAATCTACGCATCGTTCTGAACGATCAGAATAAAAAAAATCTTCTAATCATTCAGCACCCCCACCCCCCACCCCCCTGCGATCGTCCTGGACGATCTTTGTCGGCCAGTTGAAAATTTGGGCAAATTTTAAGCCTTTCTATATAAGATCTCTTGTTTATTCAAGAAGAGATCTTGTTATACTGTCCTAACCTGAGAGAGCCAAGAGAAGGAGAGGGAGAGCTTGGGAGAGAGAGAGAGGATCTTTTGAGGGTTCACAAAGGTTGCTTCAAGCAAGGATCTGAGTCGTCTTCTCCAGTCATCGTCCCTGGTTCCTTAGAGGCTCTAGGGAGGTCTTCTTCAGCGATCGATCAAGGCTCTCTGCATGCTTCAGGAGGAAGCGAAAGGAGTCGGGTTCTTTGCCTGCTTCGGGAGGAAGCGAAATGAGTCGGGTTCTCTACCTCACCGAGGTCGGTGGAAAGGAGTTTTTGTATAGGTTTTCTCCGTCTTGTTGTGGGAGCAAAAGGAGTCATTGAGTTTAGTATAATACTCGGAGGAGAGGCTCCGGGGAGTGGACGCATGTCAAGTTGACTGAACCAATATAAAATTTGGTATGTTCTTTCTTATTACGTTTCCACATTTTTAATTTCCGCGCTTTATTTTTATGTAGGTGATCGTATGCTTTGATGTTTTAAAATATTTCAAAAGATTGTGATTTCTATTTAAGAATTTTTAAAACTATCAATTCACCCTCCCTTTTAGTTAGCATTGGGCTAGTTCATAAGGGCTTAACATCCCTAACGAACTTTCAAGTGGTATCAGAGCCTTTAAAAATTTTATAATATTTTGGAAAAATTATTATCAAGCTTTTGGACTTGCTGAAAACTAAGCACAAAATTCTTATATATTAATATATCTTGAAAACCTAAACATTTATATTTTCATGTATAAAATTTTAGTGTCTAAGGCTTCGTTTGGGACGGCTTTTTTGTTGCTTTCTAAAACGGAGTTTTAGTATAAAAATAAAAAAATTTGTACTAAAACTCCGTTTTAGAAAGCAATAAAAAAGCCATCTCAAACGAAGCCTAAATCAAATCAAAGCATAGACATAAAAATGTGTTTTTTTTATTTAAATAAGTTATATTTGGAGTATTTTTTATATAGTTTAGAGACTTGAGTATCCAACAAATAAATTTAAAAATTTTTCAGTGTTATTTATATAAATACATAAGAATTTTGAGGTATATATACAAATCCACCCAAAAAGTTTGGTCTGTAAGGGTGCTTTAGAAAGAAAAAAGTTCATTTTTGTTACTATTATTTTAAAATAATTTTGATATTTCACTTATAATTCAACATGAGGATATCACAAAAATATGAAGTTATATGGAAAGATCAAATCGAAAATGTATAATTAGGCAATTTGCACAATTAAGTTTTCAAAACTATCAAAGATGCATTTAAAAGTTATTTATCCAATTCAAAGATTCATTATTTTAAGGCTTTGATAATGATCATTGTTCAATCATATAATGGCCAACACTCGATCATCTACTTGAAATTTAAAGAGAATTAAAACATAAGCTAAGACATGACTTTGGATGTTGAGGTTGATAATGCATCCACATGAATCTCCATGGCATTATAAATTTCAAATTTATGTTAATTCCCAAGTGGGGATTCCTCATCTTTTTCATCTAATATAGGTTGATAATGCTTAATGAGTATCATTATATTCTACATCTTTTTTTGTGCTTGCCATCTACCACCTTGATCATTGCTCTATCATCAATGTGATGGTTGTAATGACTTGATGGACCCATAAGAAATACTTAGTATATCATTAGACTATGACTATAATAACATCAAGCCTTTATCCCACTATGTGGGGTCAGCTAAATGAATTTGTTTTCTTATTTGTGACATGTTATGAGTCAAATATTCCTTTAAATCTAATAAAGAAAGGTCATTTCTAATATTTTCTACCCAAGTCTTTTTAGGTCTACATCTACCTTTCTTAACATAGGCCAAACCTAATACATATACTGTCCAAACCAAGTAATCAAAAGGCCGTCGTTTTATGTGAGCAAACCATCTAAGGAGACTCTCAAATCTTATCTTCCACTGGAGCTACTCCAACCTTTTCACGTATATGCTCATTTTTAATCTTATCTATAAGAGTAAAGCCACTCATCCACCTAAGCATCCTCATCTCTGCAAAACTTAACTTAATATTATGCTTCTATTTTAATGACCAATATTTTGCACTATAAAACATTGCAAGTCTAACCACCATCTTATAGAATTTCCCTTAAGTTTGAGTGGTACTTTTCTATAACACAACAAGCCAGATGCATTCCTCCACTTCAACCATCCAACTTGAACTCTACTAATAATATCCCCTTCTACCATCACTCTGAACAATAGATCCAAGATATCTAAAACATGTACTATTATTAATGACTTAATCACATAATTGAAATATTATTAGGTCAAATAGTTTTCTCATACTTCATTTTCTTTAAAGCCTCTATGACTTTAATTTTAGTAATACGGCGATAAAAATAACAACCTCTGTTTTTATTTAGAGTGTTAAGGTCACTAAAGTCAATCATATTTTCACAATATTATTTGAAAAGCTTAACAAAATATCTCATTCACCTTTGTTGAATATCCTCTTCTAAAAAAAGTACTTTTTAGATATTCATCCTTAATGCACTTCACTTAAATTAAATTCTTACTACTCATCTCTCTTTGTTTGACTATCTTATACATATATCTTTCACCATTTTTAGTATCTAATCTATTATGTAAATCAATAAAAGTTAAATTCTTTGCATTGCAAATTGCTTACTTAGACTCCTTACGGGCATCGTTATATCTTTCACAATTTTTTTTTAGTTTTTACATCTAAACTAATTTTTATAACAGAGCATCTTATTTTTAATATTTTCTTGCACATTTTGATATGCTCAAATCAAATAGTGTGCTACACATATATGTATACTAAATAAATTGCTTGCCATTAGTGCCTCTTTAATATTAATGTTATAAGCCAACTTCTAGGCTTCTTTGAAATCAAAAGTGTAAGCCTTAAATTCTTAAAACCAATTTAATATAATTTCCTCAACATGTTATGCCGCACTCTCCAATTTTAGAATTCATCTACATGGGTGAGTAAGATACTTCTTAAAGTAGATGTTTCTGAATCTCTTGCCAAGGCATTTCTTTGGTATAAGCTAAATCGTAGCCAAGATCTTTTGTTTAATTCAAGGATACTTTGCCTAGACAACCTAAAGATATCATACAATTTTTCATAGAATGTTAATCAATCACCTTAGATGAATGGATTAGTCCTAAAAAATAGATTTTGAGTCAAATGCCTTATATAAATTATGGATACAAAATTAAGAGTTTAGAATATAAGATCTATATCTAGCCCATATACTTTAAGGTAATCTCCTTTCAAGGTAATCCTAAAGTACATTTATAGATTGTTGTATTAGATTGTCATGTCTTTAATCTAGAGTTAGCTATATCCCAACATCTTTGAACTACTTAAACCATTGATGCAACTTCAATATAAATGAGCTAAGCTATTGAGCTTTTATTGTCACCTCTAAACCTTTGCTAGCTATGCCTTTACCCTTAGATATTTTTTATTTGATATTAGTCTTAACACTACCACTAAAAAATGTATCCTTGGGCATAATATCATCCTAATTTGTTGAAAAAAATCTAAGATGAGGCAACTTGTGATAGCTAACTAAACTCCTAGGAAGTTTGCTTTTAAGCACTCTAACTATAATACTTAGGTCCATTGGGTTGACTTAGGATAAGTATAACGTTAAATCTTGAACAAGTTTATTGTATATATCCATCCATAAACTCTTATAAAAAATTTCTTAACCTAATACATAATTGACATCCCAAATTATGAACAAGCTTACATCGGGTCACGTATGTTAATAAAAATGGAGACTTGTAGTAATAGGAAGTCTCAATCCCATAGAATAAAATAAATCCGGATTAGTTTGTCTTCTAATGATGGAAAACTATTTAAACCTTTTTTTCTAATCTATCTTTGAATCCATGTTATGCATTCCCAAAACTTCAAAAGAGTGGCATCATTGCTCTCTCTCTCTCTCTCTCTCTCTCTCTCTCTCTCCTCTCTCTCTCTCTCTCTTCCATTTGGAGAAAAAGAAATAGTGAAATGGTATGACATTAATTTAGAATTTATAACAACCACCAAAAATCATGATTTAATATAGAGTATGATCATCATCTCTGTGGGTCCAATAAAAAAATGTATAAGGCTTCAAAGTACAGCTTAATTGTTGTGTTATAAATATGAACTTAAATTAGTGTGGACCATAGAAGTTATACTACATTGATATGGTTATGGAGACAAACATATGACACATCTATTCTTGAAAATATAGTACATAGATGCATACTTAACTTGATATTATAATATTATATTTTAAAATTTTAAAATTTTATAATGGTTACATAAATGAAATAAATTCACACACACACACACACACACATATATATATATATATATATATATATATAAACAAAGCTGTCAATTGATGCGGGATAAAACAACTAGTTAAATTTTTTATTTTAAAATATATATATTATGTATTTTTTAATAATGAGAATAATATTTATTTTATTAGTTAATTATATTTAATTATTTATCTATTTAATATTAAAAAATAAAAATAAAAAAAAATTATCTATTTAATATTTAATTTTTAAAATTTACATTATTAAAAATTATTTTTATTTATTAATTAATTTTAAATAATCTAACATGAGTGATCTATATATGTAAAATTTTATTGTGAAATTAAATATAATTTATGATTATAAAATTTGTCTAAATATATAACATTAATTAACAATAATTTATAATAATTTATATTAAATTTATAAGTTTATATATAACCTAAATTAATTATTTATCAATCATTATATAATTATTATAGCATTTAATTTTTATATAAATAATCATAACATTTATTATGTCATACGATCAGATTTTCACAAACTTTTGTACAACAAATAAATAAATTCACTCTAATAATAATAAAAAAAAGTGTTATCTTTTGTATAATAAACAATTTCGAAGGACCAAATTGTAAATCGACAAGATAAGGCCACAGGGAGGGTAGGGTGACTGAAAGGGCAGCCACGCTTCAGCGTCTCCCTCCCCCAAACCTTAAAGAGACCAGAGCCAATATGCTCACCGAATCAAGCTCCCATTCTCGTCCTCTTCTCTTATCTTCTCGTGTTTTCCACAATCCCACCCAACCAGAAATCTTAAATCAGATTCCCAACAGATTATTGGCAAACTTCGATTCAAGGCCTCCATGGCTCTTCAGTCGACTGCCCCAGCAGCCCTGCGGCCTTCCACCGTCGCTTCAGCCTTGGCCACTCCGGCAATTCTCTTGCCCACGCAGTCTGGCACGATCGGTCTCCGTCGGCCTCTAGATCCTTATGCGCTGCGGTCCTCCTACCTATCTCCGTCTGTGAAGCCCTTTCTCTCTCCTTTTCGATCTACCGGCGCCGCTGCTCCCAGATTCTCCATGCGTGTGACCTCCAAGCAAGCTTATATTTGTAGAGATTGCGGGTCCGCTGCTTCTTCTCCATAAGTTCATTTTCCGTCCAATGTGTGCTTAATAACTTGGTTTTTTGTTGCTTCTGATTCCTCGGCTGCAGTTATATTTACAATGAGAGCACCCCCTTTGAGAAGTTGCCTGACAAGTACTTCTGTCCAGGTAAATAATAAAATCTCCAATTTGAAGCAGAGTTTTTTAAGTTCTTATGCAAGAAAGCACTTTCTTCCTTTTTGAGATACGTAATTGTATTGATTGTTCTCTGGTCCATCATGGAGAATTTTTTTGGACTATTTCAATGTTTTCCAGATTGATCTGAGTGTTACCGCTTCATTTCTGTAGTTTGTGGTGCACCGAAGAGGAGATTCCGGGTTTATGAGCCAGCAGTTGCAAAGAATTCCAATGAAACTGATGTCCGCAAGGCTCGCAAGTCACAGTTGAAGAAAGATGAAGCCATTGGGTAAAAGCTAATTCCATGTTTAATGTTTTTTTATCATTTTTTATTCAGTTTTAATTCGATTATACTTTGTTTTCATTTTATAAGAAAAAGATAAGTGTAGAGACCACTTTCTTAATGCAGAGATGTGCTCTAATGGAATGCAAGAGCTTGTGACACTACAGGAAAATCAATTATTTCCAGTGGCTTTTTCCGGCGAAAAATGATCTTTTTCCGGCGGTTTTGTAAATTTCCGTCGGCTTTCCAATTGCAAATTCGCCGCTGATAAAACAGGCGCCGGAAAAATATTTCCGACGAATATTACTGTGGTTTTCCGGCAGCAAAAAAGCCGCCGAAAATAATTGAAAATTTAATTAAAAAAAATCCCTGCCCTGCCCGCCCAGCCCGAGCTGGGCTGCCCGCTTGATCTCCCGCCCTGCCCGCTGCCCGCCAGCCAGCCTGCCCGCACTGCCCGCTCGAGCTCCCGCAAGCCCCACTGCCCGGGAGTCCATCCCGCCTGTTGCCCGGTTGCGCGTCCTGTCCGGGATTCGAACTGAGTACACTCAGTTGTGCTAAGTCCCAAACATTATGTTGAGAGGAAAAATGTGTTATATTTCATATTATAATTTATTTAAACTATGTCATATTAAAATTATGATTAAAAATTAATAAAAAATAAAATATTAAAGTTAATAATTAATTAAATATGTTATTTTATTAATAATTAATTATACTATGTTATTAAATTATTAATTAATTAAAATAAATTAGTGATTAATTAAAATAAACTAAAGGTGTTAACTAATTAAATTAATAAAGAAAAACTGCCGGAAAAGCTGGAAAAGCCGTCGAAAAAGCCGCCGGAAATAAAGCCGTCGAAACCACTGGAATTTTTTCTGAAAAATTAGGCCGCCGGAAAACAGCCTGAAAAATCCGCCGGTAAATGACGATTTTCCTGTAGTGTGATTGCCTTAATTCTTTTCTACATTTGTTTTCCTAGGTCTTTTCTATCATGCCAATATTCAGTAAATAGCGATAGATTTGTACCTCTAGTTCCTGTGAAAGGAGTTTTCTGACTCTCCATTCTCTTTACCTTTATTTGAGATCTTTTTTTCTTATAACATACATTCCATTTTGTTCAACTTTTGCTTTCCTCTTTTCTTCTTAAAGATGGGAAAATGTGTGCTCTGGTCACAAGTTTCTTAATTAAATTGGTCTTTCTGAAGGAGAAGATTCAAGAAGTAACTCTTATAGAGGATGTTTTAAAGATGATATTCAATAAGCGTGAGGTCCATAGATACTTTGCCTTATGAATTCCATGCAAAGGCAAGCTCTCTAACTCCTTCATGCTAGAGGAACTCTATTTATTCATCAACAACTTCCATGCAAGGCTCAACCTTCTTTTATCAGTGCTAGTGATTGATGTCCCTCTGGTGCTAGTTCCGCTTTGCCCCAATTCCATCATGTTACTTTTGGCTTTGCCCAATTTAACATTTCATAGAGTTTCCATATTAGTAGATCTCTTTCTTTATTCTTCCATCCGAAATGGTATGGGTTTGGATATTATTTCAATGCCAACAATTATTCTAAAAGAATTGGGTTGAATGATATCCAGTCCTAGATTTATCAATGGAATGAACATTACTTCCTTATAATGGTTGGGGTTGATTGGTAAATCCCCATTATCATGCTCTAGAGTAAATATTGGATCCAATTGATCTTCATACCAAGGTTAGGGTTATCAAGGTCCTAGGAATCAAAATCTTGGTGGTCGAGGTTCTTACCCAGTCTATCACTATTGTTGATAACTATGTAAACATTAGTAAATATTCTTATGCATCAAGTCTTACAATCTTTACTGCAAAAAATGAAGTTGGATGACCAGTCTTATAATCTGTTTGAGTTAGGAATGCCATTTGACTCACTGTTTGATTGAAAAATATTCGTTTTGAAAAAGTTTAATTTTCTTTGGGAAAGTTAAAAAGTTGAATTTTAGTTTTAAAATCGAACACGACATCAAGAACGATATATCATCTCAAAAGGAGAGAATATCATTCACTAATTGGTTCAAGTTACAAAACTTTAAATTTCTATCATGATTATCGTAGTCAAGCTCATGAAAGAATCACATTTGACCCCGAAGGGTCAAAATGGAATTTAATCGAGTGTTTGACTATGCTAATTTGGATAAAATATCATTAATTTCATAACTAAAATTACGATAATAATTGATATATCTCTATGAAGAAAGAAGATATCAATCACTATCGATCGTTTGAAAATGACGATAATGATCGTCGGGTTTGATTTTCCCAAAGAGAATTAATTGAAGGTTTTAAAATTTTGATTTTGAAAATCAGGTTTGGGTTTATAAATCTCCTACGAGCGCAAGCCCTCGTAGTTAATTACTCTCAATTAACATAGCGGTAAAAATTTTATTTAAGATTTTCAAAGATTGAATTCAAAGGAGAAAAAGGATAGGAATTTTCAAATAAGATTGGTTCAATGTTGAGCATTTATTTCTGGAATCAAAGGAGGAGAAGTAGGAGGTGCTTTGAGATTCTGAATTACTTCAGAAGCACCTCAGCCTATCCTAAGTGTTGGGCTTGAATTTGATTGAAAGAGATATTTTGTTTGAATGATCAATTTTATTAGAAGTTTATGATTCAATTCTCGGAGGTTAAGATCTTATAGCCCGAGCTTGCCTCAGAACCTAAGTCTAAATTGAGTACTAAAAAGTAACCCAAACCTAACTAATGCAGTGCAGATCTGGACTTACCCCGGCCTGAATTTGGGAGCCAGCTAACCACATAATCGAAGGCTTCAAAACCCAATCAAATAACCTCTTATTCAGAGTGTGTCAATTGCATACTGATAGGACGTGTCTCTAGAGGTAACCCTCCAAATTTGAGCCCATTCTGAGGTCTCTAACCTCAGAAACTAAATCAAAATTCAAATGCTATAAAACCTTCAAATATTTACGGCCTATGCCACTAGACCTGTCATCCAGTAGATTCTGACCTTAGAGCCTTCTTCAAAGCCTTCAATCACTTCCAGACCATTAATCTTGACTTTTCAATCATTAAACTGCATTTTGTTGGACTCATTTCAGCCCCCAGTGGACTTGAGGTCAAAATGATCAAAATACCTCTTATGATGTGAATAGTTATTTTGAATCAAATGAGCTCCAAATCAAATACAATTACTTCCAGCAAGTTTCAAATATCAAATCAAACCTGTTGAACTCAAACCCAGATCCTGGGTCAACCTAGTTGACCAAGTCAACCTAAGTTGACCAAACAGGCCTTTAAGGGTCAAAACAGGCATTTTGGCTGAATTGACCTCCCCATACCTGAGGATCATATCCAATGGTCTCCAAGTGTCATTTCAAATTGATTGAGCCCATTTTCAGACCCTGTGCCCACCTGGTTGACCTAGTCAACCTAGGTTGACCCAAATGCCCCTTAAGGCTTTAAATGAGTCATTTCAACCCATTTGACATATTTAACCCATTCAAGCTCTCAAACCCATGCCAAAACCTAGGTCAAATCCATTCAAACTCATTTGAAGTCAAACCATTTTGATTTGATTTGGTCAACCTTTGACCTATGGACAAATCTCTTTATACATAGGTTATTTCACTTAAACAATTGAACCTATGCCTTGATATTCCTTCCAAGCTAATTCATTAAGTCCTCTCACCTGCCACCTCAGTCCTTATGGACCATTGACTGGTCAAACCAGTCAATAACCGGTCAAATAACCATTAAATGGTCAAAATGACCACTTTAAAATCATTTTTACTCTAATTTAAATGTCCCCAACTTCCTAGATTCTTTTTAGAGTCTTCTTAAGCCATTTCCAACCCTTGGATCAACATCCAATGGTTTAGATTAACTCCATATGCACATGTGGGGTCCAAGGCACCTTTCCACCTAATGTACCCCTTGTCCTTTGATTCCCTGCTCTCACCAACTTCTAGGAACATGTGGCATCATTAAGGCAAGCTATTAAATCAATCCCAGCCATCCAAATGCACTAGGATATTTTGAATAGGGCAAAATATCTTAATTAAGTCATTCTTAACCCCTAACACACACACTTTATCCCTCTGATCCAAAGCCATTCCAGCCCCAAAAACTCTTAAAAAAACATTCTCCAGTAATTTCTATAGCCTCCCCAAGCTTTTCTTCACAAAAATCAAGCCTTCAAATCATCTTTTGGTGAAGAGAGATGATTTAGAGAGAGAATCAGAAAATTCAAGGATAACTTCAAATCCAACCAGATTCAGATCTTAAAGTCTTCACCAAAGTTAGAGAGGAAGTTCTAAGCTTTCCAATAAGCCCAAGAAGTCAACAATCCGACGGTTGGATTGTATGTTATTCGCGTTTTTAGTTACATTTTAAATTTGAAACCGTAACAAATCTACAATGCATGGAGCCTCCAAACTCCAGGCTTTGTTAGATCATCTTGCCCTCTAACTACAGTTCAAATTTCATGCAATTTTATTGAGTATTTTGAAAGATGATATAGACATTTGAAAATTCTTAACTCTGGTTCAACCATAGCCAAGGTGCGATCGGACGGCCCAAAAACGGCTTCGTCACCCCCTAGCCCGCGCAATGATCTTCCTAGGGCTCGAACGCGGGTCATTCCGCGGTTATGGAGATGACGTGGCGGCCATCCGGCCGTCCATCTCATCGCTCTTTGATCCAACAGTCGGATCGTTGGATCCGACGTGGATAAGTGATCCGTCCAGGATCTGACATGTAGCGCCACGCCGCACTGCCACGTCGCCGCAGCCAATGATTGGTCGGCGGCTGGTTTGACCAAAATGGGATTTAAAAAATTCAGAAAATGTCTAGATCTTCAAAAATTCGCAGAAAATCGAATTTTTCACCAAATGGGGTGTTCTTGGGCTCATTGGAAAGATAATTTAATGTAGTATTTATTAAAATTAAAATCAAGTTTATTTGTTCACTGTATTGTGAGATATTATTGATTGTTTGAAATCAATTTTTTATGAATTTCTCATAATCCAGTGGTCAATTAAGCCCCAAATTTTGGTGGAAAGTTTTTGGGTATCTTAGGCATATATTATTTTTTTTTAGGGGCAGATACCCAATGGATTGCTGTGATATGAATTTTCAAAGTAATGGGTCAATTTTGGACCCAAAATTTTGAAAATTTATAACTCCATATATCTTTTGAATTTGGATGCATGATTGTTGTTGTATGGTTGCATGTGTACCAGGGTTAGTTGGACAAAATTCAAGCCAAATTGAATTCTGGTGACACCTAGGAAAAATAATTAAGGACAAGGTCTAGTTAACTTAGAAAAATCTTAGGAAATTCTACACACATCCAATAGAAGTGAAACTTGAGAATATTAAACTTAGTGACATTTTACACCTTAGGTTCAAATTTCACTCATTTTGGAGCTCATTATGTCAGAAAATTAAATAAGTCAAAATTAACCCCTTAATTAAGCATTAAAACTTCCAAAAATTATAATAAATCAAATTTAAATCTAAAAAATACAAATAATACCTCTAATTTATCACAATCAAATCCTTAATCAATAAAAATTAAAATCCTTTGATTTGACAGCAAAATTGAACTTAATTTAATTTTAATAAAAAATTAATACTTAATTAATTTAATTAATTAATAATAATTAAAAGTTCCAGAAAATTTCTAAACACTTGGGAATATCTCCTTAGGTCATTCATGATTTTTGGAATAGATTTCAAGGAGTTTGAAATTCATTTGGAGCGAAATCAAGAAAACTCCTCTAATTAAACAATTAAATAAATTCAATAAATACATAAACTTTGAAAAATCATAACTAATTCCAGAAAAATTCAAATTGACCAAACTCAAATCCATTCAGCTCAAAATTAAGTCTAATCTTTATTAAAAATTTCAAACCTTAAAAAATAAGTCAAAGACAAAAAGTCAACAAATCGGTCAAACTTAGATCAAAATCAAGTCAAAACTTCAAACCTTCATAACTAAATGTAAAACAATCCAAATCCAGCAAACTTAGTGTTTAATAACTCATCTTAAGGTCTAATATTTTAATAAAAGACTAACTTTTTAGAACTCAAGTTTAATTAAAAACGTCCATTTTTGACCCTTTAATTAAAGGAATAAGATAACCCAAAAAATTCTAAAATCTCAGAAATCACTTTAAAACTCCAAAAATGTTTAATCAACCTCAAAGTCAGTAGTCAACCAACTTAAATTAAAATTCATTAACTTTCAAATATTAATTAACTTAAATCACTTAATCATATCGGATACCGTTGGATAACCCAGACCTACAAGGCTATTAGCTTAGCCCCAAGGAAGGTGAAATAAACTTTATGGTTTAGGTGAACAACAAAGGTGGTAACCCATAACCCTTTAAAACATGCTTTAAAATCAATTCTAAGTCATTAATACTTAAACTCAAACTTAAATTGTCCCTTAAGCCTTTCAACTAACCAAAATTTTAAACAACTTCAATCAAATATCCTACACATGACATATCCAAACCACACAGCCTTTTCACACACTTTAGATGATTTGCTAGGACAACCAATTCTAGTTTTAGGCTAGGCCGGTGTTTACTTTTCCGTTGTGTGCCGGGTTTTCGAGCTTTCAATGTATGCTGTTTGTTAGCTTAGAATTGATTGATTGTTTATTTATTTACTACACTCTGTTGAGCATTTAAATTTCAAATATATCAACTGCTTGAGATCAATTATAACTGCTTGAGATTATATATAACTGCTTGAGATTATATATAACTGCTGATTATTAAGATGACCTTGCAGGATCGAGTCTAGATTTTTTTTTTTAATTTTGATTAATATAAATTTGATTTGATTATGTTGTAAATATACAAAGTGATTTGAGTTTGGGATGTTAAAGATCCAACATGGATTCCAAAGAGGAGAATACATTCCTAAAGGGGAGAGTCTTCTTCCATTTGGAAGATCAAGTTAGGATACTTTTCAAATATCAAAAAAGAAAAGATAATACCCCGTTCAAGGGGGGGATTTTCTTTTCATTTGGATATCCAGAACTGATGAATCAAGAGGTTGCAGAAGGGCAAAGAAGTGAGTAACGAGAAGACCCATTCTCAAAGTCACTTGAGTCTTAGAAGTAGAATCCGAGTTATTGTCAATGGTGCCCGGCCACTTAACTTTTCTGCAAACCATGGTCTGTAATAAGCAAGACAGCTTTGCCTATGGACATTTATTAATTAATTCATTTATATTTGATGTGTGGAGATGATTGCCTTTAGGATTACCTGTTTTTCTTAATTTTTTGGCGTTTGCATGCCGCTTTTGTTTTCGCCTGGACTCGTGAGACTCGTAAAGATGTGAAAATTCTTATATTTATAATCTCAAAGTTTAAAATTTAGCGAATCTAAATAACATAGAAAGATAACGGTTCTAGGAAATTAGCCGGGGTCCGACCCCAGGGTCGCATGCATATTTCTACATTTTTCCTTTTCCTCGTTTTAGACCCTTTCCTGCCTGCGGGTAGAGTCCGGATAGTCTGACCTATGAGGACGAGGTGTCGGACCTGGGGAAGCCCAGTCTTCTAAAAAATTATTTTCTAAGCTTGTTTTTAACTTTCAAGCATACTTGATATGAGGTTGTTAACTAGCATACATTGCATTAAAAATAAATTTAAAATGGTCAAAATTTTAATTGCATTAGTCCTTAGTATTTAGACTTAAGTTCTGAGGCGAGCTCGGGCTATAAGACCTTAACCTCCGGGAATTGAATCCTAAACTTCAAATAAAATTAATTATTCAAACCAAATATCTCTTTTAATCAAATTCAAGCCCAACACTTAGGATAGGATGAGGTGCTTCTGAAGTAATTCAGAATCTTAAAGCATCTCCTATTTCTCCTCCTTTGATTCCAGAAATAAGTGCTCAACATTGCACCAATCTCATTTGAAAATTTCTACCATTTTTCTCCTTTGACTTCGATCTTTAAAAATCTTAAATAAAATTTCTATCACTATTTTAATCGAGAGTATTCGTAGGAAACTTCTGTTTCCTACGATGTAATTAACTACGAGGACTTGCGCTTGTAGGAGATTTAGAAACCCATACCTGATTTTCAAAATCAAATTTTCAAAATCTTTAATTAATTCTCTTTGGGAAAATCAAACCCGACGATCATTATCATCATTTTCAAACGATCGATAGTGATTGATATCTTCTTTCTTCGGAGAGATATATCAATTATTATCGTAGTTTTGATTATGAAATTAATGATATTTTATCCAGATTAGCATAGTCAAACACTCGATTAAATTCTATTTTAACCCTTTAGGGTCAAATGTGATTCTTTCCTGAGCTTGACTACGATAATCAGGATAGAAATTTAAAGTTTTGTAACTTGAACCAATTAGTGAATGATATTCTCGCCTTTTGAGACGATATATCGTTTTTAATGTCGTGTTCGATTTTAAAACTAAAATTCAACTTTTTAACTTTCCCAAAGAAAATTAAACTTTTTCAAAATGAATATTTTTCAATCAAACAAGAAAAATGGCGACTCCGCTGGGGAAAAGTCTCACTCTCCATCTTTAATAGCGGTTCAAATTTTATTGCATCGGTAGTTTAGACTACATTTCTCTTCGTTAGTCCCTCCCCCGTTTATTCCTTGGGTAAGTGTGGCCAATTCAATTAAAACATGTCAAAAGAGAGGTGAGCTTAGGAAACCTCTGACAAAGTTGGGATTTGACATTTTTCTTCCAACTTGATTAGTAGAGCGAAAGAGTCAAGTCAAAATCCTCTTGTATATGTTGCAAACTCACGTGCGAATAAATCTAGCATGCTAAGTTTCACAATTTACTGAAAATCCTTCAACCTTCGAAATTCAAATCATCTTTCTTAAATCCATTATCATTGCTATATATTTTCCTAAAACATCCTCTTATAATTGAACATATACAATAAAATTTCAAGCTTTCTTTCAATTAAAAACAATATCTATATCTTATCATTATATATTGGGTTGTAGCTCTTATAATTCTATATATGTGATAAAATATAAATTTATTTTCAAATTAATTCAAGTTTTTAATTAAAATCTTCTCATTTCAAATCTCAGATAATCAACTCATTTGAAATTGCTGGAAAATTATTGTTCTCAATGATCGACATCTGCTTATTGAAGAACTAGTCTATGAGAATTCGACTCAGTTTGGAATAGGGTTTAAATCTCTGAGATTGATAATGAATGGGAACATACTGGTAGACCTTGTTGTTGAGGGTGAGAAGGATGTCCCTGTAGTTCAGTTAGATATAGGAGCCGGAAATGATGCTCCTCCTAGCCTCTAGTCAGCTTTAGATCTTACATCCGCACCCAAAGGATTATTTGAGAAAGAGAATAAACTAGAAATTGCCACTAAGAGCAAATTAGTGTTTGAGAAATGATCTTCTAATTCTGAAACTCTCTATGACAGCAAGAATGCCAAAAAGAACTATTTAGGAGGGTGAGGAAGAAAATCACCAAGTCAAAGAAGATAGCCGAGCTGAAGGCCTTAGCTAAAGTTGAACTCGTGGCCGCTGAGGAGCTGCCAATCCCTGCCTCTTCTCTACTCCTGAAAGGGAGTCGTTTTCAACCCCTTGCAGCTGCTGAGGGGGAGGAGAGAGTTACTAGGATAGCTAGCACTCCGCCGAGTCCAATAGATTATACAGTTAAGAGAACTCCAAAGGAAAAGCTCACTTTGAGGACTAGGATGTTGAGGAACATCATTCACACCTGTGCTGCTCAAACAGGTGAAACCAAAGAACAATATGTGAGACACCTGAAAGGGGTGATCTCACATAAACTTGAAAAGAGGTGTTGAAAGAAGAGAAGTCTGAAGCAAAAAACTTAACCCCTTAGCCAGTAAGAAGAAATAAGAAGTTTGTTAAGCAACCTGTGACTTCAGTTCTAGTAGATGGATATCATTGGGTGACTCGCCTCCCGTCTGCAAAGACAGAGGAGATAGTGTTAACTGGGTCCGGCCAGAGTCACCCTCTTAGTGGTAGACCACCGACCCCACCTTCAAAACTGTCCAAGCTGGCACTAGTGATCGCCAGATCTAAAGAAGTTCTTAACGAACTGAAACCCGTTGATGTTAAGGGCAAGAGGCCCATGTCACCAGAGGAATCATTTACGCGAAAGAAGTTTAGCAGATCCATTGGAATTCAAATTAGAGAACCTCAAATTCAGTCGTTAGTTGAACTCCCGCGACTCCCAGTTCAGGGATGTGAGGATTCTGTTCATATTGATGTTGGAACTCCCGTTGTTCAAGCTCCTCCATCAACAATTAAGATGGATACCCCTCACCCTACTGAGGATGTCACCCTTGCAACTACCGACCTCGGGACAGTCGAAGGGGAGAAGACGATTCAAAATCCTGATGAAGAAATGTTAGATCAATTGGTTGCTGAAGAACTCACTGAAGAAGATATTAAGATTAATGACATCTTCGTTAAAGTAAATGTAAAGGAGTTCGAACAAGTAATAGATTAGGATGAGTACTTACCAATCTACTATGAATCAATAGATGGGAGACCAGTTGAGGAAGTAATACAAGAAATTAGAGACATTTTTAAGAAGAAGGCTGTTGAAGAATTCAATCCAGATGATGATGATTTGTTAGTAGAGGAAGATCCAGTAGCAGATGCTCATATGGTTGAAACTCGAGCATCAACTAAGGATGCTGAGCCTTCTAAACACCGCTCTGGTAAAGAAAAAGAATCAGCAGCAGCAGATTCAGACTCGGATATTTCCGTCAAACTGAGGGAAAAAGATGAATATATCAAGAGTCTTGAAAGCAAAATTGAAGAGATGATGATAAGGATTGAACAGATGTAGAATTAGATTTTTCAGTCACAGTAGTCTAAACCCAAGCAGTTGCAGCCTACAGTACACATAATGGACGAGCACAGCAAGAAGACTGATTCAAACCTCAAACTTCCAGAAGTTACTTCCCCAGTATCTCTAACAGACAAAGATATTCGCCAGATGAATGAAACTAAGATAAGGGAGGCCCTAGCTCATTCTCAAGGAATTATATCTACTCAAAAAGGTAGACCCTACCCCAAGGAAAATGATTTAGTTCCTTATCCGAAGGGCTTCGTGCCACATTCTTTTAAAGTTTTTAGTGGTTTAGAAATTCTGAGGCAGCATTTGGCCCATTTTCGAGCGAGCTGTTGCAATGGAGGAGGGTCAGATGCTCTACTCTTTCGTTAGTTTGTGAGTAGTCTGTTCAGTATTGCTTTTGAGTGGTATGCAGATCTTCCAAATGGTTCAGTGAAAACTTTTACAGAGCTTGAGGATCTATTCTTAAAGAGATTCTTAGGAGCTCAGCAGCGTGTAACCGTTGGCGATCTCATCATCGAAAAGCAAAAATCGGACGAGCCTTTGGTTGACTACATCTTGAGATGGCGAAACCTTTCGATGAAATGTGAACCCCAACTGCAAGAGCAACATGCAGTGGAGATTCTTCTAAAGAATATTTACGGGCCTATTGCTTTTCTGCTGAAGGGGTTTACAATCAAAACCTTTGAAAAGCTTCTTAATAAAGCTAGTAATCTACAGAAAGATGCCTCCAAAATGTCATTCCTGAAGGATTCTACTGAAGATAAAAAGGATAGTAAACAGTTGAAGTCCTTTGAAAAGAGAACATCAACAGTTTCAGCAGTTGACAAAAGGAAGAAACCGATCAATATCCAATTGAGTAATCCTACAACTCAACAAACTCAAAAATCCAGCGTTGCAACAGCTCGCTCGAAAATGGATCAAATGCTGTCTCGGATTTTCTAAACCACTAAAAATTTTAAAAGAAGGTGGCACGAAGCCCTTTGGATAAGGAACTAAATCATATTCCTTGAGGTAGGGTCTACCCTTTGGAGTAGATATAATTCCTTGAGAATGAGCTAGGGCCTCCCTTACCTGAGTTTCAATCATCTGACAAATATCTTTGTCTGCTGGAGATACTGAGGAAGTAACTTCTGGAAGTTTGAGGTTTGAATCAGTCTTTCTGTTGTGCTCGCCCATTATGTGTATTGTAGGCTGCAACTGCTCGGGTTTAGACTGTTGTGACTGAAAAATCTGATTCTGCATCTGTTCAATCCTTATCATCATCTCCTCAATTTTGCTTTCAAGACTCTTGATATATTCATCTTTTTCCCTCAGTTTGACGGAAGTATGCGAGTCTGAATCTACTGCTGCTGATTCTTCTTCTTTACCAAAGCAGTGTTTAGAAGGCTCAGCATCCTTAGTTGATGCTCGAGTTTCAACCATATGAACATCTACTATTGATCTTCCTCTACTAACAAAACATCATCATCTGGATTGAATTCTTCAACAGCCTACTTCTTAAGAATGTCTCTAATTTCTTGTATTACTTCCTCAACTGGTCTCCCATCTATTACTTTAGAGTAGATTGGTAAGTACCCATCATAATCTATTACTTGATCGAACTCCTTTACATCTAGTTTAGCAAAGATGTCATTAATCTTAATGTCTTCTTCAGTGAGTTCTTCAGCAGCCAATTGATCTAACATTTCTTCATCAGGATTTTGAATCGTCTTCTCCCCTTCGACTGTCCCGAGCTCGGTAGTCGCAAGGGTGATATCCTCAGTAGGGTGAGGGGTATCCATCTTAATTGGTGATGGAGGAGCTTGAACAACGGGAGCTCCAACATCAATATGAACAGAATCCTCACATCCCTGAACTGGGAGTCGCGGGAGTTCAACTGACGACTGAATTTGAGGTTCTCTAATTTGAATTCCAATGGATCTGTTAAACTTCTTTCGCACATATGATTCTTCTAGTGACATGGGCCTCTTGACCTTAACATCAACGGGTTTCAGTTCCTTAAGAACTTCTTTAGATCTGGCGATCACCGAGGCCAGCTTGTATAGTTTTGAAGGTGGGGTCGGTGGTCTATCACTAAGAGGGTGACTCTGGCCGGACCCTGTTAACACTATCTCCTCTGTCTTTGCAAACGGGAGGCGATGCACCCAATGATATCTATCTACTAGAACTGAAGTCACAGGTTGCTTAACAAACTTCTTATTTCTCCTTACTGGCTGAGGGGTTAAGTTCTTTGCTTCAGACTTCTCTTCTTTCAACACCTCTTTTTCAAGTTTATGTGAGATCACCCCTTTCAGGTGTCTCACATATTGTTCTTTGGTTTCACTTGTCTATGCAGTACAGGTGTGAATGATGTTCCTCAGCATCCTAGTCCTCAAAGTGAGCTTTTCCTTTGGAGTTCTCTTAACTGTATAACTCACTGGGCTCGACGAAGTGCTAGCTATCCTAGTAACTCTCTCCTCCCCCTCAGTAACTGCAAGGGGGTGAAAACGACTCCCTTTCAGGAGTGGAGAAGAGGCAGGGATTGACAGCTCCTCAGCGGCCACGAGTTCAACTTTAGGTAAGGCCTTCAGCTCGGCTATTGTAATATCAAAATCTGCTCCAGTATCGTCCAGGACGATCTGGGATCGTCCTGGGACGATCAGTGAAAATTCAGCTCCAGATTTTGCCCAGTTTTGCTCCAGGTGATTTTCTGCATGCATCGGCCAGGCCGATTGGAGACATCGGCCAGGCCGATCGGCACTGTAGAAAATATCGTCCCTGCAATAGCCCTGAAGGGAGACCAGGCCGATCTTTTTGGTCAGATCGTCCCGGGACGATGCTGCGATCGGCCGGGCCGATCTGTGTAGTATAAGGCTGATTTCAGTCGTTTTGAAGAGAGAGAAAAATCAGAAATTAAAAATTAAATATCTGAGGAGAGAGAAAGTCGTGGGATTTTGGAGAAAAGTGGATTTTCGGACGACGCGGAGCCGTTTTCGATCGAAGTGACTGTTGAGGAATTTGCTGTGCTCGAGGTAAGGCACATTCTACCTTTCTCAATTTTCAGTTCCGTCGTGTTTGGCGGTATATTCTGTCCGGGTTTTGTTTCCGTTAGCGAATTTCGTCCGTATCTTTTGATCGGTTCAGTTTTTACCGCGTAACTTTCTGTATATCGTTGCCGTGCCGGGTGTGCACGTTTTGACTATATTTTGAAGATTTTCGTCCGGGTATTTTTGTTTCGACTGTGTTTTTAGTCGACCGGATTTTTCTGTGAAATTGGAATTTATCTGTGCAGTAGAATAAAAGTTCTGAAATGTTGATATCTGTAGTCTGTGCGAATTCGGTAAATTTTCTTTGCAGGAATTTTTGTGTAAATTCCGTATACTGCCGTTGTGCTGCCCGATTTTTGGGTAATTTCTGAATTGTCCGGATTTCTTCTGAATTGAAATGCTATGTGTATAAGCTATAAAAAGGGAGTTATAAGGGGCCTGGATCCTATGAGATTCAGTTAGTGAAACGGGAAATCTGAAATGAGCTCAATCTGAAATCTGATATCTGTTCTGTTCCGGATCCGATGAATTCTGTTTTGGTGCTATAAGCACATCTGTTTTGGTGCCGTGAGCACAAAGGGAGACATAAGGGGCCTGAATCCTATGAGATTCAGTCAGTGTCTGGGAAGGGAGGCATAAGGGGCCGGAATCCGTAGAGATTCCGTCAGTGTCAGGGCATTTAGCTATATGTATCTGTATTACTTTCTGTATCTGTTCTGTTCTGTACGAAATTGTGATTATGATATGATATGATCCGTACGATTCTGATTTCTGTTTCTGACTCTGTTGATTTGTTCTGTTCTGATACGCTCTGTACGATCTGTACGACTCTGATGTGATTTGATATCTGTCCGTAAGTTTTGATTTCCGATTCTGTTCCGACTTCTGATCTGATTTCTGTCTGATAAGTTTGGTTTTGTTTTCTGAGAATTTAGATTGGTGGTTTGTTGCTTTGCTGAGCTGTTGAGCTCACCCTTGCTTTCTGGTGGTTTTCAGGTTCTGGGAAGGGCAAGGAGGTCCAGGATTAGATTTCGGAGTCTGATCAGATTAGGTACTTTTGTACTTTTGATTTTTGAGCAGTCATGGCTTTCCTGTTCTGTCTTTCTTTCTGTTGAAAGCCTTGTACTGTTCTGTAGATGATTATTTTGAGGAAATGAAAAGATAGATGTTTTGTTCCGCTGCATTTGATGTTTTTAGTAGCTCTGTTGTTCTGTGTGTTTCTGTTGAGTTAAGAATTTGGAAGATCAGTTCAGTAACCTAATCCAAAGCCAGATCCTGGTTAGCTATTTTTTTCTCCGTCGCGATCCGGCGCGGGCGGGATCCGTCTCGTCTCGGGTCGGGTCGTGACAAGCTTTTTTGGTATCAGAGCACTGGTTTTGGAAACAGGTTGGATTGTAAAACAGAGCTCTAGGAAGTGATCAGTGCGTCTGTCTGGGAGGTAGTTTTGGGTCGTTTGGCTTTTTATTGTGTTATTTTGTGTTGTTTTGTGATAGTTTTCCGGATTTTCTGGATTTTTCTGTATGGATCAGCCAGACCCAGACATGACAGACGGTCAGAGTGACGATCAGGCAGCACCAGTGGGGAGTACAGCCCCAGTGGTCGGTGCTGATACGCTTTCACAGTTTGCTTCACTTGTTGCTCAGATGATGAGCGAGACTCAGAGCAGAGCTTCGACTGTTAGATCTGAGGACATTGATCGACACCTGCAGTTATTTCTGAGGTTGAAACCTCCGAGGTTTGAGGGCGCTGTTGAGCCCAGAGCAGCCGAGGAGTGGCTGAGGAGATTGGAGAAGACTTTTGACGGGATGCAGTGTCCTGCAGACAGGAAAGTTCCGTTAGCTGTTTTTCTGTTGGACGGAGAGGCTGAGCACTGGTGGGATGGCCAGCAAGCAGCCAGATTTCAGGGCAGATTGAACTCTTTGATTACTTGGGAAGAGTTCACTGAAGTATTTCGAGACTGGTTTGTTCCCCCTTCTGCACGACAGCAGATGCAGGAGAGTTTTCTGAGACTTGTTCAGGGGAGCAAGACGGTGATGCAGTACGAGGCTGAGTTTACTGCATTAGCCAGGTACGCTCCGCAGTTGGTTAGCACGTCTGCTGAGAGGTGCTACAGATTTCTGAGAGGCTTACGAGACACTTTGAGGCAGCCTCTGATACCGTTCCGGATTACTGATTTCTCTGAGCTTGTGGAGCGAGCTCGTCTGATTGAGAATGACATGACGGCTACTCAGCAGCGGTGGACTGCGAGTAGGAAGAGGTTTGGAGGAGAGACATCTGGCAGTGGTTCCTCTGGGAAGAGGAGATTTGTTCCTGGATCTGGATCTGGAGATTCCAGGAAGAGCGGAGGATCGTCTGGTACTGCTACCAGTACGACTAGTTCTGGATCAGTCAGTACGGCACCTGTGTGCCAGAGTTGTGGACGACGACACCATGGCCAGTGCTACAGGATAGCTGGTCTTTGTTTCAGATGTGGTCAGCCGGGACATAGGATCGCAGAATGTCCACAGATGGGATTTGATCAGCGTTCTGAGCAGCGATCTGAGGGCTTTGTCAGACCTGTTGGTTCAGCAGCAGGAAGACCGAGGACTGTTCCTCCACGCCCTGAGGGATTTGCTGGTAGAGGTGGTGGTTCTAGTTCTGCACCACGGAGACCACCTACGATTCAGAGGGAGCAGAGTAGTTCTGTCGCTTCAGCTCCTGCTCCAGTTCAGCCACGAGTTTACAGTCTGAGTCAGCAGGAGGCTCGTGACGCTCCGGATGTTGTGACAGGTACGGTTTACATTTCTGATCAGCCCTGTCGTGTTTTGTTTGACTCTGGAGCGAGTCATTCTTTTCTGTCCGAGCATTGTTTTGAGATTTTACATTTGGATTCGATGGTTTTACCGGTTTCTTTGTCTGTGATTTTACCGGCTGGGAATCCATTGATTGCTCGACAGTTTTGTTTGTGTGAGATCGAGATTTCTGGCAAGAAGTGGAAATCGAGTCTGATTCGATTGCCGATTTCTTCGTATGATGTGATTCTGGGCATGGATTGGCTGAGTCAGTATGAGGCCCAGATAGACTGTCTGAAGAAGCAAGTGAGTTTGCTTGTGGCTGGAGAGAGAGTTGTATTTCAGGGATTACGAGGTGTTCTCTCCAGTCTGGTTTCTGCATTGGAGGTAAGCAGGATGTGGAAGAAAGGATGCCCAGTATTTTTGGCTTCGGTGCGGGATCTGAACCTAGAGGTTGGTTCTGTTTCTGAGATCCCTGTGGTACGGGAGTTTGCTGATGTTTTTCCTGAGGAGTTGGTTGGTTTACCTCCGGATAGAGATGTGGAGTTCTCTATCGATGTTTTTCCGGGTACCGCTCCGATATCGAAAGCTCCGTACAGGATGGCACCGAAAAAACTTTCTGAGTTGAAAGTTCAGCTTCAGGAGTTGGTTGACAGAGGGTTTGTACGTCCTAGTGTTTCGCCCTGGGGAGCACCTGTTCTGTTTGTAAAGAAGAAGGACGGTACACTCCGTATGTGTATTGATTACAGAGATTTGAACAAGGTCACGATCAAGAACAAGTATCCTTTGCCTCGGATTGACGACTTGTTTGATCAGCTTTCCGGATCTTCGGTATTTTCGAAGATTGATTTGAGATCCGGATATTATCAGGTGAAGGTGAAAGAAACTGATGTGGTGAAGACTGCTTTCAGTACTCGGTACGGGCACTACGAGTTTTTGGTTATGCCTTTTGGGGTAACCAATGCGCCTGCGATTTTTATGGATCTGATGAACCGAGTATTCAGGGAGTATTTGGATCAGTTTGTGATCGTCTTCATTGACGATATTCTGGTATATTCTGCATCTGAGGATGAGCATGCCAGACATTTGAGGATTGTGTTGGAGACTTTGAGGAGGCATCAGTTGTATGCCAAGTTCTCCAAGTGTGAATTCTGGCTGAAGAGCATTTCATTTCTGGGGCATGTGGTTAGCGGAGAAGGCATTTCTGTAGATCCCCAGAAGATTCAGGCTGTTGCTGATTGGCCAAGGCCGACTACGGTATTTGAGGTACGTAGTTTCTTGGGCATGGCCGGGTATTATAGGAAGTTTGTGAAAGGATTTTCACAGATTTCGACTCCTCTGACGAGACTGACTCAGAAGTCAGTTCCTTTTGTTTGGACACCGGAGTGTGAAGCTAGTTTTCAGAGATTGAAGGAGTGTTTGACTTCAGCTCCAGTGTTGGCACTTCCGTCAGGTACGGAGGGTTTTCAGGTGTTCAGTGATGCTTCACTGAAAGGACTGGGTTGTGTTCTGATGCAGCATGGTCAGGTAATTGCTTATGCTTCGAGACAGTTAAAACCACATGAGAAGAATTACCCGACGCATGATCTGGAGTTAGCTGCAGTTGTTTTTGCTTTGAAGATTTGGCGTCATTACCTGTATGGCGTCAGGTGTGAGATTTTTACTGATCATAAGAGCCTGAAGTACATTTTTACTCAGAAGGATCTGAATCTGAGACAGAGGAGGTGGCTCGAGTTGATCAAGGACTACGATTTGACTATTCAGTATCAGCCTGGGAAGGCGAATGTGGTAGCGGACGCTCTGAGCAGGAAGTCTTCTGGATTCTCAGGTATTCAGCTTACCTGTGATGACTTTCTGATTCGTGATTTGGAGAGATTGCAGTTGGAGGTGATTTCCTCCAATGATTTGAAGTTGGCTCAGATGAGTATTCAGTCTTCTTTGGAAGCACGGATTCAAGAAGCCCAGAAGTCAGATTCTGACTATTCGAAGTTGATAGCTCAGATTGGATCTGGTAAGACTCCTGAACTTCGAATTTCTGATTCTGGTGTTATTTTCTGTAAGAACAGGTTGTGGGTACCTGTGTCTGGAGACTTGAGGCAGGAGATTCTGTACGAATCTCATCATTCTGGCTACACTGTTCATCCAGGCAGTGGTAAGATGTACGCTGACATGAAGCTTTTGTTTTGGTGGCCTGGGATGAAGAAGGATGTGGCAGAGTTTGTGTCGAGATGCGAAGCCTGTCAGTTGGTGAAGGCAGAGCATCAGCGACCAGGTGGACTGTTGCAGTCGTTGCCTATCCCTGAGTGGAAATGGGAGGAGGTAACGATGGATTTTGCGATGGGTTTTCCTCGATCACGACAAGGACATGATGCCATTTGGGTGGTTGTAGATCGATTGACCAAGTCAGCCCATTTTCTTCCGATCAGACAGACGGATTCAGTTGATCGCTTGGCACAGATTTATGTGAAGGAAATAGTCAGATTGCACGGTGTGCCTCGTGTGATCGTATCTGATCGAGATGGACGTTTTACTTCCAGACTTTGGAAAGGCATTCAGCAAGGTTTGGGTACGAAACTGCATTTCAGTACAGCCTTTCATCCTCAGACCGACGGACAGTCTGAGAGGACGATTCAGGTACTGGAAGATCTGTTGAGACTTTGTGTTCTGGACTTTAGCGGAAGTTGGGAAGATCATATTCCGCTGATTGAGTTTGCTTATAACAACAGTTTTCAGTCCAGTATCGGTATGGCACCGTACGAGGCTCTGTATGGCAGGAAGTGTCGTACTCCTTTGACTCCGACCTCCTTCGGAGATAGACAGGCTTTGGGGGCCACTTTTGCTGATGAAACTGCTCAGAAGATCAATTTGATAAGAGAAAGATTGAAAGCCGCTCAAGATCGACAGCAGAAGTATTACAATCAGAAGCACAGATTTGTCGAATTTCAGGTCGGTGACTTTGTGTACGTCAAAGTCAGCCCGATGAAAGGTGTGAGCAGATTTGGTCAAGTAAGCAAGCTTAGTCCAAGGTATGTTGGACCTTTTGAAGTTTTGGAAAGAATTGGAAAAGCTGCTTATAAGTTATTGCTTTCTGAATCTATGCCTGATGTGCATAATGTGTTTCACGTATCCACTCTGAGGAAGTGGGTTTCAGACTCTGGGAAGAAGTTGTCAGCTGATGAGGTGGAGATTCAGGAGAATCTGGCGTACAAGGAAGAGCCAGAGCTTATTTTGGCGTACGACGTCCGAAAGTTAAGGAATAAAGAGATTCCGATGGTTAAAGTCCAGTGGAAGCACCGGACTGCACGGGAAGCAACTTGGGAGAAGGAGTCTGATATGAGACGGTCGTACCCGTACTTGTTTTGACTGAGTTTGGACTGGATAATGTCGAGGACGACATTTTTCTGAGTTGGGGAGATTGTAATATCAAAATCTGCTCCAGTATCGTCCAGGACGATCTGGGATCGTCCTGGGACGATCAGTGAAAATTCAGCTCCAGATTTTGCCCAGTTTTGCTCCAGGTGATTTTCTGCATGCATCGGCCAGGCCGATTGGAGACATCGGCCAGGCCGATCGGCACTGTAGAAAATATCGTCCCTGCAATAGCCCTGAAGGGAGACCAGGCCGATCTTTTTGGTCAGATCGTCCCGGGACGATGCTGCGATCGGCCGGGCCGATCTGTGTAGTATAAGGCTGATTTCAGTCGTTTTGAAGAGAGAGAAAAATCAGAAATTAAAAATTAAATATCTGAGGAGAGAGAAAGTCGTGGGATTTTGGAGAAAAGTGGATTTTCGGACGACGCGGAGCCGTTTTCGATCGAAGTGACTGTTGAGGAATTTGCTGTGCTCGAGGTAAGGCACATTCTACCTTTCTCAATTTTCAGTTCCGTCGTGTTTGGCGGTATATTCTGTCCGGGTTTTGTTTCCGTTAGCGAATTTCGTCCGTATCTTTTGATCGGTTCAGTTTTTACCGCGTAACTTTCTGTATATCGTTGCCGTGCCGGGTGTGCACGTTTTGACTATATTTTGAAGATTTTCGTCCGGGTATTTTTGTTTCGACTGTGTTTTTAGTCGACCGGATTTTTCTGTGAAATTGGAATTTATCTGTGCAGTAGAATAAAAGTTCTGAAATGTTGATATCTGTAGTCTGTGCGAATTCGGTAAATTTTCTTTGCAGGAATTTTTGTGTAAATTCCGTATACTGCCGTTGTGCTGCCCGATTTTTGGGTAATTTCTGAATTGTCCGGATTTCTTCTGAATTGAAATGCTATGTGTATAAGCTATAAAAAGGGAGTTATAAGGGGCCTGGATCCTATGAGATTCAGTTAGTGAAACGGGAAATCTGAAATGAGCTCAATCTGAAATCTGATATCTGTTCTGTTCCGGATCCGATGAATTCTGTTTTGGTGCTATAAGCACATCTGTTTTGGTGCCGTGAGCACAAAGGGAGACATAAGGGGCCTGAATCCTATGAGATTCAGTCAGTGTCTGGGAAGGGAGGCATAAGGGGCCGGAATCCGTAGAGATTCCGTCAGTGTCAGGGCATTTAGCTATATGTATCTGTATTACTTTCTGTATCTGTTCTGTTCTGTACGAAATTGTGATTATGATATGATATGATCCGTACGATTCTGATTTCTGTTTCTGACTCTGTTGATTTGTTCTGTTCTGATACGCTCTGTACGATCTGTACGACTCTGATGTGATTTGATATCTGTCCGTAAGTTTTGATTTCCGATTCTGTTCCGACTTCTGATCTGATTTCTGTCTGATAAGTTTGGTTTTGTTTTCTGAGAATTTAGATTGGTGGTTTGTTGCTTTGCTGAGCTGTTGAGCTCACCCTTGCTTTCTGGTGGTTTTCAGGTTCTGGGAAGGGCAAGGAGGTCCAGGATTAGATTTCGGAGTCTGATCAGATTAGGTACTTTTGTACTTTTGATTTTTGAGCAGTCATGGCTTTCCTGTTCTGTCTTTCTTTCTGTTGAAAGCCTTGTACTGTTCTGTAGATGATTATTTTGAGGAAATGAAAAGATAGATGTTTTGTTCCGCTGCATTTGATGTTTTTAGTAGCTCTGTTGTTCTGTGTGTTTCTGTTGAGTTAAGAATTTGGAAGATCAGTTCAGTAACCTAATCCAAAGCCAGATCCTGGTTAGCTATTTTTTTCTCCGTCGCGATCCGGCGCGGGCGGGATCCGTCTCGTCTCGGGTCGGGTCGTGACAGCTATCTTCTTTAACTTGGTGATTTTCTTCCTCACCCTCCTAAGGTAGTTCTTTTTGGCATTCTTGCTGTCATAGAGGGTTTCAGAACTAGAAGATCCTTTCTCAAACACTAATTTGCCCTCAATGGCAATTTCTGGTTTCTTCTCTTCCTCAAAGGATCCTTTGGGTGCGGAAGTAAGATCTAAAGCTGACCAGAGGTTAGGAGAGGCATCATTTCTGGCTCCTATAGTTAATTGAACTACAGTGGCATCCTTCTCACCCTCAACAGCAAGGTCTACCAGAGTGTTCCCATTCATTACCAATTTCAGAGATTTAAACTCTATTCCAAACTGAATCGAATTCTCATAGACTAGTTCTTCAATAAGCAGATCTCGGTCTATTGAGAACAACAGTTTTTCAGTCATTTCAGATGAGTTGATTATCTGAGATTTGAAAGGAGAAGATTTTAAATAAAAATTTGAATTAATTTGAAAATAAATTTATATTTTATCATATATGTCGGATTATAAGAGCTACAACCCGATATATAATGATAAAATATAGAGATTGATTTTAATTGAAAGAAAGCTTGAATTTTCATTGTATATGTTCAACTATAAGAGGATGTTGTAGAAAAATATATAACAATGATAATGGATTTAAGAAAGAGGATTTGAATTTCGAAGGTTGAAGGATTTTCTGTAAATTGTGAAACTTAGCATGCTAGATTTATTCGCATGCGAGTTTGCAATATATACAGGAGGATTTTGGCTTGACTCTTTTTCTCTACCAATCAAGTTGGAGGCAAAATATTAAAGCCCAACTTTACCAGAGGTTTTCTACGCTCATTTCTTTTTTGACATATCTTAATTGAGTTCCCCACACTCACCCAAGGAAGAAATAGGGGAGGAACTAATAGAGAGAAAGGTAGTCAAAACTATCGATGCAATAAAATTTGAAACGCTATTAAAGATGGAGAGTGAGACTTTTCCCTAACGGAGTCGCCAATTTTCTTGTTTGATTGAAAAATATTCGTTTTGAAAAAATTTAATTTTTTTTTGGAAAGTTAAAAAATTGAATTTTAGTTTTAAAATCGAACACGATATTAAGAACGATATATCGTCTTAAAAGGCAAGAATATCATTCACTAATTGGTTCAAGTTACAAAACTTTAAATTTCTATCATGATTATCATAGTCAAGCTCAGGAAAGAATCACATTTGACCTCGAAGGGTCAAAATGGAATTTAATCGAGTGTTTGACTATGCTAATCTGGATAAAATATCATTAATTTCATAACTTAAATTGCGATAATAATTGATCTATTTCTCCGAAGAAAGAACATATCAATCACTATCGACCATTTAAAAATGACGATAATGATCGTTGGGTTTGATTTTCCCAAAGATAATTAATTGAAGGTTTTGAAAATTTGATTTTGAAAATCAGGTCCGGGTTTCTAAATTTCCTACGAGCGCAAGCCCTCGTAATTAATTACATCGTAGGAAACAGAAGTTTCCTACGAATACTCTCGATTAAAATAGCGATAAAAATTTTATTTAAGATTTTCAAAGATCGATATCAGAGGAGAAAAATGATAGGAATTTTCAAATGGGATTGGTTAAATGTTGAGTACTTATTTCTGGAATCAAAGGAGGAGAAGTAGGAGGTGCTTTGAGATTCTGAATTACTTCAGAAGCACCTCAGTCTATCCTAAGTGTTGGGCTTGAATTTGACTGAAAGAGATATTTAGTTTGAATGATCAATTTTATTAGAAGTTTAGGATTCAATTCCCGGAGGTTAAGGTCTTATAGCCCGAGCTCGCCTCAGAACCTAAGTCTAAATTGGGTACTAAAAAGTAACCCGAACCTAACTAATGCAGTGCAGATCTGGACTTACCCCGATCTGGATTGGGCAGCCAGCTAACCACCTAATTGATTTAAAAACATGAGTCTGATCTTTTAATGTTGAGTGGTAGAGACGTTATTTAAGATAAGTTTTTTGAGAATAAGGCTAACATCTAGAGCATATCTTAATTGGCCCTTTTGACTTATGATGGGTGCAAAATGCTAAGGACTAATGCAATTAAAATTTTGACTCTTTTAAATTTATTTTTAATGTAATGCATGCTATTTAACAACCACATATCAAGTATGCTTGAAAGTAAAAAACAGGCTTAGAAAATAATTTTTTAGAAGACTGGGTTTCCCCAGGTCCAGCACCTCGTTCTCATAGGTCAGACTATCCGGACTCTACCCGCAGGCTGGAAAGGGTCTAAAGCGAGGAAAAGGAGAAATGCAGAAATATGCATGCGACCCCGGGGTCGGACTCCGGCTAATTCCCTAGATCCGTTATCTTTCTATGTTATTTAGATTCGTTAAATTTTAAACTTTAAGATTATGAATATAAGAATTTTCACACCCTTACGAGTCTCACGAGTCCAGGCGAAAACAAAAGCGGCATGCAAACGCCAAACAACTAAGAAAAACAGGTAATCCTAAAGGCTATCATCTCAACACATCAAGTATAAATGAATTAATTAATAAATGTCCATAGGCAAAGTTGTCTTGCTTATTATAGACCATGGTTTGCAGAAAAGTAAAATGGTCTGACACCATTGACAATAACTCGAATTCTACTCCTAAGACTCAAGTGACTTTGAAATTGGTCTCCTCGTTACTCACTTCTTTGCCCTTCTGCAACCTCTTGATTCGTCGATTATGGATATCCAAATGAAAAGAAAATTCCCCCCTTGAACGGGGTATTATCTTTCCTCTTTGGATATTTGAAAAGTATCATAACTTGATCTTTCAAATGGAAGAAGACTCTCCCCTTTAGGGATGTCTTCTCCTCTTTGGAATTCAAGTTAGATCTTAAACATCCCAAACTCAAATCACTTTGAATATTTATAACCAAATCAAATCAATTTTACATTAATCAAAATTAAAAAAATCTAGACTCAATCTTGCAAGGTTATCCTAATAATCAGCAGTTATATATAATCTCATGCAGTTATAATTAATCTCAAGCAGTTATAATTGATCTAAAGCAGTTGATATATTTGAAATTTAAATGCTGAACAGAGTGCAGTAAATAAATAAACAATCAATCAATTCTAAGCTAACAAACAACATACAGTGAAAGCTCGAAAACCCGGCACACAGCGGAAAAGTAAACACAGGCTTAGCCTAAAACTAGAATTCGTTGTCCTAACAAACCATCTAAAGTGTGTGAAAAGGCTGTGTGGTTTGAATATATCCTATATAGGATATTTGATTGAAGTTGTTTAAAATTTTGATTGGTTGAAAGGCTTAAGAGAAAATTTGAGTTTAAGTATTAATGACCTAGAATTGATTTTAAAGCATGTTTTAAAGGGTTATGGGTTACCACCTTTGTTGTTCACCGAAATCGTGAAGTTTATTTCACCTTCCTTGGGGCTAAGCTAATAGCCTTGTAGGTTTGGAACGTTAATATTTTATTAAATTATTAGACCTTAAGATGAGTTGTTAGACACTAAGTTTGTTGGATTTGGATTTTTATACATTTAGTTATGAAGGTTTCAAGTTTTGACTTGATTTGACCTAAGTTTGACCGATTTGTTGACTTTTTGACTTTGAATTATTTTTGAAGGTTTGAAATTTTTAATAAATATTAAACTTAATTTTGAGTTGGATGCCTTTGAGTTTGGTCAATTTGGATTTTTCTCGAATTAGTTATGATTTTTCAAAGTTTGTGTATTTATTAAATTTATTTAATTGTTTAATTAGAGAGGTTTTTTTAATTTTGCTCCAAATGAATTTCAAACTTCTTGAAATCAGCTCCAAAAGTCAGGAATGACCTAAGGAGAGACTCCCAAGTGTTTGAGAATTTTTTGGAATTTTTAATTATTATTAATTAATTAAATATTGATTTTTGTTTAAAATTAAATTAAGTTCAATTTTGCTGTCAAATCAAAGGGATTTTAATTTTTATTGATTAAGGATTTGATTCTGGTAAATTAGAGGTATTATTTGTATTTTTTAGATTTAAATTTGATTTATTATAATTTTTGGAAGTTTTAATGTTTAATTAAGGGGTCAATTTTGACTTGTTTAATTTTCTAACCTAATGTGCTCCAAATTGAGTAAAATTTGAGCCTAAGGTGTAAAATGTCACTAAGTTTAATATTCTTAAGTTTCACCCCTATTTGATGTGTGTAGAATTTCTAGGATTTTTCTAAGTTAACTAGACCTTGTCTTTAATTTTTTTCCCTAGGTGTAACTAGAATTCAATTTGGCTAGAAATTTTGTCTAACTAACCTTGGTACACATGCAATCATACAACAACAATCATACACCCTAATTCTAAAGATATATGGAATTATGAATTTTCAAAGTTTTGGGTACAAAATTGACCCATTACTTTGAAAATTCATATCAAAGCAATCCATTGGGTATCTGCCCCTAAACAAAATACAATATATGCCTAAGATTACCAAAAACTCTCCACCAAAATTTTGGGCTCAATTGACCACTGGTTTATGAGAAATTCATAAAAAATTGATTTCAAACAATCAATAATATCTCACAATATAGTGACCAAATAAACTTGATTTTAATTTTAATAAATACTATATTAAATTATCTTTCCAACGAGCCCAAGAACACTCTATTTGGTGGAAAATGCGATTTCCTGTTAATTTTAGAAGATCTGGACATTTTCTGAATTTTTTTTAAATCCCATTTTGGTCAAACCGGCCGCCGCTCAATCATTGGCTGCGGCGACGTGGCAGCACGGCATGGCGCCACATGTATGATCCTGGACGGATCACTTATCCACGTCG
The DNA here is from genome assembly GCA_022539455.1 of Dendrobium nobile. NCBI lineage: Eukaryota > Viridiplantae > Streptophyta > Magnoliopsida > Asparagales > Orchidaceae > Dendrobium > Dendrobium nobile. The sequence goes on along the minus strand of CM039724.1, from coordinate 6,124,280 downwards.
GATCCAACGATCTGACCGTTGGATCAAAGAGCGATGAGATGGACGGCCGGTTGGCCGCCACGTCATCTCCATAACCGCAGAAGGACCCTCGTTCGAGTCCCAGGAAGAGCATTTCGCGGGGAAGGGGGTGATGCGGCCGTTTCTGAGCCGTCCGATTGCGCTAAAAGGTGCGATAGGACGGCTCTGGTTGAACCAGAGTTAAGAATTTTCAATTGTCCATATCTTTCAAAATACTCAATGAAATTGCATGAAATTTGAACTGTAGCTAGAGGGCAACATGATATAATAATGTATGGAGTTTGGAGGCTCCATGCATTGTAGATTTGTTGCGGTTTCAAATTTAAAATTTAACTAAAAATGCAAATAACTTACAATCCAACCGTCGGATTTTTGACTTCTTGGGCTTGTTGGAAAGCTTAGAACTTCCTCTCCAACTTTGGTGAAGACTCCAAGATCTGGATCTGGCAGAATTTGAAGTTATCCTTGAATTTTCTGATTCTCTCTCTAGATCATCTCTCTTCACCAAAACATGATTTGAAGGCTTGAATTTTGTGGGGAAAAGCTTGGGGAGGCTATAGAAATTACTGGAGAAGGTTTTTTAAAGAGTTTTTGGGGCTGAAATGGCTTTGGATCAGAGGGATTAAGTGTGTGAGTGTTAGGGGTTAAGAATGGCTTAATTAAGATATTTTGCCCTATTCAAAATATCCTAGTGCATTTGGATAGCTGGGATTGATTCAATAGCTTGCCTTGATGATGCCACATGTCCCTAGAAGTTGTTGAGAGCATAGAATCAAAGGACAAGGGGTACATGAGGTGGAAAGGTGCCTTGGACCCCACATGTGTATGTGGAGTTAATCTAAACCATTGGATGTTGATCCAAGGGCTGGAAATGGCTTAAGAAGACTCTAGAAAGAATCTAGGAAGCTAGGGATATTTAAATTAGAGTAAAAATGATTTTAAAGTGGTCATTTTGACCATTTAATGGTCATTTGACCAGTCATTGACTGGTTTGACCAGTCAATGGTCCATAAGGGCTGAGGTGGCAGGTAAGAGGACTTAATGAATTAGCTTGGAAGGAATATCAAGGCATATGTTCAATTGTTTAAGTGAAATAACATATGTATAAGGAGATTTAACCATAGATCAAAGGTTGACCAAATCAAATCAAAATTGTTTGACTTCAAATGAGTTTGAATGGATTTGACCTAGGTTTTAGTATAGGTTTGAGAGCTTGAATGGGTTAAATATGTCAAATGGGTTGAAATGACTCATTTAAAGCCTTAAGAGGCATTTGGGTCAACCAGGTTGGCCCAGGGTCTGGAAATGGGCTTAATCAATTTAAAATAACACATGGTGACCATTGGAGGTGATCCTCAGGTCTGGAGAGGTCAATTCAGTCAAAATGCCTGTTTTGACCCTTAAAGGCTGTTTGGTCAACCTAGGTTGACTTGGTCAACTAGGTTGACCCAGGATCTGGATTTGGGTCCGACAGGTTTTGTTTGATATTTGAAACTTGTTGGAAGTGATTACATTTGATTTGGAACTCATTTGATTCAAAATAACTATTCATACCCTAAAGGGTATTTTGGTCATTTTGACCTTAAGTCCACTGGGGGCTGAAATGAGTCCAACAAAATGAAGTTTAATGATTAAAAAGTCAAGATTAAGGGTCTGTAAGTGATTGGAGGCTTTGGAGAAGGCTCTAAGGTCAGGATCTACTGGATGACAGGTCCAGTGGCATAGGTCGTAAATATTTGAAGGTTTTACAGCCTTTGGATTTTGATTTAGTTTATGGGGTTAGAGACCTCAGAATGAGCTCAAATTTGGAGGGTTACCTCTAGAGACATGTTCTATCAGTATGCAACTGACAGATTCTTAATCAGAGGTCATTTGATTAGGTTTTGAAGTGTTTGAAAATTCACTGAAAAAGGCTTTCAGGACTTGGACCATTAGCCTTGAGTTTGAGTCTGAATTGATCTAAGATCTAAGTAGATCCTAAGGTCTGGAGTTTAGAAGGATTCTAGAGTCTAGATTGGTCTGGAGATTAAATTGATTTAGGGTCAGGATTGATCCAAGTGACCTCATACAAAAATGAGGCCAACACTCACCTAAGCATATTTTAATAAATAGGATGTTGTTAGGTTTGTGTGATGCATGTTTGATGTGGAGGGTTTGTTCCTATAACTAATGTGCATGGTTAGGACATGATTGTAATGATTTTAGTTATATGTCATATCATGAATCATAGCTCTACTGATAGGTCATACACAGGGTTGCAAGTGAAACTACCCATAACTTGGCTTAATTAAAACTTATTCATGATCATTTGTTTTACTAAATAAATATGATTAAATATTTTTACAAATATTTATCTACTAAATGAACAAGTTTGGGCAGCTCAATGCTGGATTCATTTATGTTTATAAATGTTATCATATAAAACTCATGAAAAATATCATTTAGATGCTTAATTAAGGGTTTATAAAAACTTGTTTTTGACTTGATAATATGTTTATTTAAGATCGATAATATACTCTTTTAATACTCATTGATAAATTCATTTAATAATTTAAATACTTGATTATCAATTTATTTTAACTATTAATAAAATATGAATGAATAATAATTAAAGAAATTATTTATATATTTAATGCAAGAAAACATTTACTCATGCTAAATAAAAGTTCAAAGCCCCTACAAAATTTAAAACAATATAGCCCTGAACCTAGACAGTTGAACTAGCTAGTTGCATGTGGTTTAATATAAATAAAAAAAATCATGATGAAAACCTAAACCCCAAAATTTGAATCACTCATCATACCTGAATATCTTAGCTTTCACCGCACTTAGCGATCCCTCTCCCACTTTGTCTTCATTTTTCTCATTGCTCTCTTACTCTCGCCACTCCTATTCAGTCCTTTAGCACCCCTGTTGGATTGATTGCTCTTGAAGGCATCCAAGCTCTCAGCCTCTTATTGGCTATTGCTCTTGCCACTTCTGATGCTTTCATAGAGCAAACTCCTAAAGCTGAGGGACTTACAAAGCTATTGTTTATTGATTTTTCTTTTCACAAGGAAATGGAAACTAAATAATATTTAAAGCTTACAATGCTTCTGTTGAAATACTAAGGTATGCTCCTCACTTATCAATAATAGTTCTACATCGCTAGTGACACTCCTAATCACTATCTTTGAGTTTTACACTGCATTTTATCTTAGGAAAAAAGAATAATCAACTACATTTATTTTACATGTATCCAAACTTCAAAGTATTTCAAATACACTGCATTTTTTTACATTGCGTTCATTATGGTGGCTAGGGTTAGGTTTTCATCTCTGTTTTTGCTAAAAAAAATTTGTTCTTATTTCTTGTTTGGGCTCTAGCGGCGTCTAGAGATTTGGGAGAGTTGGATCTTCCTCTCGAATAGAAGATCCATTATATCTTGTTTGTCTTCTTCCATATTTTACCAATCTAAAAGTTATTTAGGTGTTTTGGCCGCAAGATTCTTCTCCATCTTCAGTTCTATATTGTTGAAATTTTAACTTCAGTCATCAATTTATGCACTTATTTTCTAATAAATTGGTATCAGAGCATCGATTTGAGGCACCTATGGCTGGGAGAAAGATGGAAGTATTAGAATGAGAGATGGGACAATTAAAATCAAATTTTGTGGAGAAGATTTATGAATTTGAAAATCTGTTTCAGCCCTCCATGAAAAGATAGATGGGAAGTTTGTCGTCATGGAGGAAATGTTAAAGAAATTACTTGAGGCTAAACCCAAGATGATGACATCGGATGCAAAGTAAGTCATCGATGGCCAAGGAAATTGTGAAAACCCTAATCTACTAAGGAGAGGGGAAAAACCAGTGGTGGAGATTTTGGAGGGGGGAGCTGGGATGCCTTCCCTAGAGCCTACTTCTAGAGAGGATATCAGTAGTAGGTATAAAAGGATGGGTGCTGATTTTGCAAGACGAGGGGCAGATTTTGAGCATAGGGGTGAGGATTGGTGATTTTGACGAAGGGTTTGGGTACGAGTTTAGAAGGGAGGATCGGGACAGTTAGAGAGCTCCACCCTTTCATGGAATGGGAGGCTATGGAGGATTCAGGGAGAACGGAGGCGATCCAAGGGAGAGGAAGCTGAAGATGCTCATCTTTGAGGGAGATGGTGCACACGGGAGGACCTACAAGGTGGAGAGGTATTTCACCGTTAATGGCTTGACGGTGGAGGACAGGCTGACGGATGCTAGCCTATGTTTGGAAGGAAAGGCCTTGACTTGGTTCCAGTGGAGGGAATTGCAACAACTCATATAGAGCTGAAGGTAGTTTAAGGATTGCTTGTTAGAACGTTTCCAAACTAGTAGAGGATGAGACTTCTACGAGCAATTTTTCATCCTGACAGAGGATGATTTTGTGAGAGAGTACTGAGAGAGGTTTGAGTACCTTCCTTTTCGGCTCGATTGCCTTTCTGAGATGGTGTTAAAGGGGACTTCATGAAGGGGACTCAAACCAAAGATCCGGGCAATGGTTAGAGTGATGAGGCATCGTGACTTGGGAGAGGCTATGGAGCTAGCGTAATTAGTAGAGGACCATAAGCACTTGGAAGGAGGCCAGAGGCAGTAATTCAGGAGACTTGTACAGGATGCCCATCACATTCTTAGCTCCCAAGGGTCCAACACCAGAAAGCCTTCGTGAGGTCCCAAAGGAGAAGCCTGTACGAGGGGGATTCAGGGGAAATTTCAAGAAGCTCGCTGAGCAGCTGAGGGAGAAATGGGAGAAGGGATTGTGCTTCATATGTGATGAGAGGTACACGTCGGGCCACAGGTGTAAGGACCAAACTCTTCAGGCCGAACTCTTCAAGTTCTCACTGTCTGTGATGACGAGGAAGCTGAGGAGGGAGGTAAGAGCGAGGTAGTGCTGGAAGATAAGGAAGAGGTAGTGGTGGAAGATAAGGAGGCAAAGAAGCTTCTTTAGTGACTCTCTCATAACTCTACTTCACATGAAGCACGTGATGTCAAAAGCAGCAATGAAGCAAGAATGGCAATGAGGAAAAGCAAACCCTAAACAGGCTTAAGGCTCTAGGAAGAGCATAGACAAACCAATGAGAAGAGAAATTATGGAAATCGGCGGGCAATGATAGAGAAGAACTATAACTCCTATACCAACTTCATTTTTGCTCCTATTAGCTTTTCTCATTTTTGCCCATCTTTTTTTTCGTCTTTATGAATTACAATAATTTTCTCTTTATGAATTACAATAATAGTACATGCAGGAAGTGAACCATATATATATATATAATATAATATAATATATATATTATATATATATATATATATATATATATATATTAATTTAATTAGGATTGATAAGGAAATTTTAAAATCGAATTAATAATTTTCAATCATGTAAATTAGATACACATAAATTAATCTTAATAACTAATATTAATCAAGTATACATACTAACAAGAAATTTGGTATTATTAAAATCTTATTTGAGTTAACAGACTTAAATCTCGAAGTAAATAGTCAAACAATTCATCAAGATTTAGTCAAATTTAACCTCTATCAGGCTAAACAATTTCAAATATGCCTCAGAAGTTAATAAATCTGAATTTACTGGATTTATTAAACCCTACATTAGTTAAATCCTACTTGAAGCTAAACAGACCCTTACTCTAGTTGAATTTAAGCTGCACAACTAACAAGTTTGTAGCAACTTCAAATTTTGAAGGAGAATTAGATGATTGGAGAGACCAAAATGAAGAAGTAATGGAGATTGTTCTAGACCATCCGTAAGCAATTAGAATTCAGTCTTCTTTGAGACAGAAGAAGTTAAACGAAGTGTGACAAAATATTACAATTCAAATGCTTGTGGGAAAATATTTCATGTTAGGAATTTGGTTCTTAAAAAAGTGGATGATGCAGTTTGATAATTAGTTATTGGGAAGTTTGGCTCTGTATGGGAAGGTCCTTATATCATTAAGGAGCAAATCGACCTAGCAACCGGTGACATCAACAAATATTTGATGAACTTGCTAGTTGGTTTGAATCCATTGAATTCAGAAAATTCATGTTGTTCTCGATGAATTTGTGTCAAATTTGGCAAAGACTTGGGGAACTTGCCACTCAGTGTAACTCACTTCTATGGGAAAGTTTGGTGAATATATGGAGAAGGGAAAGACGAGAAAATGCTAAATCAAGTTATATCTAAACAAGAAATTTCAATTTGAAGTCCTCCAACTTAAAGCTCGAAGGAATGTTCAGACAAGCGTTGGAAAAATCTTTGCCTAAATAAATACTCGGCGAATAAAGAAAAAGATAAAGTAATTTAAATTTGGGATCAGAGTGATCTGATAATCCCTGCAGAAGAGATAAGGGCCCTAGATATAGACAAATAGTCTGTTCTTAATCAAGCCAAATTTTATTCTTTATTTCGAATCTCATTTTAAGAGAGAATGTAAATCCGATGAACTTAAAAGAAAAATCTCACAATTTCTATAGAGTATTTGATGCAGGACTAATTAGAAGACATGTTAATGGATTCATTTAGGCATTGCACAACTATTAGATTAGAACAAATTCAGAATAAAATTACTAGCAATTATCCACGCAAGTAAAACAATGAAGGAGTAATCTTGCATAGGTTAAATCACATGCGCCAAATTTTGAACGTTTCAAGATAATTAAGACAATGAAAACAACACAGAATAGTAGCTTTCAAATTAATCCCTAATCTAACAATGAGACGTAGGATGCATAGAAGATTACATTCAATCCCTACAAATGACTAAGCTTGGCAAGAGCAATTTGAAGGAGCTTTCGTGATTACAATCATCCAATTGAGAATTTAGAGTTAGAAGAAATTGAATACAAGTGGAAAAGAGAAAGACCTTTGTTTAAGGAGACGTGGAGATTTGTCACTTGATGCCTTCAACGTCTTCTAGGTATGAGGAAAGCCACTTGAAAAGATCAAGGGAAAGAAGTTTCTCTTGTGCTTTGAAGAGAGGGCAAACTCCAAATTTTCCCTCAAGAAATCTTTGTCTAAGGAGACGTGGAGATCCTCCACTCAAGGCCTTCGAAGTGTACGTTGAAGAAGCAACTCCAAATCTCTCCAAAAATCTGAAAAAAGGTTTCAGATTTTCTAGCTAAACCCTTAGGGAAAATTTCAGATTTCTTTACTGAGAAGTTAGAACTCCTTGGAGGAAAGCTTGTGCAAATAATTCCAAAGAAGACTTCATGAGAGGGGAGAGAGTTTGGAAGAGGGAGGGAGAGAGAGAGGCGGCAAGAAGAGCAAAAGGAAAGAAAGAGGGAGGCGGCGGGAATCAGTGGAATGGGCTTTGATTGTCCTGAATCAATTCCTAGGATTAGGAAATTAATTGAGGCAATCAGGGAATAGGAGATTTCGGCCAACTAAATGAAAAATAGCATTAAGAAATATTTCCATGGGGAGGGTTGGAGGATTAGGAAACTAATCCTATTGGACTCCAAAGATGGGGCCAGCGGCAATAGAAACCAGGGAGAAAATCATGGGGGAATTTGGGTAGATTTAATAGGCTAGGAATATTAGGTAATTTCTAAATTAAATTCAATTTGAATTTGAAATTCAAATTGAGTTAATTAAGGAACTTTCCTAAAATAGACTATTTAAATTAGGAAAGATTTTGAAAATTCGCAATGATGATTTACGAATTTCAAATCTTCCCACATTCAATTTAATCTAAAATAGGAAATAAATTTAGATGGAGGAAAAGAGGGGAGTGATCGGCGGCTAGTGAGATGAGGGGGGCCGGCGGTTGTGGCTTGATCCGGCGGCAAAAGGGGCTTGGGGCAATAGGGCCGTGGGGTTTTAGGAAGTGGAGGAGGGATTGGGTGAGGTGGTTGGAGCTTGTGAAGGTGGAGGGTGGGGAAGTTCGACGAGGAGATTATGACAAAATTAAAGAAGAAAATAAAACCACGAACCCGGCCGTATCCAAGGTTGGTGGGTATTGCGCCAATCTCCCTCTCCAAGGGATCTCTCCAAAACTCTCCAAGAACTCTCAAAGGTTCTCACAACACAAGTGCAAGAAGAAATCTCAATAATCATTCATTAACCTCAAAATAATACAAAGGGGGCTTTAAATAGCCTCATACAAAAGACTCCAAATAAAATGACACAAATGCCCTTAGGCTTACACATGACAACTCCCATAAAAAGGGGTACAACGGAAAATAATAAAACACACATAAGCAAATAATAAAATGCATGAAAATAAAATACATCGACTCAAAAATATAAAGACTCGATCGTGGCCGTAGATCGGCGGCCACGTCGCTGGTAAGCTTTCCATGATGATCTGATGTCCCCATCAGTATTTTTATAAGCAAGTTGAGTGTTTGCACAATTTGTGCTCTTCATTCAAATACTTAGTATGCACTTATTTTCCTGGAAAAATCTAAAGTTATCCTAAGATCGATCTTATGAACTTGGCAAAACTCAGGCATTGTGTTTCAAGCATTTTATATATTCTTGAATAGAAAAATCAATCCACAGAACTGGAACTCCCTTCTTTGCAATAAGATCTACATTGAGTAGAGAGTATAGTCATTTTTGTTAGATGAGTCTAGACAAGAAGTCTAAAGCTCTAGGGAATGGTGAGGTCCTTCTAAGGCCACGATTTGTTTAAGGATATGAAAAGAGAAGAACGGCTGAGTAAAACTTGAAGGAAGTATTGTTCAAAAGCTATTTCGGATTTGCACATTCGTTTGTTGAACTCAATCATTTAGTTCAATAGCCTAGGAAATCTAATCAGCTCTATAGCACATCAATTGAAGAAATTCAGAAGTAAATGAGAGCAAGTATGCACATGAAAATAATAGTTTCATTAAGATTTTCTATTGCAATACAAAGTTCTTCTTTCTCCTTCAAAGTTAAAAAAATTATCATCATCTGTGGTGACTTCTAGTGTTGGCAGCACTTCTTCATCTTCACCAGAGTCGCTTGATAGGAAACAATAGGAAAAACAGGAATTTAATTGTTGAAATCAGAATTTCAGCGGCAAGTAGATTTTAGGGTTTTTATGGATGAAAACACAAGAAAAGTACTCTTGATTGCTAGAAAATAAAAGAAAACAGCAAGATACAAACGATCCTCTATTTGAGAGGAGGATCATTCTCTCCAAAACTCTCTAGATGCTGCTAGAGTCCAAGTACACCAAAGCATTCAGAAACTTAGCCACCAAAAAGAGTCCTAACCCTATTACAACTCATACTTAAAGCAAATACAAAAATAACACCAAATGACTAAACAACCCTCAAGCAATTTGCATTAACATTCTGCAGTAATGCAGGAGCTGGCCCACTGTTTGGGACGGCTAAACCGGTTCGACTGTATCATCACTCCCTGAAGATTTATTAGTTATATGTGAATAAGCGAATTCGTGATTATTGTACTTCATGGGAAGCGTTCGACAAGCAATCGAAATCGAATTGTCTAAGCATTATTGAATTAAAATTTGGAGGAAAGCTTGCCCTTGTATGTTTGAGATTCCATGAAGATTTCCATCACTTGGGCATTGTCCCTTGCTTCTTAAACATGGCTGTCTTTCTCCCACTTTATTTTCCTTTTTTATAATCCTTCAAGTATTTTGTTGGAAGCACATAATACTTAGATATACTCTGAGCAATAGAACTTAGGATGAATAGAGAGTGAGAATTAGGACCCTTCTCTGTTTACTTACCTTTAGTTTTTAGGAGACTAAGGCTTCATTTGGGACGGCTTTTTTCCTGTTTTTTAAAGTTGCTTTTAATTTTTGTACTAGAAAGCAGCTTTAAGAAGCAAGAAGAATGCCGTCCCAAACGAAGCCTAAAGCTTCACCCAACAAAAAACAAAAAACAAAAAGGAAAATAAAAATAATTCAATGTACAAATAATTCTGTAAAAGATTTTCATATTTTAATTTTTATTTATCATTTTTGTTGCCCCCCCAAGCCATTCCAGCGCAATTTGATCTCTCACTTTGAATCAATGCAGGAGAGCCTTACCAGTTGCCGTGCTTCTTGGAGTTGCAGGGCTGGCCGGCTTGTATTTCTACCTCAATACAGTATACTAACTTCAAGCAAGACTTTATTCGTAAGCTTATATTGCTATTAATCGTTTCTGTAGCGTACTGTTTCAATATTTCGCTTTATATTACAGAGGGAATTTCACTTCACAATTCCTGAATAGAATGGTATGTCTCAACTTCTCCAATGCTCTGTTTTGTTTGAAAGAATGTATTTTAATTCAGAATTATCATATTTGATGTTTTATTAGAACAAAATTAATGCTTAAATGAATTCTGAACCACTTTAATTTTCTTCTATCAAATTCTATTGGAAAATGAAAAAGAAAAGTTATTCAAAAAAACAGAAACTTATATAGATATGTTTCCCCTTATTGAGATGACCCTTCTCAAAAAAAGGGATAGATATTCAGTTAAACCTAATGAAAAACTTCTAGGGTTTTTATTATTAATTATCTCATATGGATGAGATTTTATTTCAATTAATAAAAAGTATTAAGGGACTGTTTGGCATTATTTTTATTTTATTTTAACATGAAATAAAATATCTTATAAATATATTTTGTCTTTAAATCCTTCAACTAAAGAGTTTGTTTGGGATAACTTTTATTTTTATTTTTCAAAATATAAATTTTTAGTGTGTTTTTTAATTATTTTATTTAAAAAATAATAATAAATAAAGCTATTTTTAAGAAGGCTCTAAACATCTTTAGGTGTTCTTAAAATAATTATGATCACGGCCATTATCACTTAAATAAACTTATTCAATATCAAGTAAAACTAAAAATAATTTATTTTTAAATTACTAAATATATTTTTAATTTTATATAAGATATAGACAAATAATAATAATAATAATAAGTGATCCCAAATATTTTCTTAATTTAAAAAACAAGTTGTCCATCCAATAGTTGAGTATATTGAGCATGCCAATTATGAAACAAATTGCCCTAATCCTTCCAAAAAATATGTAAAAAAAAGATAAGGATTCATTTAAAGAAATACTTTTCTCACATCTATCACATTTTTGCATATTTAATTACAAAAATTTACATTTTAAAATAATTTTCCTTAAAAAAGTAAAATGAGAATTATAACCAAAATTTTGTAATATTTTAAAAACAAATAAAATTGCCAAAAAATGCATCTTATAGAGAAAATCATAGCACAAAAATGCATTAATTTATCTTATCTTTTAATCTAAAAGGCTTGGTGAACTAAATAAATCAAAATTAAATTACAGGATGCTCCATCAAGTAAATAGCTCTGCATATCTAAGGAAAATAATTTAGAATGTTAGGCCAAAATCTTAATTCCACCCTCCAAACAAAAAATAATTCCAAATTTGCAAATATGTCATGCAAATCCTTTAACAACGAATAAATAACCGGATATATATATATATATGTGTCAAGCTGCTCGTCGAGTTTGAGTCCAACATTGCTTGACTCGTTGAATGACTCAATAGAAAAAGACAGACACGGACGCAAAGCAGAAGGCGGACTAGAAAGAAGAATCGTGTGGAATCGCACAAAAGACATACTCAAGTACGAACGTGAAGCGGAAGGTGACTTGAGCATAGACTTGAAGTGAAAGTTCGTATGCGGAAGGAGGGATCGTGCACAGATGCAGGAGGACACGAAGCGGAAGGCGGACTCTAGCACAAATGTGGAAGGGGGAATCAAATCACGGACGCATAAGGGCGAATCACGAGCCCGCATCCATTTTCACGAGTCGAGCTCGAGCTCGCCATTTGAGCTCGAGTCAAGCTCGCAACTTGTCTCAAGCATGACTCAAGTTTGGCTCAACTCATTTACACCCTAATCTTCATATTATAAAAATCATATTTATGCCCTATCAATCATAATTAAATTATTACATATTAATTTTAAATTATGCAAGTACATGCTTGAAAGTTCAAGAACATTCTAACCTTTTATTAAAATGATGTATTTTAAAGCACGCCATCTAGTACATATAATTTATATATTTATGCATTATTTTGATTAATATGCTCATTATAATGATATAAGTATTTAAATATTCAATAATAATAAAAAATACAATGAGCTTAAAAAATATTATGAGTTAGAAATATAATATTATGATAGGTACTCGTGAGGCAATAGATTTTTAAGTTGAGCCTCATTAGAGGAAAATGATTAACCTCTTAATGTTAGTTTGAGAGATAGTTCAATAATAAAAATATATCTATTTTCCTAAAAAAAATATTTATTACATTCTAAAATAACTTTTTATAACAAATATTAAAAAAAAATTAAAAAACTACTTTAAAAAATAATAATAAACCTATCCCAAACAAAACCTCAATCAATTGAATTATAAACATCTATCAACTCTAATGTTATACTATAAAAGGTCATCATAGCCTCATAGGGCACGATAAAAAGTAATATTTGAGTAGTTTAATTATGAGGATTAAATAAAAAACTTTAATTAGATTCAATATCAATAAGAAAATAAATTGAATATAATACTAATATCATGGAGCATATGTTGGTGTAATATTCTCAAGTGATTGATGAGACAAACCCTGATTTGCATATTTTATATAAAATTTTATGCATAACATAAGTATAAAAAATGTGCTTTATAACATAATAAATTGTGTCTAGTTTGGTTGGAAGCAAGGTTTAAAATTGCGTAAATACGCCTCGAGGCATTTTTTGTTCGTGAGGCGAGTCGTAAGCCTCGAGAAGATGTGAGGCGTAAGCCTCACGAACGAAGAATTGCATAAATGAGAATTTAAGTATTCTAGCAGATAAATAATAGTAAGAGTCTATCATACAATAAAAATATCTAAATGATAAATGAACTTAGTGAAAAACAATTAAATAGATGCAATATATGCATCTCATAGCATAATTCAAAGTACATAACCACAAATTGAAGTCTATCAGAACTCTCAAAGTACAAAAAAGAAAGAACATCTCAAATCCAATCATATCTCATCACTAAATAGGTCTTCAAGAGAGGCATCTTCATCTCTGATTGTGTCTATGAATATCAAATCTTCATCATCTTCAATGTTACCAACTTTTCTCTTCTTTGTTCAATAAAAATGATTAGTGTGATGTTAATTGCATATATTTTAAATGTAATAGCACATAAAAAATTATGAAATATATTTATTTGCTTGTTGTGCTGTAGTACTAATGGATGTATGTGATGTGGTACTAATAGATGTGCCCGCTTGATTTGCTTTGCCCCTCAAAATATCTACACTTAAATCTTTTAGCTGCAGGTCTGATAATGGCAAATCTGTTTCATCATCTACGAACTACTCATTATCAGACATCACATCTAAACTACTCATTATTCCTCAACCTCTTGTTGTGCACAATATACACAAGAAAATTCATTCTGCGTGTTGAAAGTCAATTTCTTCTCTTCGTTTGCACATGATTATATGTGCTCCAGTTTCACTCACACCCAAAGGAAGAACAAGTGAGGCCCAAAACTCTAACTGCAAGACTCTGTAACTCAATGGTGGAATCACCAAATTGGATCCACCATTCAACTATTTTCAAGAAGACAAATGATAATCATAACATATTAAAGTGCTATACATGTACTGTCACTTTGTAAAAATAAGCTTACCTGGAGAGTATTTGGCAATAGTAGATCTTACTGCTTGTAGAACAAAAAATCCCTCCCTATTCTGAAATAAAATAAATTCTAAATCTACAAGCTCCCTAACAGACTGGTCTGGTATTAGCCGCTCCATGCAATGGTACAAGCCCAACTGCTTTGAATGTACTGGCATTGTCAATCACCACCTGAACAGCCAATTGCTCCCCGATCTCCTCAACAACCACAACTAATAAATTGAAAATGAAATCGACTTTTTTAACCTCATCTGAAGCTTCAACTGATCGTAAAAATACTGTGTCATATGAATTGTTGACAAGGATATTAATCATGCTCCTGCTCTTCATGTCAGACCATCAATCTGACATAAAGGTAACACATGTCTCACTCCATATCCTTTTAATCTAATCAATACTCTGCTCTGTGTTCTACAGCTCCTTCAAAATTCATGTCCGCAACTCGTACATGGAAGATGCCTTCAACCCTCGCCCATACAACCCTACAGATCACTACATATTGAAATAGGCCAGTGATGTCGCAATATTAAATGGAATGGCATTCTCAAAAAAGAATTTGCCAATATCCATGCACACCTGCCGTCGAGTCTCTGGTACCAGTCGCAGGCATCATCTGTGCTTTTCCTTTATCCTCTCCTGGATTAATCATATACTGGTTCATAAGACCACGAGCACCTCTGCTATGTATAGTGGAAGAAAAGTCCTTTCCACTCTCGCTCCTTGAGTAAGCACCATATTTGACCCTATCATCATATTGCCCATGTTGTAAATATTTGGTCGTATTACTCTTCTTCATATAAGCAATAATTTCCTCCACCTTATCCAGCACATTCGCACAAGATGCTACTTTTTATGTGAGCCAGATAAGTGTTCCTTCATGACTCCTCCCTTCACCACTTTATCACAAAAATTTTATTTCAAATACATGTCTTCTCGCCACCGCCTACTTCAACCTATACACTGTACTTCCAAGAAGAGTCCCTCCATAACGACGTATTTAACTTTTTCCCTGACCCTAACCATGTTTCCTAATGCACAATGCAAAATCAAATCAAAAAATGTTAAACCCTAGATTTTCTATAAGTTGAAAAAGCAAACCTTAAATTAAAAAAAAAAAAACCTAAAATTGGTATTAGAGGTGTCGTATAGGGTGGTCGGACACAAGTTGCTCACCGGCATGAAGAGAGGCGGCGGGAAAGCCGGCTGAGGTAAGCTAGGGCGGGATCGTGCAAAGCTCTCCTCCTTCGTACGGTTCGAGTCGGCTGATGGAAGGAATGAAAGGGGGGTTTTTTATTAAGCGCTTAAGTGAGTGGGACCCAACTCCATAAGACGTACGCCTCACCCATTGTTGCGCAATTGTACCTCTGAGGCGCGCCTTAGGCTCCATGAGGCTTACGCCTCTCCTGGTCCCAAAATTACTCAAGCAATGAGGCGCCTAGGGGTAAAATTAAGCAGAGGCGCACCTTTAATTGCGCAATTTTAAACTATGATTAGAAAAAGCTTAAAATGTTGCAATAATGGAAGGGAGTGCTCTTAAAGGAGAGAATATGCTTGTTGCATCATATCCTATAGCCAATGATGTATAGGAATATGATACTAAAGATAATAGAATGAGATTCAGACTTAATTTCAAACGATCTTCTTCCTGCTTAAAGTTTTGTTTTTTTTTTTTTTACAAAAAATTTTTAAACTAAAAAAATTATTAGAAAGTTGATCTAAAAATAATAAAAAAAACTACCCCAAATGAAACCTCCATCTCTTATATAAAACCTAAAATACATGTGATACTAATAGTTTGAGCAACTTTTATACATTAATTTATTCTTCCTTACACTTACACAAGATAGGAGATGTAAGAAAGTTAGTTAATCTAACATAAAGAACAAAGATACGAGATGAATTTTATAATGTTATCAAGATCTATTCCACAACTTATTAGTAAACCAAGCGATAACATAGTTAGTGGAGATCGCATGACTAATAGATCATGATATGTAGTAATAATAGTAACATACAAATATGCAACTTATCTTGATTTGTTATTTAAGAACTTTGGCTGCAAATCAAAAGATTTTGAATTTAAAATTTACGTATGTAATGTGTGTAAAAATTTATCTTAATAGCTCAAATACCACCAACAAAGAGATCAATGTATTACTTCAATTTGTGCTACATGTCAAAAGCCTCATTTAATTTTTTGAATTCAAGTGTGATGAGCATGAACATATAATTATTTCACATTCTACATTTTCTTAGTGTCATATTGATCTTACATTTCTTATTTCTTCCATCATATCTCACTTGACCATCCAAGACATTTCTAATATTCTAGATTTGTAAAACATAATCAATTTAATTGTGATATAACATTTATCCTTTTGAAACTTTATAACACTTTAATCAAATAATACTCTTTAAACATTTAAGTTTTATTTAAAAATCAAACATTAATTTTATAGATAAAAATGATATCATATTTTTATCACATTCTTTCTAGAAAAGATCATATTAAAGGAAGCACAAATACTTCCAATATACCCTATGTTGGTTTCAAACACAACATGCCTTCAATATACCCAACTATGGGTGTAAGTGAGCCGAGTCGGCTCAAACTCGACTCATCAAACTCAACATGCCTTTATCAAGCTTCGAATTCATGCTCCACCCAACCCGACTCAAAAGCTTATCAAAATACTTACACACACTTTAAAGAAAAATCCTACCAGCCTAGCTGGCCGCACGCCCTAAGTATTTTCGTATTCTTCTTCACCTCACACCTTTAGAGCCGCATCATGCCTTCCTCTTCCACTACAATTCGCCTCACACCTAAGCTTTGATAAATTGTTTTCTGCAAGTTCCTATGCATTCTGTGTGAATTCACTTCTAATTAGAATCATATATAGTGCAGCTTTTCAAACGAGCTCGAGCTTTCGATTCAAGCTCGAGCTTAGTATTTGCTAAACAAGTAGAGCTCAAACTAATTAAGGTTAAACAACCCAGGCTTGATAAGGCATACACTCGACTCGTTTACACCCCTATGCCCAACACAAGCCTTCAATATAGATAAAAATTATATAATATGAAAATTTTCACACCACAATGAAATTCAGAGAAACAAAGGCATTTCCACATCATAATGCAATGCTCATACAAAAAATTAACAAAGGCAAGTTCCAACCCAACATAACAAAAAGATAAAAACAGGAGAACATTAGCAAGTTTAAAAAGCTCATACAAAAATAAGGTTCAGCACAATCATTATGACATACCAAAAGAAAACAGGTTAATCTCTCTTTCCCTAAGAACAACTTGAAGAACTTACAGTGACAGAGAAACTAACATATGTTGAACAGAGAAAAAAGCAAAAGAAAACCTCTGGAACCCAAGACTCATAAGTTCATTTAATAGATTTCTCCCATTAAAGTGCCAAATTTGAATAACTTAGAGCAAGTGCAAGAAGAGTACTGATCACCCTGAGCTCAGTCTCCTTTCCGCCGGAAGGAGCAACCCTCTGTAAGCCTAGCCTTCCCTCCAGTCGGCTGGCAAAGCACCGTCTGGCAGTTTCCACAAACAACTACTGTTTGAGAATGGCTGAATACAGTAGTTCTGTAAGATAAAACCACACAAAGAACCATCAGAAACAAAGCTTATAACTGATCAAGAAATCAATGAAAGAACATATAATAAACTTACATGTTGAAGCAACCTTGGCACTTGACATCCTTCAACGCAAAACAATCAAATCAGAAATCTTAGGCGCCATTTGAAAGGGATATATCAAAATAAAAATTTTAATTCAAAAACTATAATACCATGAAGAAGGAATTAGGGGACTGGACAAGACGTTTGAGCTTGTGCTTCTTCCTCTCAAGCTCAGCCGGTGGGTTTAACAGATCAATATCGTTCTGAAGAACCTGGAATGAAAAAAAAAGAAATAGATAAAGGGAATTGCAATAAGATCATAATTATGGGTTTAGAATATCAACACCGATCAAGAAAACAAATATTAGTAAGATGAAGCAATTGTAGGTAAGATTCTAACAATATAAACTGGACATTGAAAGAAAAATGAAATCACAGCGAAAAAGGAGCTTTGTAAGAAAATCATAAAAGGGATCGGATCCTAACGATAACAGATATGAAAACAGATGAGAAGAAGATGCTTA
The DNA here is from genome assembly GCA_022539455.1 of Dendrobium nobile. Classification (NCBI taxonomy): domain Eukaryota; kingdom Viridiplantae; phylum Streptophyta; class Magnoliopsida; order Asparagales; family Orchidaceae; genus Dendrobium; species Dendrobium nobile. The sequence goes on along the minus strand of CM039724.1, from coordinate 6,106,447 downwards.
CCATCTTTGTTGAAAGGCCTGAAGAGCTCGGAAACCCTAATTAGGCGGCTTTCTTGTCGAACCCTTTGAAGCTTCAGAGAGGCGATAGAGTGAAATCGAAGCCCTAAGATTAGATTATTTATAGCAAGGTTAGTAATTGCAGACCGTTGGATCTATGCAAGAAACATCGGAACCGTTAACATAGCGATCGTAGCCGAGGCCGAAGATCGAACGGTGAGTAGGATCTATGTTTGGTTGAGGGTCTAGCGAAGATTAGATCACGTCCGTTCAAAACTCTTGCTTGTTGACTAACGAGATTTCTTGATGGGAAAGAATTTCTAATGGGCTCGTAAATTGGTATTAGGCTCAAAGAAGCGGCAAATTATTACGCCCCGTGTTCGGATTGGTCTGGACATCAATTCAGACACGTCATATCACCAAAATACATTGGGCCCCGATGTATTTGGGTGACGTGGCGCGTCTGGATTGTATATCCAATAATTCGCCCAAGGAAGGACATCTGACCCGTTTTGAAACATTGATCGGCCTTTCTTAGGGTTTTTGATGTTTTTCAATAGGCTATATTGTTTTAAGGGTTTGTGCCATTTTTTTTAGAACATAATCAAACTTTCAATTAGTTTTTTTTCCTAGTTTTTAGTTATTTTTCAGAAATTTTTGTCATGTAAATTTACTTTTTATAATCATATTTATTAATGTATGGGAACGGTAAGAAAGATTCTATTTGATTTTTCAAAAATAAAAAATTTATAACACAAAATAACTTAAAAAAGTTTTACTTTGCTTGCAACAACTTCATTATCATCTTTATAGCAAGCTACAGTCACGCCAAACATATCCTAAGGATATATTTGGGGCAACTACAGTCTTCTTATAAAGATGTGTGTAAAGTTATTGTAAGGAAAATACTTTTTTAAAAAACTATTGTAGTTATTATAAATTCGTTCTTCTTAAAAAGTTAGACCACAAGTTTAGTATAGCTCTCATACATTAGTAGATTTAACTTCAAAAAGTGTCTTACCACCACAAAAAATAATAAAAAAGCATTACATAAATAAAAGTATGATTGTTATATGAAAATCAAAGCAGATTGAAAGCCACCCCAAACAAACCCTAAATTATCTTCAGGCATTTATGCATTTTATGTTAGACTTAACTTCAAAGCTCTTAAATGTATCACTAACCTCAGTATAAACTTAAGAAGTTTAAAGCTCATATTGACTTTAAATATGTCAGAATATATTTATGCAAATTTCTTGAAACTCTATTTGATTTAGGATTTTGCTAAGTTTCTAATAAGATAAAGAGTTAGGTAGACCCAAATTGGTTTGAGAGAGTTAAAATTGATGAAATGGCAAGAAAATAAATATGAATATAGTTAAAAAATAATTATAATTTGAACTAATTTGCTCTTAATTGTTTGATTTGGGATGTATAAGTTGGCCTACTTATGACTTATGAGCATATTCTATCTAGTTTAGGATAATTAAGCCCATGAATCAAATTAGAGCAATGAGTCTAGCATTCTAGCTTGAGTTAAAAGTGTGCTAGAGTTCAAATTTGTTATAGCTTAACTTCTAGGCTTGTTATGCATACTTTTTATATAAGATAATATACTATCCTTATTTATAAATCTAAATTATGTTTGATGTTCTTCAAAATGAAAAAAAAAAAAAAAAGATAATAATAAGTGGAATCTCTGACTAGGGGCATTATTATTTAGCCACTTTGATTTGATGATAGGAACCAAATATTCCTTTATAGTATTTAGTATGATATCACTAAATTTTTAGTTCACTCAACCCTAACATTTACTTTTAATACATTTGTCCTAGTCAAAATAAACTTAAAATTTTCATCGATTTAGTAAAATAGAATACTTACTGAACCTTCCCATTTAAATTTTTAATTTCAAAGGAGCATTAACGTGAACATTTCAAGATCTTTATTTAACTATTGTCTTTGCTAGAAGAGTCTTAATTCAGTAATATACTAAAAATTAAGTGTAGAAAAATTTAATCGTTTAAAACTCAATTTCGTATAGTCAAAATGTCCATAATAAGGGATGCAATAACATTTAAAAAAATCCTATACTAAAAAGTTCATAAAACCCGAGGAAAACACATTTTCATTCATAACTTATTATTAAACAACATGAATTAAAACATAGATAGATATTCAGAAGCCTACCTTGAGGTCTACAATTTCCCTCACTAGTCTGACAATCAATTCTCGAGCTTTGGCCTTCTTTCTCTTTCCTCTTCTCCTCCTCTTTTTCCTATCTTCTTCTTTGATAAGCTAGATTGTGGAAGTGGCAAGGTCAAATGGTTTGAGATATTTTAATATTTAAAATCTACTAATTTTGACTTGGCGCCGCAACACCCACAAAAAAATTAAATTCTCCCAAAAGATGCTCACCTAAGACCTAGCGTTGCAGCACTAGCCCAAACCTAATTATGTTTTTTTCCCAAAATCTAGAGAGCGAAATGTTGTTGCTCCACCCAGCATCACGACTACCCCAAAGAAATATTCAAACTTCAAATTTCACCTCTCATATCCTAAACTTTGATTATTTTCTATCTCAATCAGCATTCTAACACTTCTAACTTAATATTTAACTCAAAATTAATAATTATTAGCTGAAGGTTACCTGAATCTTAGATAACAAATATTACAAACTTATACATCACAATATATGGCTAATGATAATATGCATATAACCTTGTTTCTGTTGTCGGACAAGAACAAAACAGGAAGACAATACAGAACAATGGAAAAGCATACATTCATTACTAATGAAGGCTCTATAAATAGAAAAGTGTGATACATATTTAACAAAAATAAAATATAATTACATGATTTAAGTATTTGCCACATGTATAGGACGTAATTATTAACATCTCCCCTCAAACTAATGATGTGAAGCATTTATTAGTTTGCTAGAAAGAAATGTAAATCTGCGTATAGGTAAAGGCTTGGTGAAGATATAAGCTATTTGATCGTTTGTGCATATATGATGAACTGGTAAATTTTGGCTTGAATACAGTCTCGAATGAAGTGACAATCCACATCTATATGTTTAGTTCGAGCATGATAGACCTGGTTATTTGATAAAGCTATGGCAGATGTATTGTCACAATAGACTGTGGTAGGGTATTGTTGAGGAATATGAAAGTCTTCTAATAAGCGTCGAATCTAAATGACTTCAGATGCTTCAGTAGCAAGTGTTCGGTATTCGGCTTCTGTTGAAGAGCGTGTAACCGTGTGTTACTTTTTGACTTGCCATGATATAAGAGATTTCCCTAGTAGATTGCAATAACCAGTGTTGGATTTATGATCTATTGAATCATTTGCCCAATTAGCATCGGCATAGCCTTTGAGTGTTAGATCATCTCTATGAAGTGGTAATCCAACATGTGTCGTACCATGTATATAACGTAATAATCTTTTAAGAGCATCAAAATTAACATTAAGAGGTTTATGCATAGATTGACTTAGCTGATGTACGGCAAATTGAATATCTGGGCGAGTCAAGGTAAGATACTAAAGCGATCCAATTAAGTGACGATACAATTGAGGATTAGTGAAATCATCATTTGAATTATTTGATATTACGGTCTTGGTTGGTGTAGGAGTGAGAAATGCTTTTGAATTCCTCATATCAGCCCAATCAAGTATATTTTTCACAAATTGTTGTTGATGTAGGAGTATGTCATAATCTGTAGAACATGCTTGTATGCCAAGAAATTGTGAGCTGACTCGGATTTTTCATTTGAAACCATTCTTGGTGATTGGAGAGAAGTCGATTGATCTCAGTTTTGGAGTTTCCCGTTAGAAGAATATCATCTACATATATTAAAATATATAGACAGACTGAGCTCTTTTGATAGGTTAGAAGTGATGGATCGGCAGTACTTATATGAAAACCAAATTGTTGAAGATAAGTAGAAAGTGTGGCATACCATTCCCTCGGTGATTGCTTAAGACCATAAAGGGCTTTCTTCAATTTGCAAACATAGTTAGGGTGAAGAGAGTCTTGAAACCTAGGTGGTTGTTGCATATAGACATTATCACTGAGGTTGCCATGTAAAAAGGCGTTTGAAACATGTAGTTGGGTGATATTCCAGTTGTAGTGCAGTGCTAGAGAATAAAGACACAGATTGTAGGAATTTTATCAACTGGGTTGAATGTCTCTTGATAGTATAAGCTGTATTATTGATTAAAGCCTTTAGCGACAAGTCGGGCTTTATATCGAGAAATAGAGCCATATGAGTTAAACTTGGTTTGAAACATCCATTTACAACCAAGGATGTTTTGAGTTGGATTGGGAGCAACCAAATCCCATGTACCTTGAGTTTGAAGGGCTTGAAATTCCTGTGACATGGCCGAACGCCAATTTGGACATTCGATTGCTTGATGATAAGTGGTGAATTGGTTTAGAGAGCCCACTTTTAGATCGAGTGATCATGGGGTGAGTGGAAGAAACAGGTAAATTGGTATTAGGAATGGATGAATGGAGCGGATGTTGTTATTGCAAGAGTGAAGTTGAGATCAGTGAAAGTACCCAAGGCTATGCTGGGAGAACAAGGAACAATATCAATTGGTTTTGAAGTGTGAGTTGACTGTTTAGGCGAATGTGTAGGATGGACCTGATTATTAGACATGGGAAGCCTAGCAGTCGGAACAATAAGTAAATGGGGAGGAGTGGAATGTAGTGTCTTATGAGTGTTGGAAGTAGATAGAAGTTGTTTATAAGGGAAAAGAGCTTCATTAAACACTATATGACAAGAAGTATAATTTTTGTTTGTTGCTGGGTCCAAACAATGATAACTTTTTTGAAATGGAGCATAGCCAATGAAAACATAAGGATAAGATAGGACTGAGAGTTTGTTTGGGGAATAAGGTTTTAGCCAAGGGTAAGAAAGACACCCAAACACTTTTAAATGATTATAGGTGGGCTTTTTATGATATAATAACTCATAAGGAGATTTGTTTGAAGTGTTGGAGGAAGGAAGACAATTTATGAGATAAGTAGATGTCATAAGAGTATCTACCCATAAATGTTGAGGAAGCGAAGCCTCAAGGAGTAAGGTACGAAGAGTCTTAATTAGGTGGCGATGTTTTCGCTTGGCAACCCCATTTTGAGAAGGCGAGTGAGGGCAGGAGCATTAATGCATGATTCCCAGAGTTTTAAAAAAATATTATAAATTTGCTGTTGAGAAATTCACCACCGTTATCAGTACGAAAAATTTGAATGTTAGAATTAAATTGACGTTTAATCATTCTGTGAAATTCAAAAAGTGTGGTAAATACATCAGATTTTTGAACAAGAGGATAAAACCAAGTATACTTTGAAAAATCATCAATAAAAGATACATAGTAACAATATCCGCTAGATGACATAGTTGGGGAAGGTCCCCAAACATCAAAATGGACTAAAAAGAAAGGTTTAGAGCTAACATTTTGAGAAGAAAAAGTAGGTAATCGATGACTTTTAGCCATACGACATACATTACACATAGAGTGGGTGGAAGAAGTACAAATATCAAGAATATTGTGAGATAAAATAGACAACGCATGAGTCGATGGATGACCAAGATGATGATGCCACAAATATGGAATCGGTTGAACCGAGAGAAGAACAAAATGGGAAGGCGTGGTTGATGTGGAAGAGTGAACTTGAAATGGATAGATACCATTAATACACGGACCCGTGAGAAGAGTTCGGTTGATCTTCTAATCCTTGATAGCATAGCCATGAGAAGAAAATGTTATTAGACAATTATTATCATTAGTAAGATGATGAACTGATAATATATTGAATGATAGATTTGGTACAAGATTTAATTGAGACAATTGTAGACTACCTTGAGGTGTATGTAAGATTCCCTTACCCGTGGTGTGAATAGGAAATGTTTGGCCATTGCCAATGACAACCTGATTTGATCCGCTATATGGTTGAGAAGCTTGAAATTGAGTGGGATCAAAAGTTAGGTGGGAGGAAGCCCCACTATCAAGAAACCAGTCGATTTGGTTTGTAGGAGCTGGAGAACTGTAGAGTGCGGTGTTAGGAGGATTAGTGATATATTGGTCAACATGTCGGTGCCAACACTTGATGGCAGAATGACCGAATTTCCTGCATATTTGACAAATAATGAAAGATCTTGATGATCTTCCACCTTGGTTTGGATTGTTGCTGCTGTTGGAAGATGATCAGTTTCGATAGGATTGTCGGCCGCGAGAATTATTAGAACGACCCCGACCATGACCACGAGTAGCCGTTAGCGCCATGTTGTTTCCTGAGAGCTATAACACTTGAAGATCACGTGAGGTTTCATGAGCGATATTGAGTTCTTCAGTGCTCAAGAGGGTATAAAGATCATCTAATGTCAAGGGTTGTAGATTGGTTCAAATTGAAGTCTTGAAGGATTGATATGCCGGCGACAATCCATCCAACGTGTAATGGATACTGTCTTCGACATCTAGCGGAGCTCCAGCAGTAGCTAATGTGTCGGCTTTATTTGTAACGTCCATTTACACTATAATATACAATGTATTAATTTCTCCATATGCTTTAACCACAACATCCATTCCAACACAATAATATACACCATGCATACCATCCTAGTTTCCATTTTCCTAACTCAAAATTGCTCTCTATCCACAAAACACAACAACAAAAGCAATATGAGCAAATGAAGCCGACCAAGGGGAAGAGGAAGCTAAGTTGTGCACAACTTTTGAGAACATCCATGAAGAGGGCCAAATTGATACATAGTAGGGTGTGACCTTATCTTGCAATACCCAGACTTCAACACTAAGGCTACAATGATAAAGTAGTGGCACAATTGCATTAAAAAAATGTTGTTTTGTGAGTTTTTTTAATGCAATCGAACTTTATTTTATGATGGCTAGCTTTTGCATTGAAAGTGAAATAAAAATTTCAAATTATGGATTATAATTACATCCAAAACCTATAAAGCTTCATTTGTGAAAGTTTTCTTTCTACTTTCTAAAGTAGCTTTATAGTAAAGATTTTTTTTTAATTAAAAATTTTTATACTAGAAAGCTGTTTTAGAAAACAATAAAAAAGTTATTCCAAACGAAGCCTAAACTGAAGCTGATTCAATAATTTCTAGATATTAGTGTTTATAAGTATTAATGGTAAAATTAGAATGCTAGCAAAGGCTCCTCAAAGCCCCTTAATGCATTGCAAGAAATCAAATCACACACTCATTTAACTCTCAATGAAATGTAGATTGATGTGGGATATGAGCAAGAACTCTGCTGTACTCTCTATGAAACGTAGATTGTTGTGGGATAACATTACGAGAATGGCAATCGAATGAGGATTAATTCTTAAGTAAATGGTACATTATATTAATATTGATATGGTTGCCAAATGGAAAGAATAAAAATTCTTTTTAGAATGGCCGATAATGAGATGCCTTGTGAATTCTTCTTTAATTGTAGCATCACTCAAAATCATTTGCAATAAAAAATTTGATGAAAATATTCAATAACTTAGATCCTATAAAATTAATGTTGAAGATTACATGCTTAAAATTATCAAACAAAATCAACTAAGTATATCAACCAAGACATTATCACACAGTTTTTAAAAAATAATCGCTATAACATGATTATTTTCAAAGGAAAAAACGTTTGAATTTTTAATAAAATTTAAAATTTTAATATTGAATAAATTTATAAATAAATTGGGGAAGAGGGAGGCTGCCCATCCCATGTTTGTAATAAATGTGTTATTTATTCTAATTAAATTAACGTTTCATTCCTTTTAAATAATTTCCTAAATTTTAAATAATAATGAAAAATTCATTATGATTCTTATTTATTTTAGAGGTTCTAACAAAACAAAACAACTGTAATGTGCCAGAAGAATTCGATCTTAGAGATGCACCAATATGATGGTCAATAATGTTTGACAACACTTAGGACAAATTAGACTGAAAAATAACAAAAATTCTCTAAACTCATTATCAAATAAAGAAAGTATTTAGTAAATAATAAAAAAAATGAATAATATTACAATTATAAAATCAATTTTTAAATCATATTCAAGCAAAGTTATTCCAGCCATGTACTAATTGGGTTGCAATCATGTTCGAACACTTTTCCAATCTTTTTCGAACAGGGTTTCAACCTATTCTAACAAGGTTCAATCATGATTCAAATATGGATTAAAAATGGTTTAAACATGATCCAAACATGACTCAAATAAGATCGAAACATGATTGGAATAAAGTTCAAACATAGTTAGAACATAATTTACCTATGGCAGATGCAACATAGTGTGTTTCCAATAACCATAACATAATAGATTAAAAAGTTGATACAACTGGGTGAGTACAATCACAACCGAATGAATATCATGATTCAAATGTGGTAGCCGTCCACTTCCAAGGATATTGGGAAGGAAAAGTCGATGTATGGTGTCGACTAATAGTAACATCTCAAGTAGCTTATGATAGCACTTACAAAACAAACGCATCATTGACTCAAGTTTGACACTCAGGTGTAAGAGGAATCATAGTCATGCAATGCTATGGCCTTCATAAGTAGTGAGATCTCGTATATCATTCAATGCATTTTATTCAAAATTTTTGAAAAAAAAAAAAAAAGACTTTTGCAATAAAAGATAACTTCAAGAACATTTTCTCCTCTCCACTGAAATGCATTAAGGCCACTTGAAGAAGTCCATTCTTTATGCCTTATCATAAGTGAAGATAATTGATGTATAACATTGATCAAATAATTCTGATTTTTAGATAATCATATTCGCTTTATTATTATATGAAATAAAAAATAAATATCTCGTATGAAGAAAAAAAAAAAAGAAATTAAAGTTAGTGGTATCGACTATTCAATAACTCATACCATCAATAAAATAAAAGATTTCTCATTAAATAATTATATTATTTAATGATTTAACATTATTAAAAGTAATACATGATATTTGAAATCATATCAAAAATCTTGAAAAAAATTCAAAATAGGGCTAAAAATTATAAAATATATTTTAAAACAAGTAAAATTGAATTTTTTTTTATATATTACGCTAATATTAAAATATATTAAAAATTTTAAATTTATTCAAATCATGTTTTCTCAATCAATAATATTTTAATAAAATAAAGCATCTTGATTAACATTTCAGTTGGAATACCTTTCTTAGAGTTTCTTAAAATAATCATTTAATATAAAAAAAATTAAAAATTTATTTTAAAAAATAATTTAAAAAATAATAAGAAATGAATCCCAAATGGAACAATTATTACGTCCTCCGACCGGACGTAGAGGAACGTCCGGTCGGAGGCAAATTCCCGGCAAAAATCGAGTTATACCGAGCAATACCAAACAATAACGAAGAATACCATCATTTGAAGATCCAATACCGAGTTATACCGGACTTTACTGAGCAAATACCGAGTTATACAAAAGTTGTACCGAGTTTTTTCCAGAAAAACTCGGTACAACTCGGTATTTCTCGGTACAGCTCGGTATAACTCGGTATTGGTCTTCAGAGAACGGTATTCCTCATTATTATCAAATAATACTTAGTTGTACCGAGCAAATACCTAATTTTTTGACGGAAAATTGCCTCCGACCGGATGTTCCTCTACGTCCTTACACCGGACGTAATAAAAATTCACCCAAATGGAGCATAAAAAATTATCCCATCTGCCATTTTTTTACAGAATAATACGACGCAACCTAATACAAAATAACACCATACGGTATATAATATTAAAAAAATAGTAATTTTCTTACGTGGAGGAAATAAAAAATCAAGGATGATCGGCCATGTTCTTCCCGGCGGTTTCGCGGGAAGACGGAGCTCGTAAATTGTCATGTGTCAGCTTAAGACGATCGGAGTTCTATTCGTTTGTGGGCTTGTAGCACTGATCGCTGCCTTCGCCTCCACGTCGCCGCGAGAGCTGACTGTGTTGGTGGAATCAGTGAAAGGCCATCTCTATGGAATGGTAAAATCCCTACTTACTTCTGGCTTTTCCCGGTCATATCTTCTAGTATCTTTTTGTACAAGATCATTGTGGCTTTGGATGTCTCAAGTGATTGTATTAGGCTCCAAATAGTCTTTGTCGGCAAGAAGAAGTAGAGAAAGTGGTCTGCTTGGGGAAAATCTGCTCGGGAGGAGAAAATAGTTTATTTTTCTCTATTGGTTTGAGGGGATTGGGAGGAGGTTTTTTTTTAATCTCTTTTTGGATAGGTGGAAACAAGTTGACTGTGGCGAAGTGGATTCTGATTCAATAGTAAAGGGCGGTTTAGTTTGAAGTATTTTGATTGTAGTGTAGAAGGGTAAAGAAATTTGGAAAATTTAGTTATTTTGTTGTATGAATAAGGAATGCAGCTTAATTTGTTTATGTATTTGAAATTCACCCTTTTGATATATTCCAAAATCATTCACTTTGACCATTTGAAAGATTTTTTAATACATAGTGCACCTGCCCCGATGCCCATGAAAAAAAATTAACATTTATGATGCACTAGAATTCTAAATACTCTCAACAATATCTCCCCTAAGTTGCTTAGATTTGTGGCCAAAGATGAGTGAAAACTGAAATGATTTTAAGCTAAAAACCCAAAAACTTGACAGTCCTTCACAATGTTTTGATTTGTGCGGATTTGTTGATTTAGAGTGAGAGAGTTTGTTGGCCTCCTAGGGTGAATTACTTGATTGAATCTAAGTTAGACAACCAGCGAAAAAATTACTTGATTGAATCAAAATTTGATTTTTTTCTTCTTAAAAAACTCCACAACACAGTTTAATGCCAAAAAATTCTTTGAACCTTTTGTCTCAATGACTGTGTGGTCATCTTTATGTGCAGGTTTCCAGATACCATAAGTTTTGGAAGGTAGGATTGTCCTCAGCTTCTCATTTCAACCGCATTTTTTGCCAAGTTTGGCACCTGAGTGCTCTTTCTTCAGGACATCAAAGAACCCTCTCTAGTGGTGGAGTCAAAAAGAAGAGAAAAAGATTCGGACGTTTTAGCACTAAAGGGTGCACTCAAGTATCTTGATGTTGATTTTTTCAATGAATCCAAAGTACTTATTACCTCTCTCTTTTCCTTTATGCCTTAAATGCATTGGATTAGCTATAGCACTTACATGATGGTCTTAGGTGCGAGAAATAGCAGAGGGTGCAAAAGAGTTCAACATACCCGGATTCAAAGAGAACCGCAAGTTGGTTGCTTCTGTTGATGGAGGGCTACATAACCCTTCTGTTCTAGTGTTTGATTCATCTTGGGGTATCGGAGATGGGAGCCATGGTGTTCCTAAATTTAATTACCCTCATCTATCTGGTGTAACAAGACCAGACACAGAGGATGACATAGCTTTCATGACTGTAGGTCAATAGCTTTATTTTGAGCTTTTTATACATGCAAATAATCACACTAATGTGCCTAACGACTTCTTGCCAGATTCTTGAACTAGGCGCCCTCATTAAGACTAAACAGATAACATCGAGTGAGCTTACAGCAATTTTCCTAAGGAGGTTAAAGAGGTATTTTTCAGTTAATAAGAAATTCTTGGCTTTTTATATACCCTTCTATTACTTTCAACATAAAGAAAACATCTAAAAGCTTTAACTGGGAAATTTCCTCACCATCACCATCTGAAATAGGTATGATCATGTCCTGCAAGCTGTGATTACATATACTGAGGAACTAGCATATAGTCAAGCAAAGATGGCAGATGAGTTACTTGATCAAGGAGTATATTTGGGTGCATACATATATCCACATTTTGATATTTTATCGCAAATTGTACTAAATCTAACTTATCAAAATTTGTTTGAGATTTTGAGACAATTTTACATATAACCAAGCCATCTAAACATTATAATGATAGAAACATAAGCTCAGGGCAGTTTATATTGCTCTGAACTGCACTCATATAGTTTTTAACCAAAGGATTTTTATGATTTTGCTTTTGCCTGATCATTTTTTTCCTCAAGAAAAGCTTTAATTAGTTCACATCAAGTTCAACAACATTTCTTTGCTATTGATTGGTTGCTTTGCGGTCAGGTCCGCTTCATGGAATTCCCTATGGATTGAAAGATCTCGTCGCGGTGCCCGGCTATAGGACAACATGGGGATCAAAGACATTCAAGGATCAAGTTATTGATACTGAAGCATGGATTTATAAAAGGTGCTTGAATCATGGTAGCATTTTAGGTGTATGGAAGATAGCTTACTGATCAATGCAACTTTATTATTGAAGGTTGAAAGAAGCCGGTTCGGTCCTCATTGCGAAGCTTGTCACGGGATCATTGGCCTATGATGATATTTGGTTTGGAGGAAGGACCCGAAATCCTTGGAACATTGAGGAATACTCAACTGGCTCATCAGCAGGATCAGCAGCCACTACTTCTGCAGGTTATGTCAAGCTTTATAATGTATTTTGTCATTTTCACCATCAGAAATTTCAAAACCAGATCAAATTGTTTCTTTATATGACAACTTTGTGAACTTTGATGTAATTTTTTAGGGCTTGTTCCTTTTGCAATTGGCTCAGAGACATGTGGGTCTATTACTTACCCTGCAGCTCGCTGTGGAATAACTGCCTTAAGACCAACCTTTGGAACTGTGGGTCGAAGTGGGGTGATGTCCTTATCTGAGAGCTTGGTAGGATTCTGTTTCATTATCAGTTTTTCCACTTTCAGTCACTTAGTTCAAAGATCTTGTTGAAGCTAAGAATTTGAACTTAATCTTAGGATAAACTTGGCCCTTTCTGCCGGAGTGCTGTAGACTGCGCGATTGTAATAGATGCAATCCGTGGGGCGGACCCTGAGGATCTTTCATCTCGGCATGTTCCACTTGATGATCCATTTTCAGTTGACATAAAAAAACTCACAGTTGGCTATCTTGAAGATGCTGAGATGGAGGTTAGTTTACCTCAAAGATTGTTGTGGTCGGTACAAACGTAATAGTAAAACTGCTTTGATAGACTTCATTGCTATTTTATCCTTGCTCATGACAGGTTGTGCATGTGTTATCTTCGATGGGGGTTGAGGTTGTTCCTTTTAAGCTAAATTATTCAATAAAATCAGTTCAGCAAATCCTCAATTTCACTATGGATGTGGACGTATTGTCACACTTTGACAAGTGGCAGCGCACTGGGCTTGATGACGAATATGAAGTGCAGGACCAGTGGCCATTTGAGCTGCGGCGTGCTCGACTGATCCCTGCTGTAGACTATGTGCAGGTTCTAGTGCTTTATAAATCCGCTATTTTCCACATATGAAACAGTAATAGAAGTTAATGTCACCTCTGCATCTACAAAAAATTAAGTAAATGTACTTTAAAACAGATACAATTTTAATAAAAGTTGTCATTGTTAGGCTAGGAAAAAAATTTTCAGCAAAATATCAAACAAAGCTAAGGGAACAAACATAATTGAGAACACAAAATACAAAAATTTCATGGTTTGATGGTATTGATCAATATCCACGAACACATAGATGAAATATTCTACTAAGCTTTTAAAAAGTATATCAAGAATTTCTCTTCATACAAAATTGAAGATAAGGATAGAGTATCACTTTATCTATGTCAATAACTCATGAGTGATGCAAGTATGCAACCATTTTCTCCGAAAATAGGGGCTGTATGTGGAAATAAGGTTAATCAATTTATCTATGTCAATGAGTAATAAAGTATCACTTTAGCAAGCTCTGCTTATATAAGCATATCAATAGAATTTTTTTACTCCTTTAATTTTGATTAGCCACAAAGTATTCTATTTCATTGAATTGTGAATGAAATGGTACTTAGTTGTTTATTCTTTATCATGAACTATAAAATAGCTTTATTTGTTAAGTGAATTGCGTTGTCCGTTATTGAAGATTGTGGCATCCTCTTATGTTCTTCCTAGTTCTTCCAAAATATCTTTTAGTCAGACCATCCCCTTAGTAATTGCTAGTTTTATGTTTATATTCTTGGAATTGCTATCATTTTTTGCTGTTGTGACATCCAGCTAATTGTGGTACCAACGACGATGTAGATGTACTCCATGTAATATCTAGATCTTCTTTTATATCTGTGTCATCATAGCCCTACAATTTTTACGTCAACTTTTCTAAACTACTGTGAGTGATTTATGTGTGTTCCAAGTAACGTAAGATCCACTTCATAGCTTCTCAGCATTCCTTTCCTAAATTTGACATGTCTCAACTGATAACTCCCATTACATGAGCATTGTCATGTCTTGTGCAAACCATTGCATATATCTCAAAGAACCAATTGCTACGTTTGGAGGATTTTAGCCAAATAATCCATCTCTTCATTTGTCTTCGGTGATTGATCTTTTGAAAGCTTAAAGTGATTAGCCAGGGGGGTTTATCAGCTTTGCTTTCATCATATTGAATATGTGCAATATTTTTTTAATATATTAAAATTGTGATAGACTAGACTATCTATAGCTTTATTGTGGTCAGCTCTCATCCCTAAAGCCCTTATTGCTTCTTTTAGATTCTTTATATCAAATTCATTTGACAATTAATTCTTTAAGTCATTAATCTTCTTTATGTTTGCCCCTGCAATCAATATGTTATTAACTAATATAGGCAAGATGATACAATCTATTTTCAGTTCCATTTATATAGAAGTAATGATCCGCATTGCATCTATGAAACTCAATATTGTAGATGAAAAAAATCAAACTTTAGATATCATTTGTGAGGGGCTTGCTTTAAGCTATGGAGGCATTTGAAGTACTTGCAAACCAGGCCTTTTTTCTCTGGTGTAACAAAGATTTTGAGTTGAATAATATATATATATATATATATATATATATATATATATATATATATATATATATATATATATATATAAAGGTTTAAAATTGCGTAAATAAGCCTGGAGACATTTTTCGTCCGTGAGGCGAGGCGTAAGCCTCACGGACGCAGAATTGCGTAAATGAGTATTTAAGAGTTTTAGCAAGTAAATAATAGCAAGATTCTATTATACAATAAAAACATCTAAATGACATGTAAAATTAGTGGAAAGTAAGAAAAAAGATGGCAATAAAATCATGTCCCAAAGTATAAAATCACAAAATATTATTCTATCAAAACTCCCAAAGTACAATTAAGAAAGAATATATAAAATTCAATTATATCCCATCACTAAATGGGTCTTCAAGGGAATCTTCTTCTCCAATTGTATCTATGAATATCATATATTCATCATCTTCAATGTGACTTACTTTTCTCTTCTTTGTTCAACAAGAATGATCATTATCATGTTAATTGCTCACTTGATATAAATATAATACAATAGCATATAAGAAGTTGTGGAATATCTTTATTTGGTTGTTGTGCTGCAAAACTAGTAGATGTGAGTGGTGTGGTACTAGTGGATGTGCCCACTTAATCTGCATCGCCCCTCAAGACATCCACACTTATATCTTCTAGCTACAGGTCTGATAATGACAAATCTGTCTCATTATCAATGAGCTACTCATTATCAGATGACACATCATCACACACCAACGGGTCCTCATCATCCTTCAACCCTTGTTCCTCAACCGCCTATCTCTCAACTTCTTGTTGTGCATAATATACACAAGGGAGTTCATTTTGAGTGCTGAAAGCCGATTTCTTCTCTTTATTTGCACTTGAGTATATGTACTCCAGTTTCGCTCACACCCAGAAGAAGAACAAGTGAGGTCCAAAACTTTAACATCAAAACTTTGTAACTTAGGTGTGGAATCACCAAATTGGATCCACCATTCAACTATTTTCAAGAAGAAAAATGATAATCAGAACATATTAAAGTATTATGCATTTACAAAAATAAGTATACCCGGAGATCATTTGACAACAGTTGATTTTGTTGCTTGCAAACCAAAAAATCCCTCCCTATTCCGAAATAAAACAAGTTGTAAATCTGCAAGCTCTCTGACGGTCTGGTCCGGTATTAGTCGTTCCATGCAATGATACAAGCCGAGCTTCACCTCCGGGTTTGAGGATTTTCTCTCTGAATATTGAAATTGAGGATTGAGATAATACGCCGCTGCATGTAGATGACGGTGTAACTGGACCTCCCATCGAGCATTAATGATATCCCAAATCTCTCTATAACTTGCCTCCTCTGAGTCCTCTCCTCCTAAGTTATGTGCAATCAACTCCTTCGCTTCATCCATAGCATTATAAATAAAACACATGGCTGGTTTCTTTTCGGCATCCACTAAATGTAAAACTTGTACCAAGGGTCTCATGCTCAATATGGCATAGGTCACAGTAGCCCAAAATTTATCATTTAGAATTAGTTTTCGTATTTCCTTCCCCCCAGTTTTCTTCCCCCACGCAGAATTAAGTCATTCTGTTGATATAAACATTGCTTCAAGAGGTTGTCTCACATCCAGCAGGCTCTGCAGTGTCAAATAAGATGTGGCAAACATGTAGAATAAACTTGCATTAAAAATTGAAAATGATTTGCAATGCATAAATGTAATAATGAACCTAGTGGTTGCAGGGCAAATGATTTTCTTCTTTGAAAACTTTCTCATTAAGGCTAAGACTAATGAATGATTGTAGATGAACTTTGCGATCTTCTTCGCCCTAGAAAGAGCGCTCTTGTGTTGAGGTAAATCACTAAGTTCCTTCAATATGAGATCGATACAGTGTGCTGCGCAGGGGTCCAATACTGGTGTTTCCTCTTCTCCATCAACATCTGACCAGCTGCTTTGTATGCACTGGCATTGTTAGTCACCACCTGAACAACCAATTGCTCCCCAATCTCCTCAACAACCCCATCTAGTAAATTAAAAATGAATGCAATATTTTTAACCTCATCTGAAGCTTCAACTGATCGTAAAAATACCGTGCCGTAGGGATTGTTGACAAGGATATTAATCAAGCTCCTGCTCTTCATGTCAGACCATCCATCTGACATAATAATAACACCAGTCTCAATCCATGTCCGTTTAATCTCATCAATGCTCTGCTCTGTGTTCTGCAGCTCCTTCAAAATCCATGTTCGCAACTCGTACATGGAAGATGCCTTCAACCCTCTCCCATACAACCCTACAGACCGCAGCATATTGAAGTAGGCCGGCGATGTCGCAACATTAAATGGTATGACATTCTTAAAAAAAAAAAAGTCAATATCCATGCAAACCTGGCGTCGACCCTCTCTGGTACCAGCCGCAGGCATCATCTGTGATTGTCCTCTATCATCTCCTGGATTAGTTATATACTGGTCCATCAGACCCCGTGCATCTCTATTATGTATAATGGAGGAAGAGTCCTTTCGACTCTCGCTCCCAAAGTAATTACCATGTTCGACCCTTTCATCAAATTGCTCATGTTGTAAGTGTTTTTTCGTGGTACTTTTCTTCATGTAAGCAATAATTTCATCACTCACCTTGTCCGGCACATTTGTACACGGTGCTACGTTTTTATGAGAGCATGATAAGTGTTCCTTCATGCGGGCTACTCCGCCCTTCACCACTTTTTCGCAAAAATTGCATTTCAAATACACATAAGTCTTTTCACCGCCGTCTATGTCAACTTGTACACTGTATTTCCAAGAAGGGTCCCTCCGCAATGACGTATTAGACTTTTCCTTGCCCTTAACCATATTTCCTAAAGGAAAAAAGCAAAATAAAACAAAAACACTCAAAAATTTTAAACCCTAGCTTTCCTATAAGTTGAAAAATCATACCCTAAACTTTAAAAAAAACTCTAAGAACTAATCAAGAAAGGATGTAGAGGGGCGGCCAGAAATAAAGGGCTCACAGGCGAGCGGCGACGTCGGCGGGAGAGGCGCCGGAGACGTGCGGGAGATCCAGCTTCGGGAGGGATCGACTTCGGGAACGGGAGCTTGTGGGATCGGGTTCAGGATGCTTGCGGTTTGGCTTGTACCTGTAGAAGGGAGAGACAATTTTCATATTTATTTAAAGTGAGTGGGACCCTTTCTATGAGGCACACGCCTCAAGCAAAATTGCGCAATAGCGCAATTTAGGTGCGCCTCACTCTGCTTAAGGCATAAGCCTTAGCAAACGCCAAAATTGCTTAGGCCTCAAGGCATCTTTGGTCCAAATTGCGCAGAGGCGCGCCTCTTATTGCACAATTTTAAACTATGCTATATATATATATATATATATATATATATATATATATATATATATATATATATATATATATATATATATTACCCTAGATCACAATAGAGAAAAATAGTCTTAACATCCATTTACTCAAGTTGCAAGTTTTTTATTGCTGCAATGTTCAATTCAAACTGTATAGTTTTTTATTTAACTGTAAGAGAAAATTTTTAGTGAAGTTTATACATTCATTTGTTGGAAGCCTTTCAATATTATCCTCGCAGTGCGTCATTTATCGTCATTTTGCTCCTATTTGACTTTCTAGATCCAATTATTTTGCAAAATTTTCTTATCTTTGGCTAGCTTAATCAATGTCTAGGTGTTTTGTTTTAGAGTATCAATTGTTGAGCTTCTTTCAGTTTACGTTATGGCCAATCTTGAAACATGCTAAAGATCTTTTGTATGTTTGTTGAGCTTGTCTTACTAATTAAGCAATTAGATTTACCATTTATTTTATAAGGCTTAGATCTCATGCATCTTTTACTCTTAGCTTGTTTAGATTTACTCTCGTTTTGACTTGGTCTATAAAAACCCCTTGTTTAAGAGTGGGTTTGAAGAAATGGCCTCCTTAAAGGGAATGCCTTCAAGTCAAGCTATAGTGCAATAAAGAAAGGCTTGGATTCTTTTGAACCCATTCACGCTTAGACCTTACAATGGTGGATCTCTTGTCATTGATTTACCTAGATGTTACAAATTGGTGTTCACCATGTTACTTTTGATATTTAAGGCCTAAAATTTAGAGTTGGCTATTGGAATTATTCGATGGTGAATCTGGTAATTATATTAGCAAGATCACACCTTGGTGTTTATCATGTAACTTTTGATATTTAAAGCCTTGATAGTAAAATTAGATGTCAAGACATACTAGTGGGGAATCTTTAAGAATTGCATCGCCCAAATGTCACGCCTCAATATTACTTTATGCAACCTTTGACATTTAAGATCTTGACTAAAGAATTGGCTGTTGGGATCTTTTGTGGTAGATCTCATAATTACATCAACCAAATGTCATGCCATTGTATTCTTCCTGTAATATTTTATATTTAAGGCCTAAGTTTTTTAATTGAGAATTGGCTCTTTGGAATTTTTTATCGCAGATCGCTAGGAATTGCATTTCCCAAATGTCATGTTTCGGTGTTCACCATGTAACCATTGATATTTAAGGCCTTAACCTTGGAATTGGTTGTTAGGATATTCTAGTGGCTAATATGTATTAATTAGTTATATTGCACATATGTCAATCATTGATGTTCATTAGACATAGTTGAATATTTAAGGCCATAGACTATGAGTTTGCTTCCGAGACTTCTCAATGGTAGATCTCTTATTAACTACATTTCCAAGATGTCACACCTTGATGCCCACTATACAAGATTGGAAATTTAAGGTCTTCACCTCTTAGTGTACTATCAGGATATTTTGATGGTGGATATCTAGGAATTTTATTACCTAGATGTTATGCCTCGATGCTCACTATATGATGCCTTTATGTAATTCAATTTTTTTGAAATGCGAGTCATGCCTTAAAGCAAATTGTTGGGCGAAGGCTTTTTAAGTCTTCACTTTGAGGATGATCTAATTGGAGATTTATTGTCAGTCAAAATATTCCTTTGAATTCATCTTTTCTTGATGGTATAAATTAACCTTATAAATGGAGGTCTTGGCCTTCTAATATGCCACCAAAATCTTTCTGCGATAGATATCTAGGAGATGTTTTTTTAAATGTTGCACCCTAGCGGGTTTTATTTTAGCATATTTAGTGAAAGATTAATATTTTAAAATATGAGTCATGTCTTAATATGACTTTTCTAAGAGAATACTCTAGGTCTTAACTTTGAGTTTGTCCTTATATTTAATGTTGATAGTTGAGAAATGTGTTGTTGGTTTCTAGCTTTCTGTGAAATACCTCTCTCCTTAATAAAATGAAGGTCCCTATAAGTGAAAGAGGAAAGGTTATCCCCTGCTATAGCTTATGCGGTTAGTGCTCGGATACCTTTTAAATAGATTATTTTATAATAGCTTTTAGGTTATTCCTTTTGAACCCCATTAAAACACCTTGAAGTCATTCTGAGTGAGGATGGTAGCTATTGGAGTTTGTCACAAAGATCAATGCTTAACTGAGTTTTGGAGGCTTAATGTTAGGTGACCATTTTCCCAAATTTGGTTTCTCCTATTTGGTTCATGGCATAAGTGGAAGGAGTTTGGAATGGATGGAGTTTGTATCATTTGAGAATTCTATTGAAATCTCAGTTGAACTTGAGTGAAGCTCCATAGATGGTGAGAGAAATTTGCCCTAACAAAGTCTCTCAAAATCTAATCACTTAAGAAAAGCCTACCCTTTCCATGTGAGCCTCTTCGATGTGTAGAGAAAATTCACAAGTAATTTTTCTTCAAATATATTAGCTTTAATTTGATATTTAACCTGATGTTTTAGACCATGATTTATTTAGATATGAGATCGAGACTTCCGATAGGAGCATGTTCCTACTATTATATATTTTTAAGAGCATGTGTTTAGTAATTTATCATTCATGTTCCTACTATTAATTACCCCTCTTGCTCATGGGAGAGCACTCTTAATTAAGGAGATTTCCTATGCTTAAATTTAAAATCGTATTTAACATTTATGAGTAAATTTAATTCTATGCAGTTTGGTTAGGGTGCTAGAAGTAAACTTGATAAAGGTCTCACGATTTTATTATCTCTATTATACCAATGGATTTAGTTTATCAACGTCGGAAGTCTTTGAACCATAATTGTTATGGAGTTTGATTAGCAATCTGTTAGGCGGGCCCCTCCGGTCCTTACTTACTCTAGGCGGGCCCCACATGGAGTTAATTCAAGGGTTGGAGGGAAATTTTGAATGGAAAGGGGGGGAAATTTGAATAGAAGGGCTGTTTAGGAATTTTGTATGGGGATGAGAGTTAAAGAGGGGGAAAGGGGGGGAATTAGGGCCTCATCTTGAATTTGAATGAAAAGTTTGAGATCTCATTGTGTGCTTGGGCTCTAGGGTTTGCTAGAGACTTGTGGAGAGTTGTTCTTCCTCTCGAATCGAAGAACGTTGTATCTTTCTTTATTTTCTTGCATCTACTAGTGAAGATCTTGCTTTGTTTCTCTTATTTCCACTGTTTGGTGCAAAAATCTGCTGCGAGGGTGCTGTCAAACTGCTGGGACAGCAGTTTTTCCTCTGTTTTTGTGC
The DNA here is from genome assembly GCA_022539455.1 of Dendrobium nobile. NCBI lineage: Eukaryota > Viridiplantae > Streptophyta > Magnoliopsida > Asparagales > Orchidaceae > Dendrobium > Dendrobium nobile. The sequence goes on along the minus strand of CM039724.1, from coordinate 6,085,098 downwards.
TAATCTTGATTAGGTTTGCTTGCGAACTCAAGTATTACCTTAGGGTTACTTGCGAACTCAAGTATTTCCTATCAAATTGGTATCAGAGCGTTGTCTTGGGACTGTTGGAGGCGGAAATCTGAAAATTTCAGCAATTTTTCTTTCCTTCTCAAGAAGTTCTTCTTGTAAAACCGTGGAGGGAAGATGGCCGGAAAGAAGGTTGATGCACTGGAGGGAGAAATAGGCCAACTGAAGGCTGATTTGGAGGAAAGAACCATTGATTTTCACAACCAATTCGCTTCCATTCATGAAAAGATGGAGGGAAGGTTCACTGCTTTGGAGAATATGATGAAGAAGATGCTTGAAGACAAACAAAATCCGGTGACATCGGAAACAAGGGAGGCCACAGGCTGCCATTCAAGAGGAGGAATTCCGAACCCATTAAGGGGAGGGAGAACCCGGAAGTGGAGATCCTCGAGGGAGATGATGGAATACCTCCTCTAGAACCGCTTTCTAGGGAGGAGATGAGTATGGGCTATGAAAGGAGGGGTGCAGAATTTTTTGGGAGAAGGGACGATGCTTACCACCGTGGTGCTGATTTGGAAAGAAGAAGAGGGGAATGTGATGAAGGGATCGGGTATGATCGTAGGAGGGAAGATCGTGACTACTGGGGAGCACCTCCTCCTAGAGGGATAGGAGGTTATGGAGGAGTTAGGGGACACGGTGGTGACCCGAGAGTGAGAAAATTGAAGATGCCCATCTTTGAGGGCGAAGACGCACATGGCTGGATCTACAAGGTGGAGAGATACTTTACAGTCAATGGGTTGACTGAGGAGGAAAAGTTGACAGCTGCAGGCTTGTGCTTAGAAGGGAAGGCTCTGGCGTGGTATCAATGGCGGGACATGAGGCGACCCATTCGCACCTGGAGGGAGTTCAAGGACTGTCTACTAGAACGCTTCCGAACCAGCAGGGGAGGAGACTTTTATGAGCAATTTTTTGCCTTGACACAGGAAGGGACAGTGGCAGAGTATCGTGATCGGTTCGAGTATTTGGCCAGCAGACTGGATCGGCTCTCAGAGACAGTGTTAGAAGGAAACTTTATGAAGGGGCTGAAAGCAGAGATCCGGGCAGCAGTTCGGGTGATGAGGCCACGAGACCTTGGAGAGGCCATGGAGCTAGCTCAGCTGGTGGAGGACCAGAAGCATCTGGAGAAGGGGATTAGGGGAAGCAATTCTGGGGGATCTTACAGGATGACCACTACTTTCTTAGCTTCAAAGGCACCGGCAACAGGGGGGTTGAGGGAAATACCCAAAGAGAGAACTGGAGGGGGAAATTTCAAAAGGCTAACCGAGAAGGAGATACAGGAGAAGAGGGCAAAGGGGTTGTGTTTTAGATGTGATGAGAAATACATGCCAGGGCATAGGTGTAAGGACCGAACTCTTCAGGTTCTCACCGTCTGTGATGACGAGGAAGCTGAGGAGGGAGGTGGAAGTGGATTAGAGATGGAGGATGAGGAGAAACTACATTTGGATCTAGCAGAAGTATCCCTAAATTCTGTGGTGGGATTCACTCCAAATCACACTATGAAAGTGAGGGGAGAGATGGCTGATAGAAAGGTGATAGTGTTGATCGATAGTGGGGCAACCCACAATTTCATCTCCACTCAGATGGTTGACTTGCTGGGGGTGAAACTGGAGGATACAGGCGGCTATGGAGTGATGTTGGGCACAGGAAAGGTAGAAATGGGAAGGGGAGTTTGTAGAGGAGTAGTGCTGATGATTCAGGGGATCCAGGTGAAGGAAGAATTTCTTCCCTTGGAGTTGGGGAGCACTGATGTCATCCTGGGGATGAAATGGCTACAGACCTTAGGGGAGACCAAAGTAAATTGGGGTGCTTTGAGGATGGAGCTAATGGTGGAAGGAAAGAAGATGGTGATCCAAGGCGACGCAGGGCTATCCAGGACCGGCGTGTCTCTCAGATCCATGATCAGAACCATACAGGAGGTGGGAGGTGGATATTTGGTGGAACTGCAGCGCTTGGAGAGGGTCAGTATAGGGGATGAGGGAAGCCTTCCTCTGGCAGTACAACCGCTCATACAACAGTTCAGTGAGGTGTTCCAACCGCCTCAAGGCTTACCACCACTCAGGGAGCAAGAGCATGCAATCATTCTGAAGGAGGGGGTGCCACCAGTTAGTGTGCGACCCTACCGCTACCCCCAAATTCAGAAGGACGAGATCGAGAAGCTGATTAAGGAGATGTTGGACGCGGGGATTATCAGACCAAGTGTGAGTCCTTTCTCTAGTCCTGTACTACTGGTCAAAAAGAAGGATGGTAGCTGGAGATTCTGCGTGGATTACAGGGCATTGAATAAGGAAACTGTGCCGGATAAGTTTCCCATTCCGGTGATCGATGAGCTACTGGATGAGCTGTATGGAGCAGTAGTGTTCTCTAAGATGGATTTGAAGTCGGGCTACCACCAAATCAGGATGAAAGGGGAGGATATTCCGAAGACGGCGTTCAGGACACACGAGGGGCACTATGAGTTCTTGGTGATGCCATTTGGGCTTACCAATGCTCCAGCCACTTTCCAATCCTTGATGAACAGGGTGTTTCGGCCGTACCTGCGGAGGTTTGTATTAGTTTTCTTCGATGACATACTGGTGTACAGTCGATCCGAGGAGGAGCACCAGGAGCATTTGAAGGTGGTATTTGGAGTGCTAAGGGAGCACGAGTTTAAAGCCAATCTGAAGAAGTGTAGCTTCGCCCAGAAGAGTGTGGAGTATCTGGGACACCTGGTATCTAAGGAAGGGGTGGCAGCTGATTCATCCAAGATCGAAGCCATGCAGCGGTGGCCTCTACCTAGGAACTTGAGGGAGCTGAGGGGATTCCTGGGACTGACGGGCTACTACCGGAGGTTTGTGAAAGGGTACAGCAACATAGCCTTGCCCTTGACAGAGCAATTAAAGAAGGATAGTTTCTTGTGGGGAGAAGCGGCTACTCAAGCTTTTGAGAAGCTTAAGAAGGCAATGACCACGGTACCAGTTTTGGCCCTACCAGACTTCAGTCAAACGTTCGTGGTGGAGACAGACGCATCCGGGTATGGGTTGGGGGCGGTGCTGATGCAGCAGCATAGACCCATTGCCTACTTCAGTCAGGTGTTGGCAACAAGAGCAAGACTGAAGTCTGTATATGAACGGGAATTGATGGCCATAGTATTGGCAATTCAGAAGTGGAGACCCTACCTGCTAGGACGGCATTTCGTCGTCAGGACGGATCAGAGGAGCCTGAAATATCTGTTGGAACAACGGATGGTGACAGAGGAACATCAGAGGTGGCTGTCTAAACTATTGGGATACGATTTTGAGATCCAGTACCGACCAGGGTTGGAGAATAAGGCGGCTGATGCCTTATCCAGATGTGGGGGAGAGCTACAGGCAGTAACCATGTCGGTACCCCTAATGGTGGATTGGGGGGAAATCCAGAGAGAGAGTGAGCATGATGAAGAATTGAAGAAGATCCGATTGGATCTATTGAAAGATAAGAGCAGCCACCCAAGCTACACCCTTGAGGGGGAGAGATTGTTGCACAAAGGAAGGTTTGTGATACCACAAAATTCCATCCACATTCCCCAGCTATTACAGGAGTTTCATGGGAGCGCTATTGGAGGTCATTCCGGAGTAGAAAAGACATACCGGAGGCTGGCCGCAGAATTATACTGGAAAGGAATGCATAAGCAAGTGCAGGAGACAGTGGCGAGGTGCGAAGTGTGTCAGAGAAACAAGTATATGGCGATGGCTCCAGGGGGGTTACTACAGCCCTTGTCTCTTCCAAATAGAGTATGGGAGGAAGTGTCCATGGATTTCGTGGATGGCCTACCACGATCGGAGGGATTCACTATTATTATGGTGGTGGTTGATAGACTGAGCAAGTATGCACATTTCACACCCCTTCGACACCCCTACACTGCAGTGACAGTGGCGGCTTCTTTCATCAGGGAAGTGGTTAGATTACATGGAATTCCAGAGTCGATAGTGTCTGATCGCGACAAGGTGTTCCTAAGCCAGTTTTGGAAGGAGCTGTTCAGGTTACAGGGGACTATTCTCAAAAGGAGCACAGCCTACCATCCGCAAACAGACGGGCAAACAGAGGTTGTAAATCGGAGCTTGGAAACTTACTTAAGGTGTTTTGCTTCTGAAACACCAAGGGTATGGGCCAAATGGTTGGCCTGGGCAGAGTATTGGTACAATACCTCATACCACTCAGCTTCCAGGATGACCCCTTTTAGAGTGCTATATGGAAGAGATCCACCACATTTGGTGCATTATGGAAGGGGCAGCACACCCGTATCTTCAGTAGAGCAGCATTTGGAAGAAAGGGATAGGATGCTGGAGGAGTTGAAGAAACATCTGATGAGGGCACAACAGATCATGAAGAAACAGGCGGATGCACACAGAAGGGAGGTCCAATTTGAAGTAGGTGAGAAGGTATTTCTAAAACTACGGCCCTACAGACAGAGGACCTTGGCCAACAGAAGAAATGAGAAGTTATCCCCAAGGTATTTTGGCCCCTATGAGATATTAGATAAAATTGGGGCAGTAGCATACCGTTTGAAATTACCCCCTTCGGCCACTATACATCCAGTATTTCATGTATCACAGCTGAGAAAAGCCATTGGGGAGTATGCAACCAGTGCTGAACTGCCAACAACATTAAGTGAGGAGATGGAAGTGATCCTAGAACCTCTGGAGCTGAAAGATGTGAGACTTGACCAGGAAGGTAACAAAGAGGTGTTGATCGCATGGAAAGGGCTCCCCGAATTTGATGCTACATGGGAGCCATTTGAAAGAATGAAAGATCAATTTCCTTCATTTCACCTTGAGGACAAGGTGAGTCTTTGGGAGGGGAGTAATGTTAGGCGGGCCCCTCCGGTCCTTACTTACTCTAGGCGGGCCCCACATGGAGTTAATTCAAGGGTTGGAGGGAAATTTTGAATGGAAAGGGGGGAAAATTTGAATAGAAGGGCTGTTTAGGAATTTTGTATGGGGATGAGAGTTAAAGAGGGGGAAAGGGGGGAATTAGGGCCTCATCTTGAATTTGAATGAAAAGTTTGAGATCTCATTGTGTGCTTGGGCTCTAGGGTTTGCTAGAGACTTGTGGAGAGTTGTTCTTCCTCTCGAATCGAAGAACGTTGTATCTTTCTTTATTTTCTTGCATCTACTAGTGAAGATCTTGCTTTGTTTCTCTTATTTCCACTGTTTGGTGCAAAAATCTGCTGCGAGGGTGCTGTCAAACTGCTGGGACAGCAGTTTTTCCTCTGTTTTTGTGCTAATCTTGATTAGGTTTGCTTGCGAACTCAAGTATTACCTTAGGGTTACTTGCGAACTCAAGTATTTCCTATCACAATCATGGGTTGCTTCCTCTTAGGTACCCCAAGCAGAAAAAGGTGAATGTATGTGTCAAAGATGCTCTTTCAAGATTTGCATTAATTACTGATAAAGGATTGGCTATACTAATTTCGCTAAATAGTTCAAAGCACGAAGCATGGCCTCTTTTAGTTTAGAGGTATTGGTTATGATCAAAAAACGCTCTGAGGCATGTCATGAACATAAATTATTCGTGAATTGTATACGCGACTTTTGGGTGGGTTGGAGTTTACATCTTTTGGAAGGCCTAAGTTTTGATTTAATGGATTTGTTTGCTTTTCGCTGACCCAAATTAATAAGTTTGAGGCTTACATCCTTAGGAAGACCCATGCTAATTTTAATGGAGCTTACATTCATTAAAAAGCCTATAAGCGGGACTTATAATGTTGAGGAAGAAAGTCCAATTATGGGTCTTATGGACTTACCTTATATTTAAGGTGATTCGTTATATACGATAAGGCTTGCATTTGTTGGAAGGCTAATTATATCTCATTTGCATTCTCAATTCATTTTTAATTTTTATAAATAACTTGATTCAAAACATGGCTTATTACTCTATTTGTGAGTTACTTAAAGGGTTGATGCTTACGATCTTGGCTTTTAGCATGCCAACATGCGGGACTTACAATTCAAATATTTGAATCATCTCAAATGCAGGTCTTAAGACCATCCCCTCTAAGCAGCATGGCGTCACAAATGATTTGTAAAATTAATGTGATTTTGATTTTCAATGAAACATGTGTTAATTCTCATATTAAGGCGATGACTCACCTAAACCGTGGATTAGGTGATTGCAAGATTGAACTCAATCATTGGTCTATCTGCTTCATCAACTAAGTTAACATTAAAGCTTCATTTGGGACAGCTTTTGATTAGTACTTTTTCGTTGCTTTCAAGAAATTTTTATGCTGGAAAGCTAGTGTAGAAAGCATGAAGAAAATTGTCCCAAATGAAACCTAAATAAGTTTAGGTTAAGACCCTTGGGGGTATTATAGTAATCTAGGTTTTGAGATATTATCTCGCTATTAGCGGGGTTAAGGATATTTGGGTAGGCCAAGGATTTATTGGAACTCCTATCACAAATTTAAGACCATTTAGAAGTTCTACGTGCATTGCCATAGTCCCTCATCCTATTTTTCGGGCATTCTAACGAGTGCTTCTAAAGATAGGTGCATGAAAATCATTTATGAAAAAATATATTCCATAACATTGTGGGCTCCAAAGATTTGCGCCCCAGCCTCGCTGTAGACCCCCCTTTCTTTTTCATCTTCAGGTTGTCAAGGAGAGTTTAACATTTAAGTTTCTAGGCAAATTTTTAGAAGGCAGATTTGGTTTTAAATAAGACACTACCCAGAGATTTCACCCTCATTTTGCGAGGGCTTTATGATATGAGTTCTGGTTTCTTATAAGCGCAAGCCCCTATAGTTAATTACCCATTCCGATAACGAGAGAGAACTTTCTATTAAGGCTAGTCGTTAAAACAGTTATCGGGTATTTGATGTATAGTAGCAACATGGGTTTATGTATTTGAAAACTTAATATTTAAAATTTCACCATCTTGCACTTAAAGCGGATTGGGGGGGGGGGGGGAGTGGTGATGAACTCGATCAAGATCCTATGGTTCCGTCATCTCAGACCATCACGGTGGTCTATTTAGTCATAGGAGATAGTCAACCCAACCTGATAGAAGGATCCTTGTCGGCAGCCATGGGTTGCTTCGTCTAAGGGTAACTTGTAGAACTGGGGTGGATATTTATTTAAGGGGACAAATTTCAATCCACATTAGCTGACAACTATCAATTATATTCTATTGATTCATTGCTCAATGATTTGGAGCTTGCGTTCGTAGTTGGAGGTAGGTTGAGTGGTTATGAGAAGAATTAGGTATAGAAGGAGGTCTGTAGGTCAAAGGGTCCGAACGAGATTGAATCAGATGCAGGAGGTTCGTTCGATTCGGCTGTCATTGCATGGCCAATCGAGTTTGTGACCGGACGGCTTGATGGCTGGCTTGTTCTGTGATTCTGTGGGCTCCAAAAATTTGGCCCCGACCTCCGCCTGATATTGCTTTTTCTTTTCGGGGCAGTTTTAACGGATTAAGTTTCTGGGTAAATTTTGGAAGGCAGATGGGTTTGTAGATAAGACATTACCCAGAGATTTCGCCCTCATTTTTTTTGCGAGGACTTTATGATCTGAGTTCTGGTTTCCTATAGGCGCAAGCCTCTATAGTTAATTACCCCTCCCGATAACGAGAGAAAACTTTCGATTAAGGCTAGTTGTCAATCAGATACGTATAGATACATGTTATCTGGCATATAATAGCAGCATGAGCTTGAGAATTGAAGTGTTTGGAAATGATCGAGAATTTGAATATTTGATATTTAAAATTGAAAATTTCACCATTTTACACTTAAAGCAGATGGTGGGGGAATTGGATGATAGACCCGATCAAGATCCCATGGTTCCATCGTCTCGGGCCATCGTGGTCTACTTAGTCAGAGGAGATAGTCGAAGGATCCTTGTCGGCAGCCATGGGTTGCTTCGTCCAAGGGGACCTTGTAGATCTGGGGTGAATGTTTGTCTAAGGGGACAAATTTGAATCCGCCTTAGCTAACAAAGGGCTTTGTGCCCTATCAATCATATCCTATTGATTCATATCTTAAGGATTTGATGCCATTAAGGAGCGTATTGGCTCTGGCTATAATCGATATTTCGTGGTGCCATTTGGCGGCAAAACCGCCAGTCAGAGGACACGTACTACGTCCTTACTGGTAGGAGATTGTTTGAAAATGAATCCTAGTGATATTTTCGACCAAGCATTTGCTCTATGTGAGCTAAAGTAGTTTTTAATTTATCCACCTCGGCAAACTGTTTCAGAGGGTGGATGGATTTTGCTTTAAGTGTTTCATGGTTAGATTTCAATTTTAAATATTTTTGGATTTTTGGATTTTGGATTTTGGTTACTTGGGATGACATTTTGAAATATTTAGAATGGACCCTCTAGTTTAGATTTTTGTTCAATACGGTCATCATTGGGTAGTGAATATGGGATCATTTCTACTTGAAAATATTTGCATTTTATAGATGAACCTTGTCGACTCTATCGAGTTATCGACAGAGGATTTGATTTTGTCATAGGCTTTGTGCCTTTACTAGTGAATTCTCATTGTTATAGATCTTGAAGGTCTAATATGAATGTATTAAAATAAATATATCGGTTGCCGCAACCGTATATTTATTTGATGGTTCGAACCCTATCGACTCCTATTGATCCGTATAGAAGGATCGTGTTTGAACTTGAATTCACTTATCGACCATCACAACATCCCTAGACGTCACGTGTGTACCAATAACACGCTCGTTGGGGCCCATGCGTGTGTTTGGGGGCATTTTGTAATTATTTACTGAACCTTGTTGACTCCTATTTACCCTCTTAGGAGGATCGAGTTCAAATTTATTGACCCGCACAGCATCCCTGGACATCACGTGTATTCCTACAACATGCTCGTCGGGACCCATGCAGGTGTTTGAGAGCATTTTGTAATTATTTACTGAACCTTGTCGACTCTTATTTACCCTCTTAGGAGGACCGGGTTCAAATTTATTTACCCGTGCAGCATCCTTAGACATCACGTGTGTTCCTATAACACGCTCGACAGGGCTCATGCGGGTGTATGATTGCACTTGCCCCTTTTGTTGGAGAATTTTTGTATCCTCAAACGGATTGCATATTTTATAATCGGGCACGGCATAAGAATACGATATATTACCCCGGAGGGTAAAAATACCATTTTCTTATGGGCTCAATAATAAAATTTACAATTATTTAACAGAGATTCCCCCACTCAATATTTGGTTGAGTGGGGTTTATTTATTTCTGGGGTACAGACATCCCATAGGGGCAAGCCCCTATGGTTAATTACATCCCAAGTTTGATTTGGGAAAACTTTTGATTAAACTAGTGGTTTTCTTTCTTTTGGGAGTCATTTAAATATTGGCTAAAATTGATTTTTATTTTAAAATCCATGAAAGTCTTGGTTAAAGGTTTTGACCTTTAGGAATTTTAAGGAGTGGATCAATTTAGATTGAGATTTCTGGAAAGAAAGCCAAAGGAGTTGAAGTAGGGGCACATGATTCTGAGATGAAACTCAGAGGTGCCCAAACTATCCTATGTTGGGCTTTACATTTTAGCAACCTAATTTTAGTTTAAGTTGGTATTTTATTAGAAGATTGGGGCTTACATCCCAACAATACTTATTGGAGGAATTGCCCGAAAGTTGAGGGCTTATAGGGTGATTTGGAATCAACCCGTGCCTCGGACCCTAAGACTAAGGTGAGGACTACCGATAGGTAGTACCTCGAACCTAGATCTAACGAGTGCAAAGAGGGACTTACAAGCTACACCTCACAAGAGGCATAACCCGCCCGACCTCTGGATTTATTGTCCCGCCTGGAAGGGACTACCAGCTAACCCTCCTAATCGCTTTTAAAACCATGCTACTCAGTCTCAATGCAAATGTAGAGTGGTAGGGTTGTTTTTATTTAGAAGGTAGGTCTTATAGCTTGGCTTTGAGGCCAAGATGCCTTATTATGTGGGTATGCAAATGCTGACTCACAAAGAAAAAGATTTTTGTTATCTAGTCCTTAAGTGAGGCATTCTACATGTGACATGTTTGGGTTATGCATGATTGTTTTAATTTTGAAAACTTGGCTCCTTAGAGGGAGCCATGCAATTTTTCTTACTTGAAAGACATGGAGCCTAATTTGATTTTATTATTAGGTTGCTTACATGTTAAGGGGTAGAAAACTTAGTTTTTATCCTAAGAGCCTAACGTGATCAAGTCCAGGCCACACCCACAAAAACAAGAGAAGAAACCTAGGAAAGACATGCATTTCTATTGCGCACTCAAGTAAACAATCAAAGCATGCTTTTATTTATATCAAATGAAAGGAAATGTAAAGAGTCCACATTATTACAACCAGATTTGACAGCTGAGTTGCCTGCCATTATACAACCCAGTTAACATTTACAGACTCTACTTGTGGGGATCTTCAAGCTTTATCTCCAAAAAGGTACTTTCTCCCTTGATCCTCCTTGCTTTCTAATCCAAACCCCACAAGTTTTACATCCTCTTTCTACCAAATACATGATAAAAAAAAAGACTCAAATCTGCAAAACAGAATTAGGAGACAATTTATATAATTAAGCATGTAATCATCTCAAAATTGGCCTAACACTTAGAGTGCTAAGTGCTAGGCCCCTGCTTCTACCCTATTGGCCATGTCTCCTGGGGGGTTTTAAGCAGCGCCTGCAAGCAAACAGCATTAATAAAATTATGACATTTACCCCCTTCTTGGACATGACCACCTGCATAGAAAAGCATTTATATTTCTATACTAACCACTTAAGGGCAAGTGCCCACACGCAGACAATCCAAGGGCAATCAATCCACCACATCAATCACATGCGCACACAAAGAAAAAAAATCCTAATCCTAGCATGCCTAAGGGGCTGTGCACCTAAGTGTGTGAGGCTTGTGTGGTATGTCACACTAAACGTCCTTCTAGAGTTTGGGTCTAAGAAAGGAGTGTCCAACATGTGGCTTTTGAACCACTTGTTGAGGAAAATTCTCCTTAGCTTTTGGAGCTAAGAAGAAGAGATAGGAATCCGACATTTAGCTTTTGAGCTAAATGTTGGAGAGTTCTCTTTTAGCTTTTGGAGCCAAAGAGAGGAGGAATCTCCTACAACTTTGGGGTTGGAGGAGAATCAGATCAAACTCATAGCTTTTAGGCTAAGGTTGGAAAGATTCCTTAGACTTTTTGGAGTCAAAGAAAAAGAGAGATGACTTGTAATTTTGGTTACAAGTCATCAAGAGTTATATGGACTTTTGGGTGTCCAAATAACGGAATCCCTCCATCCAACTTGGGTTGGAGGAAAGGAATAGAGGAGAAGGGGCACAACTTGGAAGTTACAACCCCATGAACATTCTTTGAACATTTGATGTTCAAAGAGAAATATACATTCTCATAACTTGATTTAAGAGAATGAAAATATCTTCTTACAACCTTTGAGTTGTAGGAGGAAAAATTCTCTACAATTTTGGTTTGTAGAGAAGAGAAGGGGAGATGCAATTGGAGATTGCAAATCAAAGAGAGTTCTTTGGACATTTGTTGTCCAAAGAGGGAAATGCATTCTCCTAGTTTGGGTTTAGGAGAAAAAAAATGGGATTTCCTACAACTTTGGGTTGTAGGAGAATGATGGGATTTCCTACAACTTTGGGTTATAGGAAAATGATGGGATTTCCTACAACTTTGGGTTATAGGAAAATGATGGGAGAATAAGCAACTTTGGGTTGCAAACTTCTAAAACCTCTTTGAATATTTGGAGTTCAAAGAGGGGAATTCATTCTCCCAACTTAGGTTCGAGAGCATGAAGACAGATTTAAATACTCTCCTACAATCTTGACTTATAGGAAAGAGAGAGGGAAATGCAACTTAGAGGTCGCAAATCAAAGAAAGACCTTTGAACATTTGTTGTCCAAAGAGGAAAAATTCATCCCTCCAATTTGGGTTGGAAGGATGGAGAAGAATGAGATGCAACTTAGAAGTTGCAAACTCTCTAAACATTCTTTGAACATTTGGTGTTCAAAGAGGGCATGCACATTCTCATAATTTGGAGTCCTTAGAGAATGAGATAGTTTTCTACAACTTTTGAGTTGTAGGAAAGGAGAAATGAAATACAACTTATGAATTGTAAGTTGGAGGTTATTTCTTAAACATTTTGATGTTCAAGGAGGGAGGACCACTTACTTGATTTAGTCTAAGCAAATTGTGAAGTTTCTTTGAGCATTTGGTACTCAAAGGAAGACGAGCATTTGCTTAGTTTTGGGTTAAGCAAATGAGGAAGACTAGGATTTGAGTCCTATATTAAGAGGGTTACTCATTGGTTTGTGTTCCAATGAATAAATGATTTGATAAATTTTTCTACAACTTTGGGGTTGAAGGAAGAAGAAGTAACTTGAGAGTTACAAAATTTCAAGGATGTTCTTTGAATATTTGGTATTCAAAGAGGTAGGATTATTCACTTAGTTGAAGTCCAAGTGAATGGAGTTAGATATTCATTTGTTGATTTTGTGACTCAACAAATAAGAGTCTGGGCTTAGGATTTGGTCCTAAGACTCTAGAGATTCATGTGATAGAATGATTTAGGGCTTTGAGGGTGCTCCAACATATCACACATGAAGGAGATCCTTATTGGTTTATGTTCCAACAAGAGAGATGAAAGAACTCGGAAGTTGGTTCCGAGTTGCCAATGATTCATGCAATCTAAAACTTGGAGCTTTGAGAATGCTCCAAGCATTATGCATGAAAGAGGTTTCTCCATTCCTCCATGAATGTTTTGGATTCATGGAAAGGGGAGATACACATTTGAAAAGAATTTTTCTATGCCCTCTAGAGTGTTTTGGACTCAACTAGGAAAGGGACGATGATTGTTTGTTGATTTTGTCTCAACAAACAAAAGGTTGGAAACTTAGGATTTATTTCTAGGTTCCAAAAGCTTATATAACATGGCACTTAGAACCTTGAGGAGGCTCAACTTGCAATGTAAGGAGGAATCGTATGGGAAAGAGGGTTCCTTATAATTTGAATGAATGTTTTGGATTCATTAGAGGGGATAACTCACTCCTACGATTTCTAGGAGGTTTGGAAGACAACCTTTGGTGTTATCTAACAAAATCTAGAGGCATGCAAGTAAACCATCACTCGAATGCTCATGGATAGGTCCTATAGATCATTTTACTATGGGCTAAGGAAAACCTAGGAATGAGTGTATTCAATTTGAAAACTTACTTGTTTTGACTCTCCAAATTCGGAGAAACTTCAAATATGATTTCAATTAATCAATTCGTTATGGGATTTAAAACATGAACCATAAATGTTCATGAAAGACCCCACCACTTCATAAAATAATTGAGACACATATGTGAACATCCAACAAATTTGGGGACAATCACAAGTAGCATGGCGATGCAAAACTTCTACATGCATATGCTAATTTGTCATAACATGGGAATTTAGAGGACAAACAAATATGCCACATTTAGAAGAATTCTACACCTCGACATTCGACTTTGAATCAAAATGTAATCACCTATCCTATGGTTTAGTTGTAGGTGAAGGCGTTAGAAAACAACATGATGTTATTTCATGCATTTGGAGGTCGTTGGATACCAATCCAATGACCCTATGCATATCGGCATGCCTCTTTGACTCTCACAAGAGAGTAAACAAACGAAAATCACCGGATTTCCGCTGTTTTGCGGAGAGGACAGCAAACGAATGGGTTTTGGGGGACCAAAAATTAAAGTTTCTAAGGACCTAAGGCTTTGGGAGCGTCAACCACACATCAATTGGCCTTGGGAGACCCTAGGTTTCGCCTAAGTTCAATGGTATACCTTCCCCGGGTTGTCCAAGCGCTCCAATCCAAGTCTCAAAGCATTGTCCAAGCTTCCTTGAATGCCCCAAGCTGCTGTCCAAGCTTTTCCGGATGGTCGCCGTCGCTGTCCAAGCCTTTCCGGATGGTGGATTTGCTGTCCAAACAGCTCCGAACAGCAGTTTGCTATCCAAGAACGCCCCAAACAGCAGTTTGCACTGTTTTGAGGTTGCCGGAGATGGTTTCGAAGGAAGTAGAGGCTTCCTACCTTCTTCCTAGAGGCAGCATAAAAGAACTACAGCAGTTCTTGTTCCAGATTTTGAGATAAGGAGAGGAAACTGCTGAACTTGAAGGCTTGACGTTAGGGCTGCTTCTTCTCCTCTTTTTCCTGTAGACAGCAAGCAAAGGGGCGGAAGTCACCCCTCCCTCTCTTCCACACTCGTCTGGGACGGAGGAACCCACGGGAGAGCTGAAAATCGCTCTCCCTCTCCCGACCTCTCGCTCTTTCTCTCGCTCGGGGTCGGGACGGACGCAGAAACAGAGAGCCGAAAGGCTCTCTCCCGTGCTCTGTCTGGGACGGAACCAGACGCAGAAACAGAGATTCGAAAGGCTCTCTCCCGTGCTCTATCTGGGACGGAACCAGACGCAGAGAGCCGAGAGGCTCTCTCCGTCTCCCTCTCTCGTTCTGGTCGGGACGGAACAAATGGGGGAGCCGAATGCTCCCCCCTCTCCCGATCTCTCCTTCTTTCTCTCGCTCTGGGTTGGGGCGGAAAACACAAGGGGAGCCGAATCGGCTCCCCTCTCTCCCTTTCGTCTCTCTTAGAGGCGCACAAAGCACCGCCCAAAATGGGCCAATCCCTCTCCTCACACGTGGAATGAGTATTTAGGGCAAGATTTCATGTAAAATCTCAACCCTAAATTTGGGAATTTGATTTGAGATTTTGATTTAGCCCCAATTGATAAATTAGGGCTGAAAATTGAGCCCAAATTGGACTCGACTCAAACCGATTTGAGTCGGTTTGCGTCTGATTGGGTCCGATCAAGCTAATTTCATGAAATTGAACTTAAATCGGCGCGGAATTGTGTCGAATTGGGCTCGACGACGCTCGACGAGGTTCGATTGGTTTTGATTTGACTTGATTTGATTTAAATTAAATTAAATTTGATTTAATTTAATTAAATCAGAGTTTGATTCGGGTTAATTTCGCCTCGACGACGATCAATTGAGTTGATCGGGCGCGATCGAGCTTTGTCGGGCTCGATCGGGGTCGAATCGATGCGAAAATATTCGTCAACACCTTTTTGTGTACCTATGTGTATACAAACTATGGTGCACGAGCAGGGGCATTCTGGGAATATTTGTAAAATGCCTTCTGTCCGCTTGCATGAATGTTGCGGAGGGTGGATGGATTTTGTTTTAAGTGTTTGATAGATTATTTTACTTTCAAATATTTTGGATTTTTTTGGATTTTTTTATTTTTGGATATTTGGGAGACATTTGAAAATATTTGTAAACCCCTCCGGTTGAGATAAACATTCAACATTGCCATCATCGGGGTGTACTTTGGGATCACTTGAAGATATTTAAATTTTGTGGAATTTGAGGGCATTTTGAGATATTTGATGAACCTTGTCGACTCCCATTTGCCTGCTTAGGGGATTGGGTTCAGATTTATTGACCCTCGAAGCATCCCTAGACGTCACGTGTATGAATACATCACGCTTGCCGGGGCTCATGCGGGTGTTTGGGGGGGTATTTAATAATTATACCCTGTCGACTCCTACTTAGGAGGATTGAGTTTCGTAGGCTTTATGCCTTTATTAGTGAATTCTCTTTATTATCGGTCTTGAAGGCTTAATATGAATGTATCCAAATAGATATGCCGGTCGCCAAAACCGTATATTTATTTGATGGTTCGAACCTTGTCGACTCCTATTGATCCGTATAGAAGGATCAGGTTCGAACTTGAATTCACTTATTGACCCGCGTAGCATCCCGAGACGTCCCGTATATATCAATGACACGCTCGTCGGGGCCCATGCAGGTGTTGTGATTGGATTTGCCCCCTTTTTGTGCACCTATATGCATACATATTACGGTGCATGTGAGAGGGTACTCTTGGAATATTTGTGAAATGTCTTCTGTCCGCTAATACGAGTGTTGCGGATCCAGTGGCATGGCGTAGCAGCTTTTGAATTGAGTTGTTCGTTGCTTTATACAGTAGACTATCGTGCACTACTTGTTGCTTTCTGTAGGTGGATCATAGTGCACTAACGAATCTCTTGCTTTACATTTGTAGATACTCGTAGATGGTATATTAGGTACACGACTATCATTCATCAGGAGGCTTGCAAGCCTCAATAATCTTATCCAACTCGATATTCTGAACCTGGTTGAATTGAGATTCATTCCATCTTTGAGATAGGTGAAGGTGTATGGGTGCCTTTATCATCTTCAATTTTCGTGGATGCCAAGACTCTTTTCTCCCCAAGTATAGGACCAAGAAAAAATTTTGGAACATCAGGAAGTTTATTTCGAATTTGGTCAAACATCTCTTCCATTCTGCCAGGAGGTGTCCTTCTCCGTACATCGAGTTGTCTTCGAACTCGACATATTCACAGCATCTTAATTACTATTGTTGCATGTTGCTGATTGCAGACATATATCTCCTACAATTGTTTGTAGGTATCGTATATACTTGTGTCCACATGGGATTCATCGTTCTTGCGATATGCCCATTATTGTTATCCACAAGTATCATATCATTTGTACTTGTTCATTTGCTCATCGTTATCGACTGTATGGGTGACCTGACATCTATTCTGAGTTGCTTCGTTGTCACTCGTGGTTGAATCATTATAGCCTGACGGACTCCCTACGGTCACTTGTAGGTGTTAGGTGATTATAACTTCTTCAGATGTATTTGGTTGGTCATGCAGTACATGCCCGATTATTGCTATTTGTATGCTTGAATGTATTTGTAGGGTGCTATTATGGTTGGTTGTATGGACACCCCGGTGTTTGTTACATGCTACATGTACTTGCCTCATAACCATCTTCACCATTCAGAGGTGGTCATTGATTGTATTTGTTTGCAATGATGGGCCTTCTATTATCAGCTACAAGCGTCACCCTTTCTCAATCAACATACATTTTTGCTTGCGTCTCAAGTTCTTCATTGTCGCATATGGAAGACACTTGCACTCTTTATAGTGGACTGATATCATTTGGACCTGATTGAATATCATTATTCATATGCATTGAAGTTATGGCTTCCACTTGCTTGCTTGCACGATGACGTCGGTCATAGAGGTATTATTGTATTTGTCACTGTTCTTTATCTACAAGGTTAGCATCATCACCTTGCCAAATTATAATTTTTATTTTAGACATTTAAGTTATGCTTCATGTCATTTGTTTAATGCTCAAGCTATAGTCCAGTTCAACATTTGAGTTCATTCCAAGTTCAAGTGTTTAAGTAATGTTTGGATTTGCAAGTCTAGTGCGTGCACACTATGTCATATTTAAGTCCAAGTTCCACTTGAAGTTGTACAGTTCGAGTTCAAGTGCTTGTTCAGAGTCTTCTGAAGTCTTTGGAAGTTCAATTGCATATTCAAATTGATTTGAATTCAGCTCCAATTTGATTTTATTTTTACTTTGATTTGACCTTTTATTCATCATTTAAATTTTATTCAGGTCCATAAGCCATTGTTCAGTTGAGTCCAAGTTCTTATTCTTTTGAGTTCAAATCAGGTCCGAGTGCGGTCGTATATTCATATGAAATTTCGGCAGCCTCCCGGCGTCTCCCCCGTTTAGGGAAAAATTACGAGAAACTGGGCCTTCCTACCATGCACAATAAAGGCGTGTATGGTAGATTTCCTCGGACGAGGACACTGCGGCCGTGATCTTTGTCACCCACCATGCCAAGAAAGGCGTGCATGGGTCTTCAGTACCTGTAACAAGAAAAGCAGTTGTTTCCCCGCAGGTACAGTGCCGTTTACATGTACTTAAGAGTTGTCCTAGCCACGCTAAGAAAAGTGTACACCAGGTTTACCTGCCTCGTCGCAAGTGTCGCACCGGGTTACCTCCTACCACGTTAAGAAAAGCATGCATAGGTGGTTGACCGGCTCTTCACACACACCGAGGATAGGATTTTGGAGTCAAGGGCCGCTCACCTACCTCGTCGTAGGTGTCGCGTCGGGTTCCCTCCTACCACGCTAAGAAAAGCATGTATAGGTGATTTGCCGGCTCGACATGCAAATCGAGGTAAGAGAGATTTTTTTAATTAATTATAATTAATGATAATTAGTTATAATTATCTTTTATTAATTATATTTAATTAAAATTAATTATAGTAATTAAATTATTATAATTAATTAAAATAATTAATTATATTTAACTTTAATTGAAGTTAAATATAATTAATTAAAATTAACTAAAACAATTTCATTAAAATTAAATATAATTAATTGTAATAATTATAATTAATTTAAAATAATTATAATTAAAATTAACTAAAATTAATTTTAATTAACACTAATACAAATCTCTCTCTCCCTCTGTTTACTAGCGTCGGCCGCAGAAGCGCCTGTGGGGGAGAAAGTTACCCTCTCGGTCAGCGAGCTCCCATTGTTGCCTCGGATCAAAATGCCTGACTTCTGATCCTTCAAGAAGGGAAAGTCGTTAAATGAGCAAAGTCGAACAGCACCGAAGGAACTGAAGGAGCGGCAAAAGGAGGAAAGTTTTCTCCACTGCGAGCGAGCTCAGTTAGTTGCTTTCGCCAAAATGTCGCAACTTCCAATCCGACCACAAGGGGAAGTCGTCCAAGGTGCGTAGTCATTCAGCCACGAATGGAGCCAAAGAAGCGGCAGAAGGGAGGAAGTTATGATCGCAGCGAGCGACTACCGTCGTTGGTTCCGATCAAAATGTCGGAACCCTCACACCAGCGAGCTCTCTTGTTGCTTTCGATCAAAATATCGTAGTTTCCAATCCGACTTGGAGGGAACGTCGTTGTCAGAGTCAAGTCGAATAGCAACGAAGGATTCGAAGAAGTGTGCGAGAGGAAGAGGGAAAAAAGAGCGAGAGAGATCGGAGAGCACCGGAGCCAGAGAGGGGGTCGTGATCGTCGAACCGAAGAGCAGGGGCTTCGGTCTCCTTTTAATGCCGAGAGAGATCGTGTAGACGACGTGCAAAGAAGCGATGTCGGCGTGTGAACGACATGTGACGCCAGAGCAGGTATGGGATTTTTTTTTTTTAATCTGCTAAGGTCAGCAGATTCGAACAAAACATCCGGAGGCTTCGTCTGTTGCCCACTTAATAGTGAGAGTAGGCAAAGATCGCGCATATCGTGGAAGACGTGACATTGGACGTGCATAGATTGCACGAGCTTTGTCGATGACGTGTGGAGGATGGTGTAGGACGTCCAGAGTTCGTGCGCCGAACAGGTACGAGCTTTGTATTTTTTTTTCATTAGTGTACATGTCAACAAACCTTTACCAATTAATCAAACACCTTGTAGGAGGATTTCATGTTTTGCATGTTTTTGGAGATATTGGTGTGCTTTTCAATGTGCAAGTATAGTTTTTAATGCATTAACATGAATCTTGATGTACTTACATATTTCAAATCTATTTTTTCTTGAATTTTTATTTTCACTAAGAGTTTGGGGAGTTTGGGCCCTTCAGATTTATGGTAATGGTTCTCAGAATTTACATCAACGCATTGGTGAAACTTTAATAAATGATTTGAAGCACCCAAGAAAATTAAAAAAAATAAATCATAACTTGAATCAGTGTTTCCCCTTGATTTTAAAGGATTTTTTTTTATATTAAGACGGCTACGAGGCGTGCTCAAATTGATGCCATGATGGAACATGATGTGGCTTAAGCCATAGGAAGGAAAAGAGATATACCCCAACAACTGCCATAGTGGTTTGCGATGTCACTTATACCATCAAGGATCAAGGACAATAATGTTTTATTTTTGTTAATTATAAAATACCAAAAGTAGGCGAGACATTAAATTTGCAAACGGATAACATTTCTTCTTAGTTTTTATTGATTTTCTCACGTCAAGAAAGTTATGAGGTGTGCTATGGAAGATGCCAAAGTATATTGATATAGTTTGATAATGGAGATCATCTTTTATTTTTTGTTGATTTTTCATGTTAAATTGCTACAAGATGTGCACACGGGTAGATGCTATAATGGAGCACCACGTGACTTAAACTATATAAAAAGTTACAGACGCACCTCAACGTATGTTATAGTAAGATTTGGGATGCCTTATGTCATGACGGTTTTAATGGAGAGGCATTAATAAGTTTGTAATCAACCAACATCTCCCCTTATTTTTTATGCTGATTTTCACGTTAGCAAGGAGACAAAGAAAGCTCTGGTATATTCTATATTAGAGCATTACGTGACTTATGTCATAGAAAAGGCTAAGATGCAATCCTGTAGATGCCAGGGGCATTTACGTGTTCAGGATCAAGAGAGAGATGGACTTCAACAACAGCATCAAGCCCGGGGTCAGCTACATGAATCCTTTTTTGCCAATGTTAAAAGTCAAATTCTCATTCAAATCTAATGAAGAAAGATCATTTCTAATATTTTCTAACCAAATCTTTTTAGGTCTACCTCTACCTTTCTTAACGTAAGTCAAATCTAATACCTCAACTTTCCTAACCGGGTCATCGGAATGCCTCCGTTTACTGTGACCAAACCATCTAAGACGACTCTCTCTAATCTTATCTTCAACTGGAGCTACTCCAACCTTTTCACGTAGAGAGAGATGGACTTCAAGGAAGTTAATTCCTGATTAAATTTGCACTAGCTTTGGTATTCATCTCTTATAGAGACTGTAGTTAGTATTTATATAAAGGTGTTGTTCTCAAGTGGGGATGAGAGAGGGTTCGTCACTGTATGAGAGGCTTAGCTCTATGAGCAAGTTGAAGCGGGTTCTGCAGGGAAGAGTGGCAACCGGCAAGTCGGGTTTGAGATTTGTATGAGAGAAGTGTAGGATGAGTTGGTTTTGAATTGTGGGAGCTGTGGGTTCAAGTCTCACATAAGGAATAAGGAAGGTAGAGGCACACATTCGTTGGGAGGCGAGGGCAGCGACATGGTTCAAGAAGAGAGATGGGTAGTCTCTGAGGCTAAGAGGTGTAGGGATTTGTTGGGAGAAGGCCAAGGTTGTTAGGAGTTTGATGTTAAGCGTGAGTAAGGGCATGGAAGTTGGGAGTTCACAAAACTGCATTGAGGGAATGAAAAGCATGTTGTGTGTGAAGGGAATGAGATACAAGTAGTAGAGTTTAAGCATTAGGAGAGCTGTGGTAGTTGAGCATAATTTGTTGGGAGTTGATGGAGAAAAAATAGGGTGTGAGAGACTGCTCACTCCATCATGTGAGGAGCTTGATAAATCTTGGGTGCAAGTAAGTACAGAGGGTATTCATCACATATGTGTGTAATTTGTGGAAAATGAGTTCCCGAGAGTGCGTGCACGACCGCAAATGTGAGAAATGCATTGGGGGATTTTAATGGGCAAGCATGGAGGCTTGTTTTCAATTTATGCCAGAGAGGGGGAGACGGAAGAAGTGCTGATGTGATTCATAAGGAGATAAGATGTTGGTAATGCTTATCAGGTTGGATCTAGTTTGGATTCGACCCATTAATAGCCCCTTTTTTTGCTTTTCATTTTTTTTAAACAACTACAAATAGGGAGGTAGGGGTGTAAATGAATCAAGCAATGTCGGGTGAACCGACAACCATGGCTTGAGCTTGAGTTTGATTAATTAATCAAGTTTGAGTTTGAGCTCAAACTCAAGCTTATCTCTACAAATTTTAGTCTGCTCACGAGGTGACTCATTTATTATGATAGAAACATAATGATTTTGATTGAGGCATTTATTACAATAAAATGATAAATATAATGAGAAATATAAGAAATAATAACAAATGACTTGATATTTTGAAATGATATATAATTAATATATATTTCTATAATTTTGTAGTTAAACTCTTGAATTATAATATATTTTAACTTTTTGAGTGTGTTATATTAATATTCATCGAACGAGGGGGCTCATGATCCAAAATGTCAAATCGGAGTTGGCTCAAGCTTGGTCATTAACTCATTGAGCTTAGCTCACAGGGCCACTTATTTTGTCGATCTTGAGCCGACTCATGAGCTGACTTAACCAAATTTAGGGGTACAAACGAATCAAGTTGAGCTCGAGCCAAGCGGTGTTCGAGTCGAGCTCGACTGCCAAATTTCGAGTTCGAGCTAGAACTCGAGTCAAGCTCAAAAGACGAGCTCGTCTCACGTCAAGCAGCTCGTAGAGCTCCGTCGTCGTGCTCTGTCATCCCTAGCTCTGTCGTAGTGCTCCGTTGTCCCGAGGTCGGTCATCGTTTTATTGTCGTTGTCGTTGTAGTCGTCGGGCTCCGTCATCGTCAAGGTGCTCTGTCGTGATCATTTCATTTTCCCTCATCAAGATTTTATTTTACCGCCTGCGTCGTCCCGCAGTTTTTTTTCCCGCCGGAATGTCACCTCCACGAGCTGCTGATGAGTCGAGCAGAGGTATGTTCAAGCTCGAGCTCGAGCTCAATAAGCTCTAAAGCACTGACAAGCATGTTAATGTCTTAACGAGTTGGCTTGACTCGGTTGCACCCCTAACCGAATCCCACCCTTAGACCATGGTAAGCATAAATTATTTCAAAAGAGCGTAAAGATATTTATGACAACTTAAAACCTCGCCAAAGAACTTTAAGAATCACAATGATGATTGAAGCTGCCATTAAAGGACTCCAAAGGAAGAAGAAAACCACCAAGCTATCTTCACGAAGCACTGAAAACAAACACCGATAACTTTATTTCTCTTCAATGATTCCTCAAGGTTAGATAACACTTGTTTCTATAAGCTATTATGTAGCATTACTTGGAAATAGCCTATCCTGAGTAAGATGGTGGCCAGGCAACATTAATAAGGAAGCACTTAAGCATGATACAATACAATTTTTTGTTTTACTATGAAAGAAGGGTCGAAAATGATCAAATTAAGAAAGATAGTGGCATTATAATAAACACAAATTAATATCCAATATTGCATGGTTCGTCCAAACTTTGTTTGCTAGAGTGTGGAACCTTACCACATGTTAGAATATATTGAAGGGAGGGTTGGCCAAACGCTTTTTGAAGGAATTTGATTGTTCATTTAACACATGCTAAGTAACATTGATTGGAGAGGGTTGACCAATCATGTTTGAATATTAAATGAGTCCCTCTCAATTGATCTTAATCATCACACACTTAGCATATGAGGAAGGTGGCTAATCATACAAGGGGTGAAAATTTAACACTCACATTACACATCTTCAAGAACACCATTCCACAGAGTTAAATTTTTATAGCATTCAAAGGAGCTGGTGCTAACTTGATTCAGTAATGATCAAACAATTTTTTGTTGACGGAGGCTTGAAATGCATTGAGTTCTTGGTCTCATGCAAGGTTCTTTTTATTGAATTCAATAATGATCATTATATGCGTGCAATTGCTTTTCAGTTTGAATATTTTGTTTCTGAAGTACAACATAATTTGACTTGGAATGTGTTAGACCGGGCCAATCAGCCAGTCCAGACTCGACCAGCTCAACAAAACGGAGGTGGAACTTTTCCGCCTCCTGCAAATGTCGCGTGAGCCATCAAAGCCTACGTAGCTTTTTAGGAAGGATTTTTGAGGGATTTGGGAGAGAAATTTGAATGTAGGGATTGTTTATAGATTTCCTTTTGATTTGTATGCATTAAATACTTTGTTTTCTTAAGGTTATGGCATCTTGAATTTGGCTGATTTTGGGATCCTTAGGTTTAGGTTTTGGGCTCTAGATTCATCTAGAGATTGGGAGAGTTCGATCCTCCTCTCGAATAGAGGATCACTTGTATCTTGTTATTTTTTTCCGATCTATTTGATTCTTACAATAAAATTACTGTTTTTTTTTTATTTTCATTGGAGTTTGGAATAGTTTTCTCGCTGTTTTTGTCTTTCTTGCTAGGATTCACTTGAAATCTACCAGCAGAATGTTCTTTTTATATTTTACAGGCACAAAGAGCTAGAGGGAAATTGATTCGGGAAGTTCATGAGAGCTTCACAGTTGATGCATTTATTGGAAATGCAACTGATTGGGAGAAAGTTTGCTTGGGAAATCTTGTGGGAATGCCAGTTTTGGTTGTTCCGACCAGCTTCAAAAGCATTGAGAACCCTCCAAAAGGTGGAACTAACAGAAGAACAACTGTGACGACAGGCATTTACGCCCCTCCAGACAAAGATCATATAGTAAGTTCAAGTTTATTTTTAATCTTTTATGAAGCAACAAGGCATGCCTGATGCTTCCTCTCTACCAGTTTAATGGGTGCGCATGTTGAAGCCTGGCCTAAATTTTTTTCTTAAAGACTTTTTTTTTTTGCTACGACTTGTCAATGCTTCACTTGTTTCAGAGATTACAACATCAAGCCTTTGTCCCACTATGTAGGGTTGGCTACATGAATCCTTTTTCTCCATTGTGTTCTATTAAAAGTCAAATTCTCATTTATATCTAATAAAGAAAGATCATTTCTAATATTTTCTAACCAAATCTTTTTAGGTCTACCTCTACCTTTCTTAACATAAGTCAAATCTAAAAAAAAAGTAAAAATAAAAATAAAAACATAAGTCAAATATGATACCTCTACTTTTCTAACCGGGTCATCAGAAGGCTGCCGTTTCAGAAATTGTTCTATAAAAATGTGTTCTTCCAGAAAAGCTAGGAGTCTTCTTCAATGAGAAATCACAATCACTAAACAACTCAAACGGGTAGTAACCAAGTTAAAAAAATTCAGTCAATATAGGTCTCAAAGTTATTGGATTATGCAAGAAAAATCAATCAAAATTTGTATTGTTCTCTTCTCAAAGCAAATCCAATAAATTTTATACTCATTGTATTCAAATTTAAGTTAGAATATAATTGTTTCTCTAACTACGGTTGTAAGTTCTCATGTTTTAGTTATGCAAATTAAAAAAATAAAAATAAAAAGAAAAAGTTCTCAAGCTTTCTTTTGCGAAAGACTCAATATTGCACGATTTTTCAAAAGTTCTCAACTTCAAAATCATCTTTACAAAATGCTACAGCTACTCCAAAGTGATCCTATAACGCTTATTTTGTCCTAGAAATAAATAAGTTTTGTATTTCTAACTAAAAGTCCACTTTTGATTATTAAATTTCCCCTTTATTGCAGTCTTCTGTGCTGATATCATATTGGTCTACTTTTATTTGCTTCAGGCTTTAGCCCTGGCAATGGCATATCAGTCTGCCACCAATCATCACCTTCAGCGCCCACCCATTGATGACCTTGGGCCAAATGATCCTATTACAGGAAGGCCAAATGATCTCATTACAGTTCATGGTATTTTCTCTTATGTTCTTTGAAATCCTTCAAATAAAATTTAGATTAAGATTTTGTTTGGGACGATTTTCTTATTGCTTTCTAAAGCAGTTTTTAGTATTTAATACTAAAAAGCTGCTTTAGAAAGCAGTAAGAATGCCGTCCCAAAACGAAGCCTAATCCTACTATATATTCTGATTTAGGCTTTGTTTGGGACAGCTTTCTTATTGCTTTCTAAAGCAGCTTTCTAGTATAAAAAAAATTAGCTTGAGCTAAAAACCTGCTTTAGAAAGCAGTAAGAAAGTCGTCCCAAATGAAACCTTAGATGCTATGGCTAATGATATCTATTTCTTCCTGTAGGTGAGAGTTAGCTGCTTCATTTGTGGTCAAGGATAATAAGGCCAATTTTGTTTTTTTTGGTAAAATGGTTAACACATTTGCTTGCTTTCAATTAAGGCTTCATTTGGGATGACTTTTTTACTGCTTTTTAAAACGGAGTTTTAGTACAATTTTTTTTATTTTTTACTAAAACTCCGTTTTAGAAAGCAATAAAAAAGCCGTTCCAAACGAAGCCTAAGTCTATCTTCATGGTAGAATAAAGAAATCCTGCAATGTGAGGCTAATAAGATACATTCTTACAGTTATTTTGAGTAACAGTTCATTTAGGCATTTGAATCACTGTTTTAAATATTATATTATATTTTTGTGTTGTGATGTGCCTATTTTATTTATAAATTATGAAATAATTTTGTAAAATATACTTTTGCTTTAGTAACTGTTATTTAATTTCATCATATACTTTTATTCACATATAATCATGTTGCAAAAATTATAAAAAAATATTTTTATATCTTTATATTTATTTTTCAACAGTCTTTTTTTCTTTTTAAAAAAATTATAAAATAAGCTTATAAATGTTTTAAAAATCCATATTAAATATTACAAAACTATGGTCTCAAATGCAAAATTTGAAGAATTTCTATCATTTGTAAATCAGGTGTTAAATATGTTAGTTAACAAAGTTAAAATAATAATTTAAAATGATTATAAAAATAATATATGTAAATTCAAATGTCACTTTCATAAATATGATTGGAAAATATTTTATTAGCTCCACCAACACTTCGGGTGTCAAAAACGGGTTAAAAGGTCAAGTTCAGATTCGACTCAAAATTGATCTAACTTGAACATGAATAACCTGAACATGACCTATTAACCCTTTTTGATATTTTTTTATAACTTCTCAAATATAAAATTTAAAATATTTGATTAAAAAAAAATGCCCACAAGTAAAACAAATAAAAAAGAGATAGTAAACAGGTCATTTTTTATTAAAAATGGGTCGTGTGTTAACTAGAGTTTAATCCATTTAATAAATGTGTTAAATTTACGAGTCGGGTCAGTTATTGCAATGATTAAGTTGAAAAGAATTTTACTCATCTAATTAGTAAAGTCTTAAACTAATTCAAATTTAATTATATTAATATTTAGAACTGATTACTAACTATTTTAAAATGATATACTAATTATTATTTAATTTTAATTTAATCAATTTAAATTTAATTTTATAATATTTAAAATTATAGATATTATCAAATATTTTTTGGAACGGTAAATGATAAATAAAAAATTCAAATATGAAATAAATTAGCCATTAGCATTTTAATTTGTTCTATATATGTATAAATTTTAATTTGTTCTACCTAATAAGCTACTATATTAATGGTCTAAGAATGAAATTTTGAAAATTACTAGCAAGATAGGAATTCCTCTTATTATAGGGCCCTTCATGGCTTAAGAGATATTGGCTTACCTTTGCTAAAGTTAGTATTCAACTTTCTATCGCTAGCATCTTGCCTAACAAGCTTACCATTACAATTAAGGGGAAATACATCTTTATTAATGTCATTTATGAGTGGAAGCCTTCCTCTTGCTCCTCAAATGATATTTTACACATGGTAACTCAAAACTATCAAACATCCACCATTACTATTGTGACACATCCAGATTCAGTATTCAATTCAATCTATTCTGACTCAACCTGGAAAAGATAAATTTGTTAAATTTTAGCATTTGAATATTTTTTTTAATGTGTCTAGAAGTGTTTTGTGCATATATGAGAGTTTGCATGTGTTTCAAAGCGGGTTGCAAAGATTTGTTTGCTTGTTTGAAGAATCTGAATTTTTTCCCTTGGGCGCTGCGGTGCGGGTTCGGCGACACTGTGGCACCATTGCTCCAAAGTTTTTTAATGCTTTGACGTGCGATGATGCTGTGGTTTCCTATAGGGTGGGGCCGTGGGGTGCCGTGATGCTAGAGCAGATTTTTATCATTTGAAATTTTTGAATCCACTATTTCATTTCACCCAATTTATTTGGGCAACCATAGCTAGTGAGAGAGAGAAGGTTTCTAGTGAGGGAAAGTCCATTTTAGACTACTTCAATATGCTTTCAGCTAACAACCAGGCTCTAAAGGTAGTTCGGATTGAGATATGCCATCTTTTGTCTATCTCAATTTTAAAAAATATTTAAAAAAATTTAAACTTTCTAATTACATTTATATTTCCATAACTGAAAAATGAATATAACTTAGTATTTGCAAAACTTTCACATGTAACTTTTTGTATGTTATAGAGATAATAATTTTGGACATTTAAGTTTTTTTTTTTAACTTTACACAAAGAGTTTTGAGAATTATGCTTTTTTATTTGCAAAACTGATCAAGATTCTGGTGTACTAGCTTAGATGATTATTCAATCATCTCTACAGGAAAGGATTCAAGGATCTCAGAAGTCAGATAAAGAATATATGAAGTTGATTGACCATATCAAGTCTAATAAGAATTTTGAACTAAGAGTGTTTGATTATTGTATCATCTTCTGTAAGAATATATTTGGGTTTTGAGTTTTGAAAAATTGAGATCAGTTATTCTACACGAGGCTCATTATTAATTATATTATTCATCCATAAAGTAACAAAATATATAGTGATATGAAATGTATGTTTTGATAGCCTGGATTAAAACGTAACATATTTTGTATCTAAATGTGAGGCATGTCAATTAATGAAAGTAGAACATCAACAACCGAGAGGTAAGAAGAGGCAACTATAGATTTTTCTATGACATTTCCCAAGCCGAGATAGGGACATGATGCCATTTGGGTTATAATGGATTATCTAACAAAGTTTGCTCATTTCATTTTGATTTGATAGTTTGATTTTGTAAATAAATTGACATATATATGTGTATGAGATTATTTGATTGAATATGATACAAAAAGTTATAGTTTATAAAAGAGATGCAAGTTTACTTCCAGACTATGGAGAGGTATTTAATAAGCTTTGGGCATGAAGATTCACTTTAGTACGATATTTCATCCACATACTAACAAAGAGTCTGAGAGGGTTATTCAGGTACTAAAAGATCGTATGAAATTGTATGTTATGGACTTTGGCGACAGATGGGAATATCACATCCCTCTGATTGAATGTGCTTATAATAATAGCTTTTAGTTAAGTATATATATGACCCCTTATTTAAAGTTCTATGTGGTAAGAAATGCTAAACACCGCTATCTTGGAAAAAGGTGGGTAAAAGGAATCTGATTGGGCTAGCCTTAATTGATGACATTACTAAAAAGATTCATCTGATCATAGATAAATTAAAAGCTATACAAGACAAACAAAAATAATATTTTGATGATAAACATCGAGCTATAGAGTTTTAGGTGGTATATTTTGTATACGTGAATGTCATGCTGAAGAAAGGCACTAATATATATAGTAAGGAAGGAAAATCAAGTCCAAAGTATGAGAGATCATTTAAAGCTATTAAAAGAATTGAAAAGTTTTCCTACATGTTACAATTACTAGATAATATGTCTGAAATTCACAATGTATTCCATGTGTCACTTCTGAGAAAATATATATTTGATTCTGGGAATTATATGTATATCTGCTGAAGAGGTTGAAGTACACTCAAATCTCTACTGAGAAGAATTAGAGAGGATTCTGGCTTATGATGTTATAATGTTCAGAAATAAGTAGATTCCAATGCGCAAAGCTTAGTAGTAGAGTGTAACGGAAAGAGAAGCTACTTGGGAGGAGGAGTTCATGATGAGAAAGTTGTATCTTGATCTATTCCTGAGATCTGCGTTTTAAAATGTTAAGGATAATATTTTTTGAGGGGAGAGTTATAACACCTCCAAATTAAATATTCAATTCAAGCTATTTTGACTCAATATGTATAAGGTAAATATGTTAACTTTCAATATTTGAACCTTTTTGCATATGTCTTAAAATATTTTGTGTGTATGAGAGAGTTTACAGGTGTTTTGAAGTGGGCCATGGAAGTCTGTTTTCCTATTTGAATAATATGAATTTATTTCCCTTAGGGGATCCATTGCACTGGGTTCAGTGGTGCCGTGGCACCAATGCTCCCAGGTTTTTCAACGCTTCGGTGTGAGGCAGCACTGTCGATTCCTGTAGGGTGGCACCGTGGGGTACCACGATGCCAAAGCAAATTTTTATTATTTAAATTATCCTAATGTACTATTCCATTTCACTTGATTTATTTGGGCAACCGGTGCTAGTGAGTGAGAGAAAAGGATTCTAGTAAGAGAAAGTCTATTTCAGGCGACTTTGGTTCATTTTCATCTGATGACCCAATTCCAAAATTTGTTCGAATCTAGGTATGTCATCGTTTGCTTATCTCTTTTTTAACAAATATGAAGTTTTTTTTATTTTTTTTATTAAATTTATATTTCTGTATCAAAAAATGAAGATAACTTAATATCCACAAAACTTTTAGAGTGTAACTTTTGTATGTTATAGAGACAATGATTTTGGACATTTAGGTTTTTTTTAAAAGAAATTTTAAATATCATGTTTTGAGAATTATGCTATTTTAATTAGCTAGAAAATAATTCTAACTGAATTTTTTATATAGGGGCTTGCCTTTCGCAAGCTAACACAATAGGCCATGTCTAGTCTGTGGGTCTTATCGGGTTGAGTTGTGACAACTATCCCCCTCCCTTCTTCATGGATGTAGTAGACATAGATAAAAGACACAAGCATTAGGAGCTAACAATCTCCATTGTGTTATCTCCATTTATTACCTTTCCTTCTGCTTCAATTCTTAAAATAAAGAGCCACAATAATACCATCCCTTTGAAAACTTAGTTGTCTTATGAAACCTACATCTTTTACTTCGCCCCCATAAATAGTGCATCCTCCATGTCAAAAATTTTAAGAAGGTTCATGTCTAAGTAACTAGTTTTATTGCCCAAACATCATGGAAATTGTCTCTGCTACTTGGTCTATTTCTGAGGATCTCTACAATAAACTCAATAATTTTAAACATATTTGAAGGTTACAACTAAAACTTCTATTCTTACATTTTTAACATTTGTTGTTACTACCAAAACTAAGCAAAACTCTATACAATTCTAACATGGTTTTTAGGACTGGAAAATTATCCACTCAACTATGATCTTCTTTACCATACCTTGCAAAGTCAACAATCTTTTATAAAAGCCACTGTATGTGAAGGCAGTTGAATCCAACAGAGAGCTAAGTGCTCTAGCTATCTACTGAAGAAGATGATCTCAACTTTCACTATCATAAGAGTAATAGCTGGAGAAATCATAACTATATTAGAAAGTTGTCTACTAACTCTACTATTATTAACTCTTATGATGACATTATTGGAGAAGCTAATCTCATTTCTTCAAGATTTTAACAAGGAATATATGAATCAAAGTCACATTAGACTCCTTTCGTACCACGCTTTCAACTAATGGCCAATTTGAACTTACGTCTCCCTTTTTATGAAGATATTAAACTAGCTCTCTTTGACATTGGCAATGACAATTAATACTCATGGACTTGATGGTTTCACATCATAAATCATTAATGATACATAGTTTATTAATGGGAGTACTCTTATTGAGGTTGTAAATTTTTGAGTTTTTCAGTTTTTCAAACTCCCTAAATGGGTGAAAAACTCAATCATTACTCTCATTAAAAAATCAAACATAATGCATAAATGATTACAATCAATTTTATTTTTATAATAACTCTTACAAGCTTATTGCGAAGCTAATTGCCAATAAGCTAAAGCCTTACCTCCCAAAAACTTAATCACCTTGTCCAATCGACATTTACTTTTTGGAGAAAATTTTCTCGTAATGGCATCCTTGTTAATGTGCACATCTAAATTCTTTTATGCCAAAATTAATCTATGAAAAGCCTTTGATAATGTGAACCATTAGTATAGACTCCTTAATTTGGGGTTTTCTTCTACTTTTGTTAATTGGATTAGTTAGTGTACTTCAAACATCCATTTCTCTATGGTGATAAATACGGTTTTGAATGGCTGCTTCAACTCTAAAAATTGTCCAAGGTAGGGATGTCCATTATCCCATTTTCTATTTACATTTACTATTGATGATTCTCCAAATTGATTGAGAGAAGTTGCCTTGATGCCTTTTTTTATTGCATAAAAAAAGAACTTCTTAATCTCTCGTCTTATATATGCTGATGACTTATTGTTCATTCTGACTCATTTTAGGTTGAGGATTTAATTTGCTATCACCTCTCTTAAGTTCATTCTGACTCATTTTAGGAATAACACTGGACTTATTATAAACATGAATACATATTAACTTTCCTTCTCTAAGTTAGCGACTCCCCAATTGAAAGATCATATAAGTAATCTTCTTGGCTTTGGTTGACTTACACTAACTTGGCATTACCTTGGTATTCCCCTTACTTCATGACAACCCAATACCAATAATTATTCTAAAATTATGAAAAGGCTTCATTCTTGGCTTTGTAGGTAGAACAAGAATATGCTTTCTTTTCTCGCAAGTTTCACTTTAATAGATCCAAAATTTGAAACAATCTCTATTATTTGTTTTAGTCTGTCTCTATTCCCAAGAAGCTTAGAAAGAAAATAACTAGCTTTATCAATAATTTCTTGCACTGTAAAGGAGTTTATAATAAATTACATACCATTTCCTAGAAATTCACTTCTCTTCTTAGGTATTATTGTGGCTTGGCTTGCCTTCACTTGACATGTACAAACTTTGAGCTAATCTAAAATCATCTAGAGATTATATAATAATGAAATGAGTCTCTTCTATATAAATGGTGAAACAATGCCTATGGATCCCTTTGGAGCAAGCCTACCCATAAAACCTTCACCTTTTGTAAAGTCATACAAAAAGCTTATAAGGAAGTAATTAGTTTTTCTTTTGCGACTATTGACTAAATGGAGAAACATTAATTGAAAAATATGGCAACCCAATTAGTAAATGATTTGATTGTATAGTAATTTTTCCATTAAGGACCTTAAAAAATGCATCCTTGTGTGAGTCTTCTTTCACTTATTTTTCTTTTTTATCTCAGGTACTTTACTAGATGATAATATACAAAACTACAACAAGCCTTTATCTCACTACGTGTGATTGACTACATGAATCTTTTTTCTCCATTGTGTCTGGTTAAGAGTCAAAATCTCATTTAGATCTAATAAAGAAAGGTCATTTCTAATACTTTCTAATCAAGTCCTTTTAAGTCTAACTCTATATTTTTTAATATATGTCAAATCTAATACATTTACTCTCCTAACTAGGTCATCGAAAGATTGATGCTTTATGTGATAAACCATCTAAACGACTCTATGCAATATTATCCGCAATAATATATCTTAGAAAATCACAAAAATGGCTTTTGGTTGTGCATACCCCTGCATACAATTTATGATTTGAATATAAACTTTAAGGGGCTATTTGGTAGCACCAAGGATTTGATTTAAGTAGGATTTCATAAACCTCTAAATCCGGATTTCGAAAATCTTGAGGGCCTAAATCATGAAAAATGTTTTGGTAACATTTATGATAAATCTTATTAAATCCCTTGTGGCTGTTTGACTATAGAGCAGATTTAATGAGAAGACTCTTCCTAGTAAATCCGGCAAAAATATGATTTCAGAAATCCAGAATTTAGCACGAAAAGAGGGCATTTTTGTCTACAATAGCTTTCATTTGCCGTGAGATTTGGTTTTGCTTTTAGGCCGTTTGGCTGAATTTTGCTCAAATCCGCCTCAAATCCTGCTACCAGATAGCTGATACCACACAGCTCTCCTTGGCCTATTGGTTGAGAGCTTAGGCTTCCAACTAAGAGGTGTAGGGTTCGAGTGTATGTGTATGTGATGCCCTTGTTCAGGATCGTCAACACCTGGAAGAAGACACAAAATGCAAGAACAAACAATGCAGGGAAAAGGTACTAGGAATAACTCTATATTGCTCTGTATTCTCTCTGTGAATACGGTTTGTAAAATGATTTCAGATAACATGAACTCTCCTTCCTCATCCTCCCTGCTATGTAAAGGTCATATTTTCTCTATTTTAACATATTTTAAAATAGTAAAATAAAAGCTGTAAAAGTATAGAAAGTCTTTTGTCAGAAAAAGTGATACTATGTAGTGGGATTCCGTTAGGACCAGCCCACATATACCGCCAGCATTATTTACTTATCTGGTTACGGCATCAGTCCTCCCCGGGTTCAGAAGAGCTCGACTCCGACGAGCTGAGTGAAATTGGAGCATTATCTGATGAATGATAAGGCCATATGTCCGAAACATTGAAGGTCGCAGATGTGTTGTAACCTGGGGGCAGCTCTACACAATACGCATTGTCGTTATACTTGGCAATTATAGGGACCGGACCAACTTTACGGCGAGCCAATTTCGAATACTCTCCGGGTGCAAACCGTTCGCGACGGAGGCGAATGAGGACCAAATCACCAACTTTAAAATGTTGTTGTCTGCGATGTGTGTCCACGTCCTTCTTATAACGTTGATTTGAAGTGATTATTTGTTGCCGAACATCATTTAAGATCTAGGAGTAATCTTCGGTAAAGGATGCCGCCTCCTTGGATTTGCACTTTGGAATGACAGTGATATCTACAGCAGTATTAGGAGCTTTGGTATAAACAATAGTGAATGGAGCCTTACTGGTGGATCGATTGGGCATTGCATTATATGCAAATTCAGCCTTGCTAAGAACCTCCTCCCATTGCCTAGGATGTTCTTGAACTAGGCAACGAAGCATATTTCCCAACGTACGGTTGACAACCTCAGTTTGACCGTCTGATTGAGGGTGATATGTCGAGCTAAATCGGAGCTCAGTGCCAAGCCGTTTCCACAACTCTCGCCAGAAATGACTAAGGAATTTAACATCACGGTCGGAGGTGTTGCTTCTCGGTAAACCATGTAAGCGAACTACTTCAGTAAAAAACAGGTTAGCGATATGCAACACGTTAGAAGTTTTCTTACAAGAGATAAAATGGCCCATCTTTGAAAACCTGTCTACGACCACCATGATAGAGTCGTTGCCACGCCTAGTTCGCGACAGTCCGAGAACGAAATCCATACTCAAATCTTCCCATATTGAGTCTGGTACCGGTAAAGGCATGTATAATCCGGTATTTTGAGCTCCACCCTTATACACTTGGCACACTGGACAACTATCAACAAGACGGAAGGTATCACGTCGTAACCGTGGCCAGAAAAATTTTTCTTGCGGCTGCCGTAATGTGTTGTCTTTACCCAGGTGTGCTGCTAGTCCGCCTCCATGAATTTCTCGAATCAGGTGTTGTCTCCAAGACGACTGTGGAACGCATAGGAGGTTGTCTTTAAAAAGAAATCCATGTTTAATGGAATAGCCTTCAAATATCGGTTCTTGCAAGCAACGACCCCAAATTTGGCTAAATTCGGTATCTTCTTCATACAGCTCCTTCAAGTGTTCAAGGCCCAGGAATTCTGTCTGAAGCCGGGTCAACAAAACAGATTTCCTACTAAGGGCATCAGCAGCTCTATTGTCAATCCCGGGTTTGTGCTTAATTGTAAACGAAAATCGTTAAGAATAGCAGCCACCGCACATGCATTCGATTGACATTTTTCTGAGCATTTATGTGCTGTAACGCCTTATTATCACTGCATAAAACAAATTCTTGATGTAACAAGTATGACTCCCATTATTTTAAAGCGCGAATAATTGCGTACAATTCTTGCTCGTAAGCTGCCCATTTTTGGCGAGCAGTACACAACTTCTCGCTGAAAAATGCCACCGGTCGTCCTGATTGCGACAGCACTGCTCCAACTCCAATTGAAGAGGCATCTGTATCCACAGTGAATATTTTATCAAAACTAGGGAGTATTAGGACGGGGGCAGTAGTGAGGGCGGTTTTAATGTTTTTGAAACTTTCTTCTTGTTCTGCTCCCCAATGAAAAGATTTGGATTTCAGGCATTCTGTAATAGGGGCCATTATGATGCTGAAATTTTTGATAAAACGTCTGTAAAAATTTGCAAGCCCGTGGAAACTACGTATATCAAAAAAAGTGTTCGGAGTCGGCCAGTCTTGTATTGCTGAAATTTTGTAAGGATCAACATGAATGCCCGCTGCGGACATAATAAATCCTAGAAACCGAACAGAGGCTGTAGCCCATTCACACTTTGGTAGGTTTAAAAACAGCTTGTTAGCCTGTAAAACTTCAAGCAGTGCCTTTAAATGCTGAAGGTGTTGTAGCCGACTGTTGCTGAAGACTAAGATGTCATCAAAGTACACAATACAGAACTTACCGAGGAACAGTTTCAAGAGTTCGTTCATCATACGCATGAACGTGGAGGGCGCATTACATAACCCGAATGACATTACCTTCCATTCAAAGAGTCCCTGCAGCGTTTTGATGGCGGTCTTCCACTCGTCACCAGGTCGAATGCGAATCTGATGATAACCGCTCCTTAAGTCCAATTTGGAAAATACAGAGGATCCCGTGAGCGTGTCTAGCAGTTCATCTATGCGGGGCATTGGAAATCTATACTTGACTGTGATTTTGTTTATAGCCCTGCTGTCAACACACATTCGCCATTTCCCGTCTTTTTTTGGTACGAGGAGAGCGGGTACAACACATGGACTCAAGCTAACTTGGATTAGCTGTTTTGTCATCAATTCATCCACAATTTCAGCCAGAACTGCTTGTTCTTTCGGATTGAGCCTGTAATGCGCTAGATTCGGTAAGGAAGCACCAAGTATGAAATCAATTTGATGTTGTATGCTCCTGAGTGGCGGAAGCTCGGCGGGTAATTCATCTGGCATGACTTCTGCAAATTGACCAAGGATCTCGACAATATCATGGGGCAATACGTCAGTTGGTTTACTGGAATTTACTTCCGCATGAGCAATGCGAACAATGGTGAAGGTTCACGCCAACACTGCAATAAAGTGGAACCAGAAACAAGGTGAGCAGCCGCTTGTTTAGTTTCCCCTTTAGTTGTTACGGTCCCCTCAGACATTCCCGGTAGTAGCCGTAATTTTCGCCCCTTCCAGTCAAAAGAGTAAGCATTTGCCCTGCCTTCATACTAAGCATCTACATCAAATTGCCATGGTCTACCGAGGATTAAATGACATACGTCCATGTCAAGGACGTCACACAAAATTTCGCAAACATAGTGCTTGCCAATAGAGAATGTGACACTGCATGCTTCGGAGATCACGATCTTCAGTCCCCGCTTTACCCAACCTATTTTATATGGTTGGGGATGTTTAGTAGTCTTCAACTGCAGACCTTAAACGACCGAACGGGATACGATATTCTCAATGCACCCACTATCGATGAGAAGATCACACACTTTACCATTGATGGTGCAGCGTGTTTTGAAGATGGCTTGGCGTTGAGATGGACTGGGTCGCCGTGGAGCTAATAACAGCTTCTCCAGAACCCCAAGGAAAGGTTCTCCCTCATCAGCCGGCACATCTTGGACATCCGCATTATTTTATGTTTCCAACTCAGCTATTTCGTTCTCCTCATCCGGACCGGCAAACTGTAGCTGCTGTCTTTGTGGACACTCGTTGGATTTGTGCCCGGGTTGAAAGCAACGAAAACACTTAAGCGTTGAGGGTCTGGCATATGGGTTGGTGTTAGAAGTTGCTTTCTGTTTGGATTGCCCCTTTCCTTCGCCCCCAGCATTGGATGTAATACCCACGGGAGAGCCAGTATTAGCTGTTTGGATGGATTTAGTTGCCGAATGTGAGCTGCCTTTGGAACTAGAGGAGTTCGGCTCTTGCCAATGCCTTCGATTAAATGGTGGTTTTGACTGGCGGCTCTGCTGGACTTCAACTTTCATAGCTAAATTTATCGCCTGTGGCATTGTCCACACAGAGTTGAGCTCCAATTTGTCTTGGATGCTGTCTTTGAGACCCCCGATGTATCTCGCAACCAATTGATTTACTGACTCATGCAAATCATTTCTGGCGCTCAACTTATTGAATTCCTCTGTATATTCGCTAACAGTGCGATTACCTTGCATACAATGCTGATACCGCATATATAAGATTTGCTCAAAGTCTGTAGGAAGAAATTGCACCCTTAACAGTTGCTTCATTCTTGCCCAGGTTTTGATGCGCTTCTACCCTCCTTCCATCTGTTCTGCAAGACTTGTTCCCACCACGCGCTGGCGCCGCTTTTTAATCGACACGCCACGTATTTGACTTGTCTATCAGGAGCAATTTCCATGTAATCAAAGAAATTTTCGACAGCTTTTTCCCAATTCAGATAATCTTCAATATGCAAATGTCCGTAAAAAAACGGAATATCCAACTTCACTTTAAATTCGCCTGGGTAGTGTGGGAAGTGATCGGCCCGTCTGTGTCGTCGTCCATTCGCAACCCACCCATCCTCCGTATCACCGTCACTGGAGTCCCTCGGGTCAGTGCTGCGCCGCCGAGGAGGTGTTTCATCCTCTGAAACAACAGGATCAACTTGATTAATTGGAACATGTCTTCCGTGATGTCCGTATGCGTGTCGTCGGCGAGGGGGTAACCTATTTGCAGGTAATTCCTCCCGATGGAATAATGGTGGATCTCTCGCCGTATTAGGATTAAACCCTTAGCGAATTGCCATAGTCAGACGTTGAACGACTGTGGTCAGCTCATTAATCCTCCGATTGATCTTTTCCTGGCTCACCCATAGCCCATCGATGGATCGAGCTTCTTCCCTCACCGGTTCTTTGTCGCGGTCTGTCATTGCCTTCCAGTTTGAGCTTTGGCTCTGATACCAACTTGATGCCCTTGTTCAGGATCGTCAACACCTGGAAGAAGGCACAAAATGCAAGAACAAATAATGCAGGGAAAAGGTACTAGGAATACCTCTATATTGCTCTGTATTCTCTCTGTGAATACGGTTTGTAAAATGATTTCAGATAACATGAACTCTCCTTCCTCATCCTCCCTGCTATGTAAAGGTCCTATTTTCTCTATTTTAACATATTTTAAAATAGTAAAATAAAAGCTGTAAACGTATAGAAAGTCTTTTGTCAGAAAAAGTGATACTATGTAGTGGGATTCCGTTAGGACCAACCCACATATACAGCCAGCATTATTTACTTATTTGGTTACGGCATCAGTATGTATTGTGTGCTAGAATTTGACTTAAATGACCTAAATGTTCCAAAAAAAAAAAAAAAAAAAAAATACAGCTGATACCTAAAATCTATTTTGTAATTCAGTTGAAACATAAAAAGTAGACTTTGAATGATGAGGTTCCAGAGTGCATTAAACAGCTATATTTTAGCCAACTTTCATTTAGTCCATTACATTTATTATGCCCCCCATTACATTTTCCTGATGAATCGTATCCATATTTCCCGCCGCCCACTTCTCAAAGGCTGCACGAGCTTTGAAGGAACCAGCGGGGACGACAACCCAATCCCATCCCTCCCCGTTCTCCACCTCCATGAAGATGGACTTCGATGAAGACGATCTCTCATCCTTCACAGATCTCGACGATAATGGCTTCCCCGTCTCGTCATCGGTAGATGTTGAAAGCCACGGCGAAGAAGTTGAAGGGGAAATGAGCTTACCGGTCGGTGATGTCTGCTCAAGTACCAGCGATTTCGCTATCGATTTCTATCTGAGTGGAACGAATTGGTCGGAGCTGGTACGGGATGAGGGCGACGAGGTCCCGAAGAACGGGGAGAAGGTGAAGAAGGCCCTCGTCCAGCGGGATCTCTTCCAAGTTTGGGGGATCAGTAAATCCTCGAAAAGGCCGGGGGTTAGCAACCCCTCAACACCGAAGAAGAGGCAACGGAGTGTCATTGATGATTTTGCGTCTGGTAGTGCTTTGGTCGGAGAAAGGAAGGGCGCCGAGTGTAATGGGCGTAGTCGACCCCATTCCTGTCCGTTCTATAAGAAGATTCCAGGTCAGAGTTTTTTGCTAAGCTATTTTTCTATTCTGACGGGGCACACCTTTGAAATCAAAGGATTTGGTCTTCACTGTGTTGGGAGATGATAATTGTTCTTGTGCAACCTATTTATTGTTTATTGTGGCCGCTGTAGGAGAATTCCGCAAAGCATAAGAGTAATTTTTCGGGAAATCCGAACTTACATGCAAAAAGAGCGTGGTTTTACTACTGGAAAAACATCCAATAGGGAAAAAAATCATTGGGCTGCCTAATTGCAAAGATCTACTAGTTGTTAAAATCTGTACAGATATGATCCACTAACGGTATCTTTCTTTTTACAAAGTGTATTGTAAAAGAAAAAAAAAAGTTCCTTTTTTAGTTCAAGATGGTGATACAAATTAAGACTAAGCATGATTAAAGTCTTAATTAAGGGATTAAGCATTATTTTAAAAAAAATTTAAAACTAGGCATAATCGCCTATCTAACGGGCGACTTTGCCCTCTTTAAAAAGTAAAATTTAAATTTATTAATGAATATGAATATCACAATTATATCCGACATTTTGTTATTAATATTAATTATCATTAAATATATCAAATTTTTTTTCTTGCCTGTTTTAATTATAGGTAAAATTATAATTTTCAATTTACAAAAAAAAAAAGGGCAATCATGCCCAATTTTATTCCAAATGAAAGGTTACAATCATATTATAATATTTTTTAGGGCAAAAATCATTCAGAGCTTTCTTTAAGAACGTCATAGCAAGCCTCAAGATGGGAGACCTTCAGCAAAATTTGATCAACCAGCAGAAAAATAGCTTCTAAAACCATCCGACAGCTCAAGAACATGAAACAACCTTCTAACTGCTCCAAACATAACCTGAAACTTCATCAAAACCAAACAAACAGCAACAAATCCACCCAAAAGCTTTAAGGGAAAATTTTCAGTCTAAGCATCATTAGTAAGTTAATTAAGAATATAAGCATAATTAATGTTGAAGTATCCATTTTTTTTTAATATATAAATCCGAGCAATTATATGTATCTTGTTGATTTTTTTTTAGTTTTTTATATTTGCTGAATTCTATTTCTTTGTATTAATGTGAAATTTTAGTACGGGATAACCACATAAACAGGATAACATAACATATTAAAATAAAAGACACTCTTGCTGCTAAATAAAAAGGACAACGGGCATGAAAATATAAAAGATGACATCGAATAAGCGATGCTACAGTTGTACTAATTCCTAAGCAGCATATGCATACGTGATTGGAGCTGTGACTGTGTTGGACAACACCTCATCTTGCACTCAAACTCATACTGTAGGTCCTGCCAATCCTCAAGTTTGAAGAACTCTCTCAGCTGACCATC
The DNA here is from genome assembly GCA_022539455.1 of Dendrobium nobile. NCBI lineage: Eukaryota > Viridiplantae > Streptophyta > Magnoliopsida > Asparagales > Orchidaceae > Dendrobium > Dendrobium nobile. The sequence goes on along the minus strand of CM039724.1, from coordinate 6,044,241 downwards.
AAGATTTACCTCCTTCATCCGATCTTTATAAAATTTTTTAATAAATTTGTCATATCTCGAACACCAACTACGATAAAAAATGACATGCTCATGATCAAGGTGATTACAGTCGATATCTGGTGGTGAATAACCCTCGTCTCGGTGGCGTTTCAGCTCGTGGTATCGCATCTGTAAGAAGTGAGGGCTAACAAAATGACCGTTAACCTCTCTGAACCTAATTTCAAGTGATTTCCAACCTGCAGCATTTAAAAAATTTTGTGTCCTGAAAAGTTTTACCACGATCAACTCAGCATGTATAGCCCAGAGCCTATCATCCTCTTCTTCTGACCATTTGTGGAGACAACACCGAAAAATCTCATTTGCATTCGCCTTTCGCTCTAATGGAGTATCACCGGCTCGTGCTATAGAAGCATGAATCCTACGACTTTCTTCATCAAATCTTTCTTTGTTGGGTACTCCTTTCATCATCTCCATATAAGTCCAACTCATTTTGAGTGACTTAACAAAAATGCTTCATATGCTATGTACTTACTCTTTAAATAGGAGAGTGTAAACATGTGCAGCCAAAATATACATTAACATATTAATGGACCTTTGAACTTTATAATCTATCAGATGGGACTAGATATAGCCAGCTATATGATATGTCCAATCACGTACAACTAGATGACATAAGAATCCAATGCTTTGAATGACATCTCGTAACAGAGGAATCCAATGTTCTCATTAAGTAATTCAAGCAGCATGTGCATCTATTATTTTTTTTACAGATAAATTCAATGTCTACTTATAACATTTCTATTAAAAATTTAATAATTCATTTTAATATTTAATAATTCAAAAAACACATTTATTTAATAATAGATAAAAAAAATTCCTACAATTAAAATTTTCTTTTAAATTTAACAATCAATTTTAATAAAATTTTCTTTTAAATTTATAATTAACAATCAATTTTCTACACCAAAACGTATATTATTGAATTTATTAATCTGATTAAGCAGCTATTAATGTAATTTGATTTAATTGAATTATTGAAGTGTGTAATATGAAAGCTGAAAGAAATATAAGCCAAATCATAGTCATTAATCACCAAATGCAATATCAGCAGAAGTCTACATAATCATAATCAAAACATATCATAAACTAACGTCTCCTACGTCCTCTATGGGGTAAAGCATCACTGCCTGGTGTGTAATGCTGTGGTCGACGTACAGGCCTGTCACGTAACACATGTTGCTCAACCCCAAAGATGCCCTCCTGCTCTGCCTCAACTGTGCCTGCTAGAGTACTGTCTGGAACATGCTCATGTGGGTACCAGCCTGGTGTAGTCTGCTGAGTCGGCTGAGTGAAGAAAGGCTGACAAGGTCCCAAATCTTGATACGATGATGGTCCTGCATCAGTAGACTGAGGCTCACCTATCACTGGACTGAAGGACTCGTATGGAGACCCTGTATATCCATGCTCAGAGTATAGGTAATCAGGGATATGAACCTCTCTACGCAAATCCACTGCCATCTCAGCAATTCTCTTAATAACACTATCGGCATTGCTGTAGTCATTTGAACCAACCAAAGGTAACACTGCCCTCTCTGTCTCTACGAAGAAATTACGCTGAGTGAAAGAAAAAAAAATAAAACAATAATAATGTTATAATTATTAAGAAATGAAGTATATAACACATTGATATTACGTACCAAATATCGCTCTGATGGTGCTCTGGGGTAGTATGTAGTCGGTGGTGTTGTTGGTGGCTTTAACATGTATAATGTCGCCCAGGACCTGAACCACTGTAAGTACTCGTGAATGAAGTGTCCACTATCAGGTCTCATCATAATTCCTTCAATGATATATGCTCGTCTATCCTCCCACAATCCAATGTAAGGAAGGTGGTACACCATCCAATCTGTATCAGCTTTACCACGCCCATCAACTCGGGCAAATTTGAGCTCCATTGGTTGAACCTTCGTGGTCGGAATAAGCCCAAACTGTCTAACAACTCTATCGGGGAGGTGCCACTCCACCCGAGTCCAACAGACCAGAGGCACACGAGCCAACCAGATAGCTTCTCCTAATAAGCATATATCAGCGACCTGAGAGCGAACTTCACTGGTGTACGGCTCCCAAATCACCTAGCCAATCAAATAATTATATATCAGCGAAATGAGACGAACTTTTTTTTTTAATAAAATGAATACAAACCTGGCTGTCTAAAAGTCCATCTAACTCATCTCTGTAGCTGCTGAGGCTACCTGATGGGAGCTGCCTTATGAATTCTTGATTCCACCTACAAAAAAAAACCCAACAAAATTATATATTGTTATAATTAGAAATGAAAATATATAATTTTTAGTCATTTATGTTTTTGGTTACCTATAGCCAACAGAAAGTCCATCCAAATTAACATGATGTGGGACATGAAGTGCAGGCCGTCCAACATGAAGTCGCTCCCAACACCAAATCTGAAGCAAGTGAATGCAGCCTGCAATATTGGCCCTCTTAGGCTTAGTAGCCTCAGCAAGTTCCCGGTATAAGTGAGCTAGTACTGCTCCCCCTATAGAGTATGTGCTAAACAACCCCAAGTCCTCCAACAAAGGTAAGAACCTCAAATGAATCTCACAACCTGAGGTGTCCGGGACTAGATAAGTACCCATCAGAAAGAGAATGTACGCACGAACATGCCTCCAAAAATCTATCTCGTTCAAGTCTAAGTAGGAATCTCTATAGAATGTCCAACGTAACCATCTCAAAGGTAGGCAAGTCTGAGCCTGTGCCTGTCCCATCCTGAACTTCGATGATACTCGTGGGTTGAATGGATCTTGATAAATAACATCTCGCTCAGGATGCTGCCCTAATAGATCATCACAGCAATCCGGCCAACTAGCCCATCGTCTACCGGCCCCTACAACAGTGTTCCCAACCAATGCCGGCCCATCAATCTGAAGGCCCAATATCAGAGCAACATCTTGTAATGTAATACTCATCTCACCTACAGGTAAGTGAAATGAGTTTGTCTGTGGTGACCAGCGCTCAACCAAATCTGTGAGAAGATTGTGATCCATCCTTATGTATCGCAGCTGACTAACGCAGTCCAGTCCTAAGACTCGTAGGCCTTCCATAAATCTGGGACAATTTATTGGCCACTCATGAACCATAAGCAGATGCGAGGCAGCTTCCAAAACTGTCCCCTAAATGTATAGAAGATATAAGGGAATTAGTACATTTAAATAGAAATAATGAAAATCAAAATTTTTTAAATTATATCATACCTCATCCGGATGAGCTGCTCTATGTGACCCACGTAATGAGGCAATGCTGGGATTTATATCTATTGTGATATTTTGCTGTTCTTCATCAACCCGTGGTATAGGTTTTTTTGGTTGACGTTTGCGACGTACATGTTGAGCTTCTGCCATATTACCTATAATTCAACATAAATGGCAAAGAAAGCATAAAGAATAAACTTAAAAATAATTTTGGAAAGCATTAATTCAAATAAACCTTTAACCATCTAAATTCTCCCAAAAGATGAAGAAAATCAAAGAAAATAAACTGATAACATTGCTAATTTGCTATTGCGAGAGGACTGAAAGACTTATAATTTCAGGGTTCCTAATTTTTTTATTAAAAGTTTAGAAACAAAGAGAAGAAGAATTAAATACATATAAGATTTCCAACATTGTAAATCAGTTGTCGCTATGATCTAATTTATTCAATGAAGCTTAATAGTCAGCTAGCCAATAATATATATTAAAATGGCGTTTAAGACTTGTTAATAAGACTAAAGGGCATCCTGTTTTCAGCAAAAAAAAATTTATAAGAAGTGGTTAGTGTCCTACAAAGCATTAAATTAAATAGTATTAAATAGCTAAATAGTATTAAATAGGCATAAACAAAAACAAACTACAAAGTCACTCTTAAACCAAAATACAAAGTCACTCTTAAACATAAACAAATTACAACACAAAGGTTCAGAACACCAATATCACTCATGGTTCGCACGACGGGATGGACAGGTTGTTCTATTATGCCCAACTATATGACAGTAACTACACAATCTGGTACTTTGAGTTCTTCATTCATCCATTGTGTTTCTGTATCGATTAGTCTTTGGTCTGCCAGACCTTCTTCTAAAGTTTGGAGGGCTCAAGGGAAACAAACCAGTTGCAGGATCATGATTTGGCCAGTATTCCTTATCTGGTATTGTGTGAAATTCTTCTAAGTATGTCATCTTTAAATTTTTCATTGTGTAATATTCAGAAACAAACTCCAGGTGACTTATCCTTACTGATGCAGTTGAACTTATGACATGAGCACATGGCAAGTGATAAATAACAGGTTTCCCACAACTACATACACTATTACCACCCGGTGTTACGTCCACACGGTATGATCTTGAGGACATATCAAAAACTTGAAACTCATGCATATTTATGCGTGTAGGCTCTGATATTCTTCTTGCATCGTTTTCATGTTTTCTTAATTTAGCTTGAACTCGTGGGGAAAAAATATTATTAGTCTGTTGTTCTTCAGTGTGAATGAGCTCGAGTCGACGAACAAACATTCTAACAATATTGTAATAAATGGCAGTAATAAGTGCTTGCACCGGTAACCCACGAGCTCTTTTCAAAATTCCATTAAATGCTTCTGAGGCGTTTGTTGTCATTACTCCATAACGGAATCCACCGTCAAATATCAACGACCACTTCGTAACATCCCTTTCAACTAACCATTGATGCAGTTCAGGCTTAATTCTTATTATATCTAACATGCTCTGATTGAATAATTCTGCATCATCAGTATTCCCAGCTGCGTACATTTTCTGGCATAAAAATTCCACATCAGATACTCCTATTTGGCGAACAGCTTTCTTGAAGTTTTCACGTAAGTGTCTAAGACAGTGACGGTGTGCTGCATAAGGAAAGATTTCACGACATCCGCGCACTAACCGAGGATGTCGATCAGATATGATGCAAAGATTAGTTCTACTTGCAACAGCAGGGAGTAAATCATGTAACATGGTGAGAAACCAGATCCAAGATTCGTTACACTCTGACTCCACAATTCCAAAAGCTAATGGGAATAGCCCGTTATTCGCATCAAGCCCAACTGCAATGAGTAATGTTCCCCTATACTTACCTAAAAGAAAAGTTCCGTCCATGCTAAGGACAGGCCGGCAAAACCTCCAACCACTAATAGATGGACCGAAAGCCCAAAATAGCCTTTGAAATCTATATGAACTTGAAGATTGGATTTTGTACACAGTTCCAGGCATAGCTTGAACAATACCTTCTATGAACAAATTCAGTGATCGGTAGGACTCTTCCCAACTGCCAAACACTGCTTTAATAGCCTTACGACGTGCATCCCATGCTTTCATATATGAAACTTTAATGTTAAACTTTGCCTCAACTCTTCCAATTATTTCTCTAGGTTTTATATCCATTTGTTTTCTTATAGTTGGAATTATGAAGAAGCTAATGAACTGTGAATTACACTGCCTGTGACCTGCTTGAAGAATAGGATTCGTACAGGTATGTGGACCCTTTATGGTAGCAATTTTCCATACCCCACCCAATCGCTTGCTTAAGCTGGCATGCAAACGCCAAGGACACTTTATCGGCAAAGTATCATGTTGTACACAAGCAACTGTAAATTTTTGTTTGTTCGACGCCACAACGACAAATTGAACATTATTTATGATTGACCAACCGTGCAAGGCGAATTGCAGTTCTGATTTTCTCCGAAAACACATATTTTCTACCAATTCATTCGGAATGATAAATTCATCATCTGTGATGCTAAAAACATTATTACCATCCTTACCAACATCCGCATTCCATTGACGTGTAGTCTTAGGAATCTCAGCATATTCATTATTACATTCCATGCCTTCTTCTGTATTTGCAGTCCTTGTACAGTAATCACGAATAATTTCATTCGTATTTGGCTGAACACCTACATTAGTTGCAGTAAAATCATGGAGGATATCATCAAACTCTTCATCCTCATCATCACTTGAACCACTGCTCATTGTCTCATACCCTTCATCATTGATAATAGGAGCTGACAATCCAATATCATTGACTTCAAAAATAGAAGTACCCTGGGATTGTGTTGAAGGACCGGCCAAATTCTGATGGTATGGAGTTTGTGTGGATCTGTATTTATACTTATATAATGTTAGATAATATTGAATAGGATTTTACTTTTAAAAAACCAAAATCTCCTTTAAAATTAACATACCCGACATATGTAACTGGGATTGTCAAGGCCATCCCCGCAGCATCATGCATCTCATGTATATGATCTACTACGACTGAATCACGAATTTTACTCGATAGGTCTTCATCCAAATTAATATCATTCTGCATTTCCTCAACCTCCACATATAATATCAAAACTTCAGACGCAGCTAAGGATAAAGCAAATCCACAACCTTCATCATCCTCAAGTTTCGAGGCCATGAATTGGTTTCCCACTGGAAAACGACCGACAATGGTCACTGTGAACTTTGAGGGATCAAACTTTAGGGCCCTGAGAACTCGATTCTTCAACTGCTCCAAATTCGAGTTGAATGGAACTTGTAGGGGCCGACACTGACCACCAATATATGTTGGCGAAAAATTTGCATCTAATGATAACTCTCCATCATATAACAACATAAAGGATGGTGGTCTTACACTCATTTTAAAAACCTATATTTAAATTTGAAAGAATATATTTATTTCAAATCATAAACGTCAAGATGAGGAAAGCAAGCTTTGGACCACCTAGGTATGAGGAGAAAGAAATACATTTTTTTATATATTTTTTAAAGAAAATAAAAGCAGCTATATTTTTTCAATTATGTGTATTATTATAAGTATAAAGTCAAAATTCTCTTATAAAATCAAGAGGGAGAAGTTTAAAAAGGTTCTAAATCAATAGAGTGATTTCACGATTATTGCTTTGGACCACCTAGTTTATTATCTCGAGTAGTATAATCATTTATTATTTTGGAATAAATTTTATTATTAAGTCTTATCCAGTAAAATCTTCAACTAGATATTGAGGTCAAAGATAATAATTAGATTATGATTACTAAATGAAATGAAGCATTGTGACACAGATGCAGGTAAGCGCACAGAAAAAATTGTTTATCTACAATTTTATTTATATAATTCTGTACGTATTATTCAATACGCATACATATATGTATTGGATAAGCTGCGCTTCAAGTTATTAAATATTTTTAAAATAAAGCAATAGCTCAAATCAACCAAAACTCGACTCAAAATCAATCATTTTCCACTCATCTCAAATCAACCAAAACTCGTTGTATCTAAATAAGTCTGCCCCCACCTTCGATAGCTAAAACACCCTTCCACCAATATTAAGTGATTGCAACAAACTCTCCAAAGAGGTATGTATAATACAAGTATAATTTTGTTAATTATCCTACAATTACAAGCAAGATCACAAACACACGAGTAACCAACAGATCTGACCAAATCGGGTAAATGTTAAGTGCATTAGCGACAGGTATATGTATCTATTACTTCATAAATTACTCCTTAAACCCTAAATTTCAAAATAATAGCTCATCACCTAAAATCACCTCATTCTACACTTTTACACGGTGCATTTTCATTTTTTTTCCTTATTTTACCTTCTATTACCGAAAGGAATAAAAATATATAAGATTTACACAAAAAAATACACTAAAACATACCTAAAATGGCGAAATCCGGCGGTGCGCAGTTAGCTGGCGTCGCTATCGGCGAGGGCAAGCAGATCGGGATAGGGGAGAAGGGCTTCGGCCAAACTTTTTAAAGAGGGCAAAGTCGCCCGTCTAACGGGCGACTTACCTTAAATGTAAGTCGCCCGTTAGATAGGCGATTATGCCTAGTTTTAAATTTTTTTAAAATAATGCTTAATCCCTTAATTAAGGCTTTAATCATGCTTAGTCTTAAAAATTGCTCATACAAATTGGCGTACTCAGATAATTGATCAGCTATCAGTTGGATATTCAGAAATGATGGTTGGAGACCGTTTTGCTCTCCATATTTCTTTTTCAGCGATGTTATTTTAATAATGTCCTTTAGTTCTTTGAGTAATTCAAGGGTTCTCTATTGGCCACGCGGACATTTTTAGTTGTTGCAGTAGCGTCCTTATCGTTGAGCTTTGGTTTTTTTTCCCATCACCCTGTTTATTGCCTCACAATAGATCGAAATGAAACATTCAAATTTACATTGTGGCAGAATGATTGCCAGTGAGCTGAGTGGCTGTCGTTGGTAGACTGAATCGAGTTATAACATATAGATGACTGATGCCCATTTAGAGCCAGGAACTTGTTATGTGTGGAATCTGATTGTGTTGATCAGTCGGGTTGTTTTGTTGCCTCGAACCTCAAGTTTGTCATACTTGCTGGGGGTGCAGGGGTTTTACCCTTGCTTTGGTTCGTGTGCTTTAACTCACCTAATTTTTTTTTGTTAGGCTCCCCGGCGCTGTGTACCCAAGCGCCCCGGCGCTGTGTACCCAAGCGTCCCGACGCTATGCCCTGAGCGCCCCAAAGCTGAACGATAGAGAGTGGAGCGTCGCAGCGGTCTAGATATGGCGTCGCAGCTGATGAAGATAGAGGTTTAAGCACCGTAGAGCCCCAAACTGGGCGGATTGGATGGTTTTCTTTCTCATTTTTCTGAAGGGTTGCATCCCTTGGGGTCATTTACTTGACTTTCTCTTGTATTTTTATAGGTTAGACATTGAGAACGGTGTATGTGAGAAGAGAATAAAAAAATATGATGTAGATTTCTTACAGCGGGACGAGCAAATTTCCCAGCAGACTCGACTGATGAAAATCTCTCCGTGATCTCCAAATCTTAATATTTCTTTTCTCTCCTCACTTTTCACTCAAATTTCTCTTTTTTTTCCTGTTTCACAATTTAGCCAAACGAATGGATTAAGATATGCTTTAAGGTAATGCTTTTAGATATTATGAGAAAATAATAATATAATATTAATTTATTCAATTTTTAGTTTAAAATTTATATAAATTCTTTTGGGTCTTCAAAAATTATGGAAAAATATCCATAAAATAAATCATTTTATTTAGAAAATATTGTTAAAATTGATTTGCAAAACGAACACTTGATGGTCCCAAAATCTCCACTCGATATGTGTCAATTTTTTAAGGATTTTCACCAGTGCAAAAAAATTATGAAAAATTCAGTATAATTAAAATACAATAATATCTATCTTATGGCGAAGACAATTTTTAAATTTGACTTACAATAATTCATAAAAAATTTATTTGGCGGGGTTATTATAAGGAGAGAATGAGAGATTTGTACTTATTTATCCCAATTTTTATAGTGGATTTCTTGGTGTGGTGTGGTTTCATGATTTTTTCCTTAATTTGAGTTTTTTCACGTTAACTCCTGGTGCCCTTTATTTTTCCGTTCATTTTACTTTTTTGCTTGTTTCGTCGTTATGATCTTTTATCCTCTTTATCCCCAACAGAACTGAGGACCTGTTTTCACCTCCCCTCCCATATAAAATAAATCTTATTTCTATAGGGACAAAGAGAAGAGACATGAATATGTATTGGAATCACAGAGTTCTTTTTTAGGTGAGCAACCATGATAGAGGCTCCCACATCTGCCGTATCTTTGATTTGCCATAATGATAAATTAACCTTTATGTATGTGGTATCTTTGATCAGGCTAATGTGCCTCCCTTCATCTTTGATCTGGATTTAGGGAAAGCTTTCTTGTCCTTAATGATTGTGCATAACCAATGTTTGATGGTAGATAGGGTTGTAATTGAGTTGAGTTGGGCACACTATGGATTATACTTTGCTTGGTCATTCTCATTTGGCTTGAGTTTTCACATAAAGACTGATTTCCAATTTTTTTTTCTAGGTGGTTGTTTGTCTACCTATTTATTGTATAACTTCTTTTCTTTTTTTTTTTAACATGAAATAAATGAATAAAATTCAATCATAAAATCTCCCCTTATCTACTTCTTTTGCTTCTCATTCTAATTTTCATGATGCAATTATATAGAAAAATGATGATGTCGACTATGATGGCGTCTCAATTGCAAATGCAATAGGAACAAGTGATGTCAGGGGATACATTTGTGAGCAGCACGAATGACATCTTTGGGTAGTGGTGATGAAATACAAGCTAGAAGATTTCTCACTAGATCATTATAAAGGTCAAATTTCATAACAATTAATTGCAATTTTTTTAAAAAAATTTTTTCATGAGAATTTGAGTATCCAACCATGTGAGTTCGTAGAAAATATTTTGAATTTAGAAAGCTTATTTTGGAACTATATCATTAAGCCCAAATTAAGGATACAATTAAGCAATCAAAGACTTAATTGTATCATTCAAATTAGAGTGGTAACATTTCATTCCAAATAGGGAGAGATCATGAGGGGTGGCTATTATAGCGTTGAACAAATTTTCATGGAGGAATTTTTAGAGCATTTTTTTTATGCGTACCTTTTTTACATCACTTCATGAATTAGATATACCTCCTTTGATTTTGCAAAAAATTACGCGTACAAGGAGTTTATGCTTCTAGCTTTTGGATTGAATTGTAAATCAACCACAATTAAGGTTTGCAAACCATTTTTTCCCCTTATTTCTTCTCTTGCATCCACCTTTCTAAAGCCTTAAAACACTTAATGCTTCACAAAAACTAAGCAGTACCTAGGGGTGTCAATTTAAGTTGACAAGTTGGGTTTGTGTTTGAACTGAAGTTGATATGACCCAAGTACACGACTTGAACTCAACTTATTTTACAAGTCAAAATATTTGACCCAAATCCATCTCAACATAAACTTACCTATCCCAAATTCGATCCGTCTAACCTATTTATTATATGTATCATGTAATTTTTTGGACCAACATATGACTTTGTTAATTTGAATTTTTCATATTTAACCAAATTAACCCGACCCAAACCCTTCAAATTTGAACTCAAATAGTAATCAGATAAATTTCAGGTTATTTGAGTCAAACTTGAACCTGATACAAATAGTAATCAGATAATTAGATCTATAATTTAGACCAAAATCCGACCTATATAGTAATAGTATCAACCCTAATTAAGATTTTCGAGTATAGGTTAGATTGGGTCATTTATTGACATCTGTATTCATACATTTCTAAAAAACCATAATCCTGTTATCCTCCTCCAGTGACCAGCCCACACAAAAAATTCATAATTTTTTAACTAAGAAACACTAGGACGTAGAAAGCTTTTTCAAATGCTGTCTTAGTTAATCCAAGTGTTTAAAAGATTATGAGATTATGGTATTAAGCTATATATTATGTGATTAAATGACTACATAGTCGTTAAATCCACTTGTGCGACCAACAAGTACTTATTTGACCAATGAGCAACCAATTAGTATGAATTTTTGCGTTTACATGCTCCAGTCTTACTTTAGAAAGTTATTCTGACAATTTGTTTGGTTGATGCTTATCATTCTCTCTGCTGCTTTTAGGTACATCTTTTACAGTAGATGCCTTTCGTTATGGTGCAATTGATGAATGTTCATCTTATTTTCTGAGCCATTTTCATTATGATCACTATGGGGGCTTAAGCAAAAAATGGTCCCATGGAAATATCTACTGCACTGACCTTACAGCTCGCTTACTGAGAAGTTGTCTTTCTGTAAATCCACAGTAAGAGCTGCAGTTATTTTCTTGACTTGAGAAATTTCGTTATAAGTGCTATCACATTATATCAATAGTAGATTGTTGCATGTCACTTGTATTATCTCTATCAATATTTTACTTATAGCGGATGAGAATTTCACTTGCTATCCATTGTTGCAGATACATTTTCCCCCTTGAAATTAATGCAGAACATGTCATTGAAGATATTAAAGTGACTTTGCTAGAAGCTAATCATTGCCCTGGTGCGGCTCTGATTCTTTTTCGCTTGAAGGATGGAAAGTGCTATCTACATACTGGGGATTTCAGGGCATCAAAATCTATGCAACTGTATCCTTCGTTAGCCAATCATCACATCAATTTGCTTTATCTGGATACAACATATTGCAACCCCAAATATAGGTGACTTTGCCTGATTTTTCTGAGCTCTTATTTTTATATTTCCTCATTAGTCAATTGATTAACTCAACTTTTTATTTTCAGCTTTCCATCTAAAGATGATGTTTTAGCTTTTGTTGTGAGGACAACTCTCAAATTTTTATCTAAGCAGCCAAAGAGTCTTATTGTTGTTGGAGCTTACAGCATTGGGAAGGAGCCAGTTTATCTTGCTATTTCGCAGGCTTTAGGGGTAAGCACTTCTGGAATGATTTCTGCAACCAAAAAAGAAAAAGAAAAAGAAAAAAAAAAGAAGGTTGTTTTATAAACTTAATTGCATATTTATCAATGAATCTATTTTCTAGCTACAGATGAGGACACAATTGAACTTGCATTTGGTTAATGCCTTCTTTCTTTGTGTTTCTATTTCTTTATTTTATTGTGAAACTATTTCAATAATTCAATGTTTCAAGCCTATTTTATGTCCTATTTATCCGAATCTGAACTTGATGGACATTAGGGCCTTTAAAGTAGGAATTGAATTGGAAATATTAATGAACTTCCATCTATTTTTTGAAAGTTCAGATATTAAAGTTCTCATCTTTCCTCTTAAATCTGAATATGCTTTAAAAAATTATAATTTTAAAATATTGCTTCATGGTCTATCTCCTCATTGTTTTTAGCCCTTCTCATGCTATTGTCCTTTGACTTAGTGTCACACTCCGGGCCGGAATGTGGTACATTCCTGCAACACGGGACGCGATGAAGGAATATGAAGACCTGTTTTGTATTTACAAAGATAAGCATACATATATAAGAGATACAACAATATATATATATATATCCTGCTTTTTCAAGCTCTATTTTATGTCCTATTTATCTGAATCTTAACTTGATGGACATTAGGGCCTTTAAAGTAGGAATTGAATTGGAAATATTAATGAACTTCCATCTATTTTTTGAAAGTTAAGATATTAAAGTTCTCATCTTTCCTCTTAAACCTGCATATGCTTTAAAAAATTATAATTTTAAAATATTGCTTCATGGTCCATCTCCTCATTGTTTTTAGCCCTCTCATGCTATTGTCCTTTGACTTGGTGTCACACTCCAGGTCCGGAATGTGGTACACTCCTACAACACGGGACATGATGAAGGGATAGGAAGACCTGTTTTGTATTTACAAAGATAAGCATACATATATAAGAGATACAACAATATATATATCCTATTTTTTCAAGCTCAATCTGAACTTGATGGACATTAGGGCCTTTAAAGCAGGAATTGAATCAAAAATATTAATGAACTTCCATTTATTTTTTAAAGTTTGGATATTAAAGTTCTCATCTTTCCTCTTAAATCTGCATATGCTTTAAATCATTATAATCTTAAAATATTGCTTCATGGTCTATCTTCTCATTATTTTAAGCCATTCTCATGCTATTGTCTATGGTCATTTGACTTAGTGTCACACCTCAAGTCCGGAAGGCGATACACCTCAGCAATACGGGATGCGATGAAGGGATAGGAAGATTTGTTTTGTATTTACAATATATATATATATATATATATATATATATATATATAATAAAATAAAAGCAATTCCATTAATCTATTAATAGAAGTTCAAATAGTTAATACATCCAAATAACAACGTTTTGATATAAGTCAGAATAAATATAAATAGGACAAAAAAAAAAGAAATTTCTCAACCCTCAGAACAAAAGCATAAACGTAATAAACTACTACAAAATAATAAATGCCAAAAATAATTTACTACTTGTAACTCTGCTCTTGAGGTGGCGGTCCACCAAACACGCCTGTAGGACATGAAAAAGGTAATAGGTGAGTTTGATAAATCAAACTTAGCAAGCAACTACTATCTATCAAAGCATAAATGACAAAGGAATGGGACATGCAATATGGATAACCAAAGGGTATAAGTAATAATCTAAAGTCATCAAAACAAAGTAGTACTGACACATACCATATTTCCTACAACAGAAATCTAATATGTTAGTAATATTAATGTATGTGTTAAATCACTATCAATGCAATTATTTTAATGCCTGAAATTGCAATCACATTAAGTATTATTATACCTCAAAATAATCTACAATTATTTATTATTTCCTATTCATATTTGCTTATATTTTTTATAATTAAATATATGTATATCTATTGTTGGTTTATCGATCATATACCCATACCAGGAAGGTAAATACTAACCCAAGAAAATCTAGTGATTTTCTGTAAAGTTGTCACTCTAGGGCTTGTCGATCCCTGCTAGCCCAAAATCAATAGGGTTCTACCGACATGCATATAATCATACTAAATAAATACTTTTATAAATAGCCAACAAACATTATATAAATCAACATGTCATATATGATTTGTATATTTGCTATGATTTGCAGGAATGAGGTTCATTTTATTTAACAAAGCTAAATTTAACTTTTTTATCATATAAATTCAACATACATGAATAAGAACTAATGAACAATAAATTAGTATAAAGTTATGCTTATCCTAAGCTGATTTATTATGAATGATAGCAAATGATTCTACTTGTATGATTATGCTAAGGAATGCAACATAGGACTGGCAATCTAAATAGTTATAAAAGAGCCTATTACAATTGACATGGATTTGTTATAACCCGAACTAGACTGAATCGGTCCGAGATCTCTCCTGCATGCGCAAGCCATCCGAACATCCGCTTCTCCTTCGCCTCTTCCGCACGTGAGCCCGCCGTGGTTCCCTCTCTCTCTCCAATTGTGCAAATCACATGATTCTTCCGCCTCTTGTGATTTTCCCGCTCTTGGTCATTGTTCTCTCCATTTAAGGCGATATAGAATCTAGGCTATCGTTCAACTCCTCTTTTCTCCTTATCGCAATCACTGAAAGCTCTCCTCCCTCTCGCAGCCGCCAAACAAAAAAATCAACAAACATCTTCTTCAAAATCTTCTTCTTCTTCTTTAATATTAAGCTCTTCTTCTTCTTCTTCTTCTTCTCTTCTCTCCTCCATCTCTTTTATTTGCTTTCGTATGTTTATCAAATTATATAATCATATTTTTCTTCCATCATTTAATTAGTTTTGTTGGGTGGGGATTTTATAATTGAACTTGCTTTGGGAAGAAGCCTTACTTATCTTTGATGTTCAATTTGATCTAATCTTATTTAATCATTTAGGCTTGATTAATATTCTACACTCGGGTTCTGTAGCTTTTTTTTTTCAAACATTAAAGTATTCAACAAGACTCTTATTCGTTGGAACTTTGAGTCGTTATCCTCGTAACACCATCAATTACTTATCTTGTGTGGGCTCCGAAAATTCGGCCCCGGCCTCCCCGCCGCGCGATTTCTTTTTTATTTTCCGGCGAGGGGAGTTTTAACGGATAAGTTCCGAGGTAAATTTTGGAAGGCAGATGGGTTTGTAGATAAGACACTACCCAGAGATTTCGCCCTCATTTTGCGAGGATTTTATGATCTGAGTTCTGGTTTCCTATAGGCGCAAGCCCCTATAGTTAATTACCCCTCCCGATCACGAGAGAGAACTTTCGATTAAGGCTAGTCATCGATCAGATACGTATAGAGATACGTGTATCTGGCATATAGTAGCAGCAATGGATTTTGGGATTGGATTTGAGAATTGGGTTTTGGAAGATTTGGGAAAATTTTATATTTAAAATAGAAATTTCACCATCGTTCACTTAAAGCGGATGGTAGGGGAATGGATGATGGGCCCGATCAAGATCCCATGGTTCCGTCGTCCCGGGCCATCGTGGTCCCTGGTCTACTTAGTCAGAGGAGGTAGTCGACCCAACCTGACAGAAGGATCCTTGTCGGCAGCCATGGGTTGCTTCGTCCAAGGGGACCTTGTAGACCGGGGGTGGGTAGTTGTCTAAGGGGACAAATTTAAATCCACCTTAGCTGACAGAGGGCTTTGTGCCCTATCAATCATATCCTATTGATTCATATCTCAAGGATTTGATGCCAATAAGGAGCGTATTGGCTCTGGCCATAACCGGTATTTCGTGGTGCCATTTGGCGGCAAAACCACTCGGTTCAGAGGGCCCCGGGTCGTCGTAACCGTTTATCCTGCGGTGGCCATTTGGCGGTCAACCGCCGGTTAGAGGACACGTACCACGTCCTTACTGGCAGAAGATTGGTTGAGAATGGATCCTAGTGATATTTTCGATTAGGCATTTCGCTCTTTGTGAGCTAAAGTAATTTTAGATTTGTCCACCTCGGCAAACTGTTGCGGAGGGCGGATGAATTTTGCTTTAAATATTGGATGGTTTTATTTCAATTTTAAATATTTGGAATTTTAGGATTTTGAGTGGCATTTTTGGAGTTTGAATGGACCCCTCCGGTTGAGATAAACATTCAACACGGCCATCATCGGGGTGACCTCGAGGTCACTTGAAAAATATTTGAATTTTGCAGAAGTTTGAAGGCATTTTGAAATATTTTGTGAACCCCTCCGGTTGAGATCTGCATTCAACACGGCCATCATCGGGGTGTTTGGGGTCATTTCCATTTGATTGAACCTTGTCGACCCTATCTACTGGTCGATAGAGGATCGGGTTTCTCGTAGGCTTTGTGCCTTTTGTTCAATGAATTTTCTCGATTTTAGGCATTGAAGGCCTAAAAAGAATGTATTTAAACAAATACACCGGTCGCTACAACCGTGTATTTATTTAAAGGTTCAAACCCTGTCGACTTCTATTGATCCGTATAGAAGGATCGGGTTCTATAGGCTTCATGCCTTTGTTCATGAATTTTCTTGATTTTAGGCCTTGAAGGCCGAATATGAATGCATTAAAATAAACATTCCGATCACATTCATGACCGTATATTTATCTAAGAGTTTGAACCCTATCTACTCCTAATCACCTGCTTAGGAGGATCGGGTTTCTTAGGCTTCATGCCTTTTATTTAGTGAATTCTTTTGATTGAAGGCCTAGAATGCCTAATACGAATGTGTTAAAACAAATACACTGGTCGTCACAGCCGTATATTCGTTTAAATGTTCGAACCTTGTCGACTTCTATTGATCCGTATAGAAGGATCGGGTTCGAACTAGAATTCACTTATCGACCCGCGCAGCATCCCTAGACGTCACATGTGTACCAATAACACGCTCGCCGGGGCCCATGCGGGTGATTTTTATATTGATTTAGAAGTACCCCATTGTGTACCTATGTGTGTACAATTTACAGTGCATGTCATGTGGGGGTACTTTAAAATATTTTGTAGTTGTGTAGATAACTATCGTTTGGATGCACACAACTTTTCATTTGAAAGCTCATACACGCCTTCTGTCCGCTAATACGAGTGTTGCGGATCCGGTGGCGTTGAGTTATAGATTGTAGACGCCTTCTGTCTGCTTGCATGAGTGTTGCAGATCCGGTGGCGTTGGATTTTGATGTTGACTCCCCCTTTCTCAATCACCGGGGATGGATTTCTTTTAGACTTTGGAGTCTACTGTTTTGAGGAGAACTCCTTTTGGGATCTTCGGTGTAATGTATTTGTTATTTTCGGTATTTGTGGACACCCGAACTGTTCTCTTCTTTATTATAGAACCAAAAAGAGACTTTGGAACACCAGGAAGTTTGGTTCTAATTTGTTCAAACATGTCCTTCCTTTTGCCAGGGGATGTCTTTATTTGTACATCGGGTTTCCTTTGTACTCTGTGTACTTGGAAATTTTGATTACCGCTGTCGTAGATGATATCAATACTTGTGTCCACAGTGGATCGCTATGCTTACGAGACTCTCACTGTTGTTATCCACAAGTGATTTGTAGTTATTTGCAGTGACCCGTTGTATCCACTACGAGCACCTGAAACTGTTCGTAGGAGACCCATTGTTGCCTACATCATGCCCACCTGTCACCAATCTCAGGTGGTTTGATGTCTGGATTTGTTTGTAGAGTACGAGTCTTTTTATTATTGGTCTCCCATATTGCCTTCTCAATCAGCAGGCGTTGGTAGGGATTGTTGTAGGAATTAACACATCTTTCGTGTACATCGGGATTTCATCCCCCGCTTGCAACTTGTTGTTAGCTTGGATGACTGTGCACTTGGATCTTGATTTGTTCATTCATCCAAAGCCCAGTTCTATGTATTCCATTGAACCCAAGTTCAAGGTTCAACTCATGCTTGAGTTTGTGTGTTGTTCTTGAAAATTCAAGTTCTTTATTGCTCATGTTAAATTTGGATCCAACTTGAGTTCAATTTGAGTTCCCTACTCTTCACATCTTGTTCCAGTTTGAGTTGAAGTAGTGAGCTTGAGAGATCTTATTCAATTCATGTTGGAGTTCATTTGAGTTTGAGTTCTACGTTCGGATCCCCTGATGTCCAAGCCTTCAAGTTCAAATGTTCAGCCCATGTCTTTGCTTGTCTTGCAAATTCAAGTTCAAGTGCACAGGTTGAAATGCTTGTTCCAAGTCTTCTGAAGTCCAACTCAAGTTCTTACTTGAGTTCAAATGTTTGAATTATATTCAAGTTCAGGATCATTTTTTTTATTTCATTTGAATTTGACCTTTAAAAGTCATTTGAATTTGTTCAAATTTAGGTCCACGAGTCCACTGTTCATCGTACAGGTCCTCTGATCATTCAGTTCAAGTTCTGTGTATTTTTGTTCGAGTACAGGTCTTCTATATTGTTGTCCAAGAAGGTCTTCGAATTGTTCAAGTCTTTATACATTTCAGTGAAAATTTCGGCAGCACCCCGGCATATCCCCCGTTTGGGGGAAAATAGGGGAGCTGGGCCTTCCCACCACGCTACTAGAGCGTGTATGGTAGGTGTCCTTGGACACCGCGGCCGTACAAAATTTCATCCCACCACGCTACAAGAGCGTGTATGGGGCCTTCAGCAGTACCCGTACCAGAACAGCAGTGACGTAGCAGAACAGCAGTGACTCCCCACCACGCTACAAGAGCGTGTATAGGGCTCTCCCACCTCGTCGTATGCGTCGCACCGGGTTCCCTCCTACCGTGCTACAAGAGCGCGTATAGGTGGTTCTCCGGTCCGCTGCAAACGTCGAGAATGGGATTTTGGAACATCGTACCTTTCGTAGCAGTCGTCGGCGGAGTCGGTGTCGAGGTCGAGGACCGTCCCCACCACGCTACAAGAGCGTGTATAGGGCTTACCCGCCTCGTCGTATGCCTCGCACCGGGCTCCCTCCTACCGTGCTACAAGAGCGCGTATAGGTGGTTCCCCGGTCCGCTGCAAACATCGAGGACGGGATTTAAGTCAGAAATTTATACCTTTAAGGCCGGCGGTGGACTGTCGACGATTGAGGCTCGGTCGGGTACACGACGATCGAGGCGAGAGAGGGGATCATTTTTTTTGAATTAATTATAATTAACATTAATTAATTATAATTAATTAAGGAATTATTTTTAATTAATTACTTATAATTAACTATAATGAATTAATATAATTAATTAAAGTTTATTAAAATTAATTAATATCATTAATTATAATTAACATGTAATTAATTATAATTAATTAATATTAATTAAATTTTAATAAATTATAATTAATTGAAATTAATTAATGATAATTAATTTAATAAATTATAATTAATTAAATTAATTCTAATTAAAATTAATTATAATTAATTAAATTAATTATAATAATTTAATTAGAACTAAATATAATTAATTATAATAATTATAATTAATTAAAAATAATAACAGTAATTAACTAAAATTAATTAAAATAATTATAATTATAATTAATTTTAATTAAAAACTAAATAAACCCTCTCTCCCTCTACCTCTCTGTTCGGTGAAGTTGCGGGATTTAGCCGAGAGGCGCGTGAAAGGGAGATAGTTACCTTCACCTCCAACGGGCTTCTGTTGGTGCTTCCGATCAAAATGTCAGACTTCCGGTCCCTCAAGCAGGGAATGTCGTTGAAGGAGCGGTCGAACAGTCACGGAACAGAGGGAGAGAGTGAGAGCGAGAGCGGGTTGTCGAGAGAATGAGCAGGAAGTTGGAGCGGGAGCGAGAGCGAGTGAGAGAGGGAGAATGAGAGAAAGAGGCCTTCGGCCTCTTTTCCTTGGCTCTTTAACGACACGAGGTCGTGCGTCGTGGGAGAAATGTCGCGGACGTGTCCGCGACGTGCTGAATTCGGCGCCGGACAGAGGGCAGGTGAGGTATTTTTTGTATTATTTTTTTTCTTTTGTTTTAATCAGCACAGGTCAACATCTTGTAAACTTGGATTTTCGTGGTGCTCGCATAGAGGTAAGTACTGTTATTTATTTTTGTGTAAACATACAATTCTTTATTAGGGGTGTAATCCATGCCATTTGTAATAGGTTCCTTATGACTATTTAGATTGTTATATGTTGAATTCCTTAGCATAATCATACATAATAATAACATTTGCTATCATTCATAATGAGTCAGTTTGGGATAAGCATAACTTTACCTTGATTTATTTCTCATTAATTCTTATTTATATAAGTTGAATTTATATTTTTGAAAAGTTGAATTTATCTAATTTAGTTTTGCTAAATAAAATGAACCTCATTCCTGCAAATCATAGCAAATATGCAAATCATATTTGACATGTTGATTTATATAATATTTGCTGGTTATTCATAAAAGTATTTGTCTTGTATGATTGTATGCATGTTAGCAGAACTCTATTAGTTTTTGACTAATTGGGGTCGATGGGCCCTTATAGTGATGACTCTATACGAAATCACTAGATTTTCTTGGGTAGATGTTTACCTTCCTGGTGTGTTTATATGATAAACTGACAATAGATAAATATGTTTAAATATAAGAAAATATAAATAAATATCAATTGGAAATAATAAATAACTGTGGGTCATTTTGAAGTATGATGATATCTAGTGTGATTGCATTTTTAGGCATTAAAATAATTGCATTAATGATAATTTGCTACATACATTAATGCCACTAGCATATTAGATTTTCGTTGCAGGAAACATGAGGTGTCCTTACTACTTTGAATTGATGACTTTAGGTTTTACTTTTATCATTTGCTTGTCTATATTGCATGCCCCACTCCTTTACTGTTTATGCTTTGATAGATAGTAGTTACTTGCTGAATTTGATTTATCAAACTCACCCATTGTCTTTTTTTCAGTTGGTACTGTAGTCGTGTTTGGTTGATTACCATTTCAGGAGCAGAATTACCAGCCGTAGACAATTCTTTTGATATTTACTATTTGGTAGTAGTGATTATGTTTGTGTTTTTGTGGGTTGGGTAGTTTCTTTCCTGCTTGTTGGTTCTATTTATATTCTTGTTGGCTTGTATCATAACTACTGTTATTTGGATATATTAGTTATTTGAATTTCTGTTAATGAATTGACTATATATATATATATACACACACACACACACAACATCGATACTCCTATTTATGAAGGCGTGCTGTATCCGATACACCTATACACGGATACGACACCGATACGTGTCAGACACGGCAAAGCCGTATCCAATTAAATTACTATTTAATTTCAAAAGGACATGCGTATCCGATACACATGTTCGTTGAAAAAAAAAAGAGAAAAAGACACATCGTATTTACTTCCCCTGCTGCGAGCGAGGCTCTCTCATTTCCGAGATGGATTTGAGTCTTTTGATGATATGATAATATTAGAAATTTCTAATCTTTTACTTGATGAGCTTGCATTAGAAGTTATGATATTTATTGAAGATGATGTAGAAGTTCAAAAACAAATCACTGAAGAAGCTAATCATATCATTCCTTCTATTGAATAGTTGAAACTTCATGTGCTAGACGATTTATGTTTATGCTTTTGTTGTTGTAATAGACATTTATGCCTACTTTTATTTTAATATTATAAGCTACAAGGCTACAAATGATGTTGTTTTTTTTTTTTTTTTTGTAATTTCAAATATTATGCTTTGATTGCATTCTTAATTTTTATGTATGATTTATAAATTATAATGCCGTATCCGCGTTGTACCCATATCCTGCATTTTTAAGAATTGATGTGTCCCTATCCATATCGTGTTGTATCCGTGTCGCCGTATCTGTATCGGTGCAACATATATATATATATATATATATCCTGTTGTATCTCTTATATATGTATACTTTTCTTTGTGAATACAAAACATGTCTTTCTATCCCTTCATCGTGTCCTGTGTTGCTAGGGTATGCCACCTTCCAGACCCGGGGTGTGACATAATTAAACTCCTAACAAAGAATAATATATTTACACAAAAAAAAGTACTTAACTCTAGATGAGTGACACAAAGCTCAAAGTCTAAACGATATCCCACCAACAAGGGCAATGGCTCGAAGGTCCTACAGGAGAAGTTCTAAACTTAATTAAAAGAAATTAATTATGCAAAATAAAACATGAAATAATCAAATTTAAATAACTACACACACCATATATATATAATCTAACATGATAAAAATCTATCATAATATAAGGAAGATGTAGAAGCACTCATGGTCCTTAGCAAAAATTGGTTCTATGGAGGAAAAGTTAAGGAAAAACTTTCAAACTCTTTATCCTCTTGATAAAAAAAAAAAGAAAGAAATAGGAAAAAACGCAAAAGAGATATTTAACTTGCAAAGGAGAGCTCTTCCTTAATGTCAGTGCCAGAACTGTGGAAGAAGATAGTTGAGAGCTCCTTAGATGGCGTTTGAGAGGCAAAAAGGAAGAATAAGGTAGGTATTTGATGGTTGTTTTGCAAGGAAAGGAAGAGAGGGTGGTATGACAGCTACGATAAGAAAGAGGGAAAAATTTTGATGCCATAAGTATCCAAATTGCCTTAATGGCGAGGGGGATGCAACAATGTGGCAAAATCATGAATTTATTGTGATTGGAGAGAGACTGCTCAGGAAGGGAAAGAGGCTTGGGTTGATCGTGTGCGAGAGAGGTGAGCTGCTTCGGTTCGACACAGAAGGAAGGGGAGAATGCTTGGCTGGCTTGCGAGCGGGAGAAAAATTGGACCGATTAGTCCAGCTATAACACTTAGAACACAATTTATGATGTTGACATTTAATTTTTGCAGATTTATATTTAGTGTAACTTCTCCTATATAGTCGTACTCGGTACCGAAGTTGTGAAAACCAGATCAGACATAGAACTGGAAGAAAGAGAGGTTCCAGATTTAATGGTTCGATCGGGATTAAACTAGATGATGTAATAAATATTAAATTATTTAAATTACATCTATATGACAAAATAATGATATAATAATTATGAAATAGTATAAATTTATAACTAAAAAATAAATAAAATTCATACACAAATAATATATTCTATAATTTTATATTTAAACAATCATTAAATTTATTTCATATTTAATATAAAATTAGTTCATATATAAGTTTATAAATTTAATATAAATAATTACTTATTTATATTATGTGTTTAAATATAATTTATACCTATAAATTACATACAAAATTTATATTATAAAATTGCATTTATAAATTCATATTAGATCATTTATAATTAAAAATAGATAAAAAATTAGTTTTTTATATTGTATAATTTAGTATTTAAGAAAATTAAATAGATAATAAAATTGATTATTATTAACTAAAAATTAAACATTATTCACATTATGAAAAACTAATTAAAAAATATGAGTAAAAGTATGTAGTGTATATGTTATGAACTTGAGAAATTCATCTTGATTATTTAGTCCCGCATTGCTTAGGCACAATGTATTGGTATTATTTATATAGCTTTTTTGATTCACATGAGTAAAGAAGTCACATATGATGGTGGGGCCATATAAAAATACTTTGTTGGTGTTTATTTGACAAATGATTATTAGAAAATTTAACGCTCATTTAAAAATTAAAATATATTAAATTTAAATTAATTTATCAAGTTAAATATATAATAAAATTATTAAATTAATTTATTCAATTATGTAAATGACATTGCAAATGAACCGGCTTGTTTTTTAAAAACGACACTAATCTGTTGGTTAATCGGTCGAACGGTCGGTTCAGCACAGTTAACTTATGAAACTAGTTCTGAAAAATTATCAAACAGGCCGACCGGTCATTTCGGCTTGTAACCAGTTTTTGAAATGTTGGTTGGTACTAACCAGTAAGTATTTTATTCATTATTGATTATTTTATTAATTAAATTTTTTAGTATCTTGTTAAATTTGTCATAATTATATATGTCTTTGCAACTCCCGTCAATTCAGACATCTCCTTTGTAGGTTCCAATATATGCAAACGCTTCCAGGAGAAAGATCCTGCAATCATTTGGTTGGCCTGACCTTTCCAAAAAGCTTTGTTCATGCACAGAGAGTTCTCCACTTCATGTTCTACCTCTTTCTTGCCTGCGTTATGAGGTCTGGACTAAAATGTACTTGATATTTTAAAGAATTTTCCTTTTCTTGCTGCCTAAAAAAATTACAACGCAGAACTTAAAAGAGTATCTGAAAACTTGCAAGCAACAGTTCCAAACTGTTTTGGCATTTCGTCCAACAGGTGAGCCGTTTTAGTTTTTTATTTGCAATGTCTCATCTCCCTTTTTAATGCTTTACATTTTCTACTGAACCAAAACATTTTACAGGTTGGACCTACTCTGAGAGAACTGCAAGCCATCTGGATCTTATCAGACCTGTTATTAAAGGTGATGTCACCATATATGGTAAGCCACCTTGAAATGTTACATTCCAAGCTTACCGTCAATGTAGATGCTCATTTTAAATGTAAAACTGAAGTTTTGGTGGATATTCATTTTTTGATACATGGTTTCATAATTGGCTAATCATCTAAACATATTCAAAATTCCTACCCTAGTCATCTTTATAACATCTCACAACCTTTTAATGTTATCCATAATGACATTTGGGGACTATCTTGGATAAACAACATCTTTGATCTTAGGTGATTTATGACCTTCATTGAAGATAAATATGAAACTGGTTTTATTTTTGAGAAATTCTATTCTTTTATGAAAAAATATTGTTGCATATCTTAATAATCATATGCTATCAAGAATTCTATAATTCAAAAATCCATGTTAAACTCTTACCTAAAATATCCTCTAAATACACTCATCTCCACCATCTCTCTCAAAGTATTTGACTATTTTTTTTATGCTATTCCTCCCCATAAAAAAAAAAAAAAATTCGACTCAAAAGCCATAAATTACACTTTCATTTTCTACCCTGCGCACTAACATGATCACAATTTTTATTTTCCCAATAATAAAAATATTATATAACAATAGATGTAATCTTTTTCAAAAGTCAATAGATGTAATCTTTCTCAAAATACACATTTTGTGTGAGAACATAAACTCACTCTATGAATATGAGTTTTGTGGTGATATCAGCCTATGCTATCTCAATTTTGGTCATCTTTCAAACCTATTTGAATCTGACCACCTGAATCTCACTCCAAAAACCCCAAAATCTTTAAAGATCACATCCAATGAGTAAGTTACAATTGTATTATTTGTTCTAGATGATTGTAACAAGGTAGAACAAAGCATTTCTCTTCTACCAATGATAATGTTTGACCCAAGTCCTGACACTGCTTTATTAGGACAAGTTAATATTGATTCCAAGGATGATCTAAATATTTCTATTATTGCTCCTAGAAAAATCATAAAAAACTTGCTCTAATTACTTGATTAGTCGTTATATTTTGGATGACACATTATCTCCTAAGTTCTATGCCTTTATTATAAATCTTTTGAGCATTTGAAATTCCAAATAATATTCAAGAAGCCTTAAAAGTACATGAATGAACAAATGTAGTTCATGATGAAAGGAAGGCCTTTGAAAGAAATGGTACATGGAAGCTTTCAAATATTCCTGAATAGAAGAAAAATGTTGGATGTAAATGGATCTTCAATATGAAGTAAATAGTTGATGGAAGTATCGATAGATGCCAAGCAAGATTAATTGTAAATTGGTCACTCCATCAATTATATGTAAAAAGAAAACTTTGCAGAGGCAGCTATGATGAATACTATCAGGGTAATTTTCTCTCGTGCTGCTAATTTAAATTGATTACTCCATCAATTAGCTGTAAAAAGAAGCCTTTTAGAAAATGAACTCTATATCACAATCCCTATTGAATTTGAGAGAGATAAATATAAATGAAGGAACAATCTCTAAGAGATTTATTCAACAGATTCATCATTGTGATTAAAGAGGCATTGACACTTCCAAGAGTATTAAGAAAATATTTGATGGTAAAATTTATATCCTGATCGTATATGTTGATAATATCATCTTGACGGTGAATCATGAAGAAAGATAAATTAGCTGAAATATGTTTTAGTTGAATTTGAAAACAAGGATGTTGGTTTATTAAAATATTATCTTACCATAGAAATAGCAAGTTCAAGAAATGTGATTTCTGTCTCATAACCAAATACACATTGGACTTACTATAGAAAATTAGTATTCTTGGGTGTAAAAAATGTAAACATACCAATGGATCTATTTTATGAAGTTGGGCTAATGATAAAGGAAGTTACAATGACTAGCAGGAAAATGTATCTAAATATGTCACACTAGATCTAATATTTGCTATTTTGTTTGTGTTGTTAGCCAAATTATGAATAACCCTACAAAAGAGCATCTTGATGTTGCATACATGATACCAACATATCTTTAAAAAGGCATTTAGAAACGGGTTATTCTTCAAAAAGGGAACTAACACTAGTAAAAACATTTTCACTGATGCTAATTGGGCTGAATCTATGATGAATCATAAATCTACATATATTTACTGATCATTTATAGGGGGTAATAAAAGAGAAGCATAATATTAAGTTACGTGTTGTAGAGACGATGCTCAGGTGGATGAGTGGCTTTAATCTTAGGACAGGATACGAAATGAGCATATAAGTGAAAAGGTTGGAGTAGCTCCAGTGGAAGATAAGATTAGAGAGAGCCTCCTTAGATGGTTTGGTCATATAAAACGTCAACCTTCCGATGACCCGGTTAAGAAAGTAGATGTATTAGATTTGACTTACGTTAAGAACAGTAAAGGTAGGCCTAAAAGGACTTGGTTAGAAAATATTAGAAATGACATTTCTTTATTAGATTTAAATGAGAATTTAACTTTTAACAAGGCACAATAGAGAAAAAAGATTCATGTAGCCGACCCCATAGTGGGATAAAGGTTTGATGTTATTGTTGTTTTTGTTGTTGTATTTATAGGTGGTAAATTTAGTTACATGGAGGATAAAAATTTAGTTTGTTTTAACTCGGAGCATTGTTGAAGTAGAATTTAGCATTATGGCCTATGAAATTGGTGACAGTAAGTGGCTTTAACGTCTTGTTGAAGATTTAAGAGTTTTCACTACAGAATCTATGACAATGAGGTGTGATGATCAAGTTATTATTAGCATTATTAAGAATTCAGTCTATCATAATAGGACTAAACATATTGAGATTTATAGACACTTTATAAAGGAGTCAATTGAACAAAGAATCGTCCAAATTAATGATACAATCCAACTAAATCTTATATTGCTGATTTTCTTACTATAGCTCTTAATCAATCATAATTTAATATTCTTACTTATAAGCTAGAAATAATCAAAATATATCCATAGCATAAGGAGTGTGGAAATCCTAAAATCAGGTTCTCAATTCCAGCTCCTACAAGCAATCTGCAACCCACCTGCTACCATCTTGCAGCCACGCAAGCTCCCACTAGGTCAAAGCTGTCTGAGAATCAGGCTTCGTTTGGGATTGCTTTTTTATTGCTTTATAAAGCAACTTTTTAGTAAAAAATTAAAGCTGCTTTAAGAAGCAGTAAGTATGTCATCCTAAATGAAGTCTCAATTTAGCAGCCTGCCTGCTGCCAGCCAGCAACAGCGCCAGTTACACCAGCTCTCGTTAGGTTGTTGCCTTATTTGCATGCACTAGCTTGCCTGCCAGCCTGTTCTAGCTCTCCTTAAAATTTAAAGAAACTAGCCAATATTAATTTTCCGTAGATTTTAGAAACGCAATTACTACATTGGAATTGTTATGAGCTGTCTTATACTATGTTATATGTTGCAGGGGTTCCTTATAGTGAACATTCAAGTTTTACAGAGCTCAGAGAATTTGTGAAGGTACATTACAAACATCTTTTTATTTTCTTAGGCTCCGTTTGGGATGGCTTTTTTACTGCTTCTTAAAATAACTTTTTAATACAAAGTTTTTAATTTTTGTACTAAAAAATTGCTTTAAGAAACAGTAAAAAAGTTGTTTCAAATGAAGCCTTAATCTTATATTGCTTTTTAAATATCTGATGTTATGCGTTATCCATATCTAGTTTTTGAAACCTGAGAAAATCATCCCAACGGTGAATGCTGGCAATGCTGCTAATCGTGCCAGGATGCAGTCTTACTTCAAGGAATGGTTGAAAGTCTAATGTTTCTAGTTAAACATCTAAGAATAGCTGAAGTTGATTGGTAAGAGGATTAGAGAAATTACTCTTATCAGGATAGAAGTCATTCGACTAAAGCAGATGTGTAATTAGCTTTTGATTAATTCCATCTGTTCAATTAAGGTTTTGTTTGAGACGGTTTTTTTATTGCTTCTTAAAACAGCTTTTTAGCCGTCCCAAACGAACCCTAAGCATGCTATGATTCATGCTTTATCATGTCAATGTTGGTCTCAATTGTAGATTATTCTTAATGAGACAGTTCATCAGCATTAATCATTAGTTTCTAACATAAATTTGA
Source organism: Dendrobium nobile (assembly GCA_022539455.1). Classification (NCBI taxonomy): domain Eukaryota; kingdom Viridiplantae; phylum Streptophyta; class Magnoliopsida; order Asparagales; family Orchidaceae; genus Dendrobium; species Dendrobium nobile. The sequence goes on along the minus strand of CM039724.1, from coordinate 6,015,492 downwards.
TCATTCAATTTATATTACCGTTTATATTGATTTCAACTTCATTGATATAGATGTAGGCTTCATTTGGGATAGCTTTTTTACTGCTTTGTAAAGTTGTTTTTTTTGCTTCTTAGTCAAAAATATATTGGAAGTAGGAAACAAATGTTGGTTTAAAGCCATTCCAAACGAAATCGTAGTTAACCCTCTGACATTGTTAGTGTCATTTTGCGCCGACATGAATATCAAAGCCTCAAAGGTGATATAGCTTGACTCTCTATCCTTCTATTCGAGGATTAAAATCGTCGAGGGGCATTTTAGCTTTACATAAACTTTAAGGACATATTCTATTGAATTTATGAATATTTTATTTACCTCTGAGCTTAGTTATTGACTTGAAGAGTGTAAAGAGGGTTTTCCAAAACAAAAATTCTCAAGATTGATTAGCATCTAACACAATTTGAGTAGTTAATTCTTATGCTATGAATGCATTGAGCAATTTCTTAATACACCATCTTAGTTCAACCCTCTGATTCTCTTGTATTTCTTGATATTTTCATGGTGTGTGGGGCTCAATTTCCATAGTTCATACGAGGTGTGGGTGATCGATCACCTTTGGACTGGCAATAACTTCCAGAGAATAAAATGAGAGGCTTATTGTGCATTACTTCCTTTTTTCTGTATTGTATAGGCGTTGATTTATATTTCGTTTGTGATAGCTTTTTTACTGTGTTGCTTTTCAGAATACAACCAAAATTTCTATTTGGTCACTTTTATTGTTGCTTTTAAAAAATTTGTGTTAGAAAATTATTTTTTTATTACAAATTTTTAAAAAGTTATTTTCTAGAGTAGCTTTATAAAATAGTAAAAAAACTATTCCAAACAAAGCTTATAGGCAATATAATAAGGTGATTTTGCTCTCAAGCAAGTTCTAGTGGAGGTAAAACACCTAAACTTTTTGTGTGTGGGAATACTTAGGTTAATTAAGACAAACTCATATACATCACATATGCGAGACTCGAATTCAAGATCTCTTAGTTGATATCCAAAGCTTTCAATCAATAGAACGAGGTGAGTCATGTAAACACTTAAGCTCATAAATGATTGCGGCAAGGTGAGAAAACCTTGGATCTAATTAGGCATTGTTCTCTTGATGGAGGATGAATAACAAAAAAACTCAACTTTTTCTCAAATTGTCGGCGATCAAGGACTTTTCACTAAAGGTTTCTCGTTCACAGTTGCAGCAAAAAGATGACTCTATTTAGGATTGTATGTCGAACTTGGCTTGTTAGCTCATTGAGCTCCGCTCATGAGCTATTTATTAAGATGAGCTTAAGCTGCCTCACAAGTCGGCCCGAATCACTTACAAGGGTTACTATTGTATCATACAAATTTGGTTCAATTTAACAGAGAGCCATTCAATTTCATATCATTTGATTAAAATAGTAAAACCTAAGGTTTTAGATTGAATGGTGGTTTTAGATTCCACGTGGCTGGGGGACCGGCACTCTTAATGCTGCATCCAATCAGGGGTTGCCTCGTGTAAAGCATTGGTTGAGTAGATAATTAGGATTAAAGGAATTTAATTAAATCAATTAGAACCTCAAAATTTAATTTCTCTTTATAGAAAATTAAGAAAAATTTGAGTTAAATTGCATTAAATCAGGAAAAAAAATCAGATGAATGTAAGAACATTATTCTAAAATGAATCTAAACTATGTTAATTATAATATCTAATTTTTTAAGATTTAGGATAATTACTGAACAATTCAAATATTTTGTTAAAATTTTTAAATTTTATGGGATGATTCTTAGGTCATTATGATATCTTGTTAATGTGCGTTTTCTAAGTGTTAACAATTAATTAATTAATTATAATTATTACCTAGAACTTTTAAGGTACCTCTTATTCTTAAAAAAAAATCCTAAAAATACAAAACAAAGTTTTGTAGGTTCCTAATAATCTATAGAAAAATAATTCTAAGCTTTTACATTAAGGCTTCATTTGGGATGACATTCTTATTGCTTCTTAAAGTTGCTTTTAAGTAAAAAAATTAATTTTTATACTAAAAAGCTACTTTAAGAAGCAGTAAGAAAGCCGTCCCAAATGAAGTCTAAGATTTTGTTTGGGACAATTTGATTACTATTTTTTTTGCTCATTTGGTAGTTTGAAAATACTCGTTAGATATGTTCGTAACTAAACTCTTTTAGTAATTCGAAAATACTTGCTAGATATGTTCGCGAACAAGTACTAGGCAATTGTTTATTAGCTAACTAGAGAAGGTTAATTTGTTAAGCTAATAAACATCTAGAAAGCGAAGCTCGTTAATAGCTCGATAAGACTCATTCCTTTAAAGCTCGATCAGTACGAAATGAATTGAATATCCATCATTTTAAATGAACCAAGCTTCTTTAATAAATAATAAGAAAATTGTCCCAAATGAAACTTGTCAAAATCTAGTGCTCCTATCTTTCTCTTTTTGTTCTTCATATAAAAAGCTCCTCCAAAATTAAGCCAATCTCCATCGAAAATTCTAAGAACACATCATTGAAATAAATTTTTAGTCAACAAAAAATATTTGCTACTACTTTAACTGAGAGTTTTCTCAAGAGATGACCTCTCTTGGGATATAATTAATTAACCATAAAAATTTTCTTTATGAAGAACCTTGCTATCAAATAACACAAATTTTATTAGATATAACCATATCAGAAAGCAAAAATTTTAGGGAATATATCAAATTTAAGTTCTTACTAGCCATCGCTTCTCTTGCTGCTTGCTATCCTTTAGTTTATTGCTTGTTATTGTTTGATAAACGGCTTATGAGCTGAGCTTGATGAGCTAACGGGCCAAGCTTGAAGCAGCCCTAATTGGACTCTCTTAGCTTGTGAGACGACTCTTTTAAAAAATATTAATGAAAAATACACTTAAAAATATATTAGTATTTAGAAAGCTTATAAAGTTTTGAAAATATTTAAAAATTATATCACATTTCATATTATTTCTCTTCTAATTTATCATTCTTTTTATCATTTTATTATTATCATTATTTGAATTATAATTATTTTCTCTTTTTTATTATAAGTTAGCTAGCTCGTGAGCTAAATCAAACTCATAGAATTAAACTTAGGTTTTGTTTGGGATGACTTTCTTACTACTGTATAAAGCTGTTGCGGAGAAGATAACTTCTTAAAACTATTATAGAAAGTTGTTTCATAGTACACATTTTTTTGAAAGCATTAAAAAAAAAGAGCAACTAAATAGAAATTGTGGTTGCAATATGAAAAGCAAAGCAGTAAGAAAGTTATCACAAACAAAATCTTAAGCTATAGCTTGAACTCGATTAATTAATATCAAGCTCAATGTCACGTTAGAGGTGATTCGAGCTCGTCTTGACAACAACTAACTCAACAAAATCTAAATGGGTTCCACACCCTAAATGGATCCGATACTATAACATATGTGCTAGTTAAACATTTTAACAAAATTTTATACATGGTAACTGTTAACATGGTCTGGAAAGTCATCACACCACCAATGTGTGCCCACTAGTGGCAGTAGCAGAATTCCCACATGGTCCACAATAGAGTGTGGCAGAAAACACTTTATCTCATAATAGCTTTCGATTATTCTTTTCAATATATATATCTACTGCAGCTAAAGAAATGAATACAAGGAGAAAAGTTGAAAGTCTTCTTCCTCTCTGCTTCACTATCTTCGTTTGCTAACATTCTTTTGCAGGTTTGTTTTTCACATGGTATCAGAGCTTCTATAAGCCTCACGGCTCCTATTCCTCCATGGTTCATCATTCGTAAAATGGAATCAGGAAACTCCTCTTCTGCCACAAGTATCATCGGGTCTTCTCATATCATTGGAACAGCTACCATACCGCCTCAGTTAAAGTTCTTAATGTCTACCATTAAGAAAGTCAACACAGTTCAACTTACTCCCGAAAATCATCTCACATGGCGGTCGCAAATTTTGAAGGTTTTTCGCGCCAACAATTTCGAGGGTTACCTGGACGGGACCGTTCGTCGCCCTCCCCATCAAATCTCTTCGGATACTGGTACATTGAAACCCAACCCATTATTTTCCACCTAGATGTTGATTGATCAAAACTTAGTTGCAGCATTATTCTCTACCATTTCGGCACCTCTGTTACCCTATGTTCTTAATCTGGATTCTTGCTCGGAGATTTGGCAAATGATCGGGAAACGTCTGCAATCTTTGAACCAATCCTGTATTCTCCTGATTAAGAACGATCTGCATTACATTTCAATGGCAAATAAGACAATGCAGCAGTATTTAATTGAAATCAAGGTGAAGGTTGATACTCTCACCGCTGTCGGCTGTATTCTGGATTCTGAGGATGTGATTATGTACACATTGAACGACTAGCCTGCATCGTATCAGGCTTTCAAAACAGCTATTCAAATAAATCTCCAGCCGCTAAATCTGGATGATTTTTATTCCTTGTTGTGTAGTGAAGAGACAAACCTTGAAAATGAGGTTGCTCGAGCACTTCATTATGTCCAACTCTTGGAAACTCTTATTGTACTCGCTGCAACACCAGCTCGTGGTTCATCTAGGCCTCCTTTATGCCGTTATTGTGGTCGCGGTCGGTTCAACAATTATCGTGGTGGTCGAACAAATTCACCACTCATTGATGTCAAATATGTGGAAGGCTTGGCCACTCTGCAGAAAAGTGCTGGCATCGCACTAACCTTAATTACATTAAGCAAAATCCTTCTGCTTTTGTCGCCGAAGCAACAAAGAACTCTGCTAATGTTGGGTTGCCTACCGATTGGATTTTGGATACAGGCGCCACCTCTCAAATTACAAATGATCCAAATCAATTGTTAATGTCCCAACCGTATCATGGCTTCCAGCAAATCCAAGTTGGCAACGAACAGTCACTTCCTATATCTCATACGGGTTAAGGATTCCTTCCTACACCTAAACGTAAGCTCTTTCTATCACCTCTTTTTCACGTTCCTAAAGTTTCTCACAATCTACTTTCCGTTCACCGTCTAACATTTGATAATGATTGTACTGTTTCCTTCACGCCTCATGGTTATAATATAAAAGATTGGAGAACCAATCGCTCGATTCTCTAGGGTCCCTGCCATGATGGGCTTTATTCCGTTGAAATTCTGTCCATATTGTCTTTACAAGCTCTCTTTACTACTATCAGTTCTTCTCCGTGGCATGCCAGGCTGGGACATCCACATCAAGCCGTCTTATCTAGTATAGCTTCTAGTTTTCCATTGTTAAATATTTTTGTATCTAGCACTGTGTGTCATCCATGTCAAATAGCAAAAAGTCATAGGTTACCTTTTCTTAGTTTTAAATCTATATGTACTTCTCCTTTTCAAGTAGTCGTATCTGATGTATGGGGGCCTTCCCCAATTTTATCATTTAATGGATATCGCTATTACGTCTTATTTCTGGATGAGCTTTCTCATTTTTCTTGGATATATCCGATGGTTGCTAAAGCTGAAGTATTTTCTAAGTTTGTTCTATTCAAATCCATGGTTGAAAAACAATTCTCCACCAATATTAAAATCTTTCGATCTAATGGAGGTGGAGAATATACTAGCTCCCAATTTCAACATTTTCTCTCTACAAATGGTATTTTGAATTATATTAGTTGTCCTCATACTCCACAGCAAAAAGGCCTAGCGGAGCTCAAACATCGTAACATCATTGAGACGGACAAGCTCATTTACCAACAATTTTTTGGGCTGAATCTGTATTAACTGCAGTATACTTAATAAACCGTCTCCCCTCTCTAACTACAAAGTCTATCTCTCCCTTCCAACGTCTTTATCATCATCCTCCATCATATCCTCATCTTAAAGTGTTTGGTTGCTTGTGTTATTCATGGCTTCAACCAACAACTCATAAATTTGCCCCAAAATCTTCAGCTTGTGTCTTCACTGGATATAGTTCTACCCACAAAGGATATCATTGCTATCACTTGACAAATCATAAAATCTTCATCTCTCGTCATGTTCAATTCCATGAACACATATTCCCATTTATATCTTCCACCTCCACCACACCTCAATCTGCCACCTCAAATCAAAATTCCATTATTTCCCCCTTGACTCTAGTCCCGTATACCACATCTCAACAACCCACTACTTCTTCACAAATACTTCCACCATCTCCTATTACTTCATCATTTCCACCTATCCCAGCTCACTCACCCGAGTCTTATTCTACCCATCATACTACAGATGTATCAATTCCACATCTCCAATTCACTCAACTTCCTACCCGACATCAAATGGGGACTAGATTGCAAACTGGAAAGCTCAAGCCAAAAACTATCTTCACTCTTCAACATATGCTTGTTGAAGAACCTGATCCAACATGTTTTTCGGTGGCCATTAAACATAAATGTTGGCGGGATACTATGTCAGTAGAGTTTCAGGCACTACAATAATAAGGGACATGGGATTTAGTTACACCGCCAGTCTCACAAACAGTGCTTGGTTGTAAATGGATTTACAAAACTAAAAGAAAGTCAGACGGTTTGATATATCGTTATAAAGCTCGCCTTGTTGCACAAGGCTATCACAAAGAGTATGATATTGATTATACTGAAACTTTCAGTCCAGTTGTAAAGCTACCAACCATTCGTCTTTTTATCACAGCCTCGGTTAGAAGGCATTGGTCCATTATTCAATTATATGTTTCAAATGCTTTTCTCCATGGAGTTTTAGATGAAGTGGTTTACATGCATCAACCCCTGGGCTTCAAAGATTCTCAGCATCCAAACTACGTTTGTCGCTTACATAAAACACTTTATGGACTTAAACAGTCTCTGCGTCAATGGTTCACCAAACTAACTACGCATTTGGAAACTTGGGGTTTTTGACATTGTGATGCAGATCCCTCTCTCCTAGTCTATAATCATAATTCTCATCTCATATATTTTTTAGTATATGTTGATGACATTTTAGTCACCAGCAACAATTCCAAAATAATTGCAGATATGCTTCTCAACCTTCATCAACATTTTCAGCTTTGCAGCTTGGGTACTCTAAACTACTTTCTTGGTATACAAGTTGTTTCAACAACCAAGGGCTATCATCTTCATCAATCTAAATATGCATTGGATATACTCCATAGAGTCGGCATGGACAATTGCAATCCAGTAATTACTCCTCTTCCATTAAAACCAGTTTATGATGCTACTTCATTAATTGTCTTTGATAATCCAGAATTCTTTCGGCTTCTAGTTGGCTCTTTACAATATTTAACTATCACACGACCAGATATTGCTTATGCCGTTAACAAGTTGTGCCAATCCATGCATTGTCCTTTGCAACACCATTTTCAAGCACTCAAGCATCTGCTTAGGTACATTAAAGGCACCATAGATTTTAGTTTACCAATCAATGACCACTCCTCCACTTTGCATGCTTATGCCAATTCAGACTAGGCCGATGATCCCTTAGATAGAAAATTCACAACGAGATATTGTTTATTTCTTGGTGATACACTTATTTCTTGGTGCATCAAGAAGTAACCTATGGTTGCTCGATCCTCTACAGAAGCCGAATATCATGCATTGACAACCGCCCCCACTGACATCATTTGGATTCGTCAACTGTTGGCTGATTTTCAGTTCAACATTTCAACACCTACATCTCTTTATTTGATAACGTATCAGCCATTGCCCTTGCTCACAATCCTGTGTTTCTTGCTCGCACTAAGCATATAGAGGTGGATTATCATTTTATACGTGATTGCATTAAGTCGACTGCAATTACTATACACTACATCAATTCCCATGATCAAATTGCTGATATATTTACTAAGACTCTTCCTCGCCTTCAATTTACCAAGCTTCTGGTCTCTCCTACACTATTAGCTTGAGGGGGGTTATTAACTTGGTCTGGCAAGTCATCACACCACCAATGTGTGCCCACTAGCGGCAGTAGCAAAATTCTCACATGGTCCACAATAGAGTGTGGCAGAAAACACTCTCTCATAATAGCTTTCTATTATTCTTTTCAATATATATGTACTGTAGCTAAAGAAATGAATACAAGGAGAAAAGTTGAAAGTCTTCTTCCTCTCTAATTCACTGTCTTTGTTTGCTAACTTTCCTTTGCAGGTTTGTTTTCCACAATAACTATTTTGTAAGCTGTTTAAAATTTCTAAAATTAGTAAAAATTATTTTTTAAACTTTCTAAAATCTCTATTACTTATATTAAATTAAGATTCTCTACAAATATCCTCCCAATTCTAAAGGGTGCTTCTATTAAAAAAATTTCTCAAAAATCTCTCTCTCAAAATTTCTTTCAATGTCAAATCTCTTTAAAGTAATTTGTGAGCAAGAAGACAACTTTTGCAAGATTTTCAAAGAAGTAATTAAAGATAAATAATATACCTAATTATATTGAATTAATTTTTTATAATGTTTTAATAAAATTTTGTTTTTCTTGGCATTTAATGATATTTATACGAAAAGTTGAGAGGCACTATAAATAATCTATTTATGTGCTATTATTGATAAAATAATATTTTTTGACATTATGCTGACTACAGAAGAATCAAAGTTATAAGTGAAACTATGGAGAGAATAATGCAAAATTAGTTTAGAAAAATTGCTTCAATTTTATAGAACTAGATATTTTTTTCTTCCTCTTAGTAATAGTTCTCTCTCCTCCACAATGGACATATAACATCTTGACTTATCTTCCATTTTAGACAACTTTCTTACTATTTTCTAAAATAATTTTATATAAAAAATTTTCTAATTAAAAAATAATTTTATAATGAAAAACTGTTTTAGAAAGCAACAAAAAAACTATTCTAAACGAACACTAAACTACTTAAATACGATTTATTTTTCCTCTCTGGCGAAATAGATTTTGATTTCTTCTGCAAACCAAGTAAGAACTGATTTCGATGCCATGTTAGTTAACATAAGCCAATGAAGCTTTTTTGTCTCTTCCATCTCGATCAACAATGGACAATAGCTTCTGCAACAAAAAGACTCTGAAAGTATATAGAGAAATCCATTAAGTACATAAAGAGGACATGATAATTTGCCTACAGAAAACTAGAAAACTCTGGTAGGTTTCAGCTTCCTTACATCTGCAACTCAAAAGAAAAAAAAATCATCAATTTCAGCTGAGAAGGTCTCAGTTTACTTCCATGTGTGCTTTTCAAATGACATTTGTTGATAAGGATAGAACTCGTTATCAAAGTAGTTTGTGTTTCCAGAACTGCTAACACTCGCACTGCCAGAAGCTCCCAAGCCTAAGAAATCCTTGGTCATCCTTCCCTTCCTCCTATCTCCAGTCTCTTCACCTGCATCTCTTCTGTGTACTGAACTGATCTTTCTCTCTCCAGCAACTGGAAATTGAACAAAACTTGCTTCTCTAAATCCAGAAGCATCACCACCACTGGCTTTTGAGCTCATTTGAAGAGAGCTCTGAATTCCCTCATATGAGCTCACTTCTGCTGTATCCAGGCATAATAGAGCATTGTTACTGTTATACCTGTTTATGGTATCTTGCAGAGATCCACTTGGTCTTGTGTTACTTGGGAAGCCTGTAAAAACTCTTAGAATCATTGGAGAGATAGATTCATCACCGGCCTTAGTTCCCATATCTGTTGTGTTCTGCAGTAACGCAGTTGCAGACATAAATGAGGACCCCATTGACATGCTTAGGCTGCTAGAGCCTCCAGAGAACTGTACATCAGAGATTCCTAAATTTCCATTGTTGAAAAGAATGTCAGAGTTTGCTAGTACAGAATGATTATGTGAGAGAGATTTCAATGCGTTGTTCGAGTTCTGATCAGAGGCAGATATGTTGGTTGTGTTCGCCATGATTGAGGAGCCTTGACATTGCATTGTGCGAGAGAATATGTTGTGTGATTGGCTGTACAAGTTCCCAGCCATGGTTGCAAGGCCATTGTTAGTTCTGTAGTTCTCTTCAGTCAGAGCATCGCAGAAGGCTCGGTGAGTAACGAAACTATCCTTTCTGTCGAACGTTTACATACTATTGTTAGTTCTGTATGTTTAATCAAACATGATTCACAACGAATATTTTGTAACAAAATGCAATCCATCTTAGGTTTCGTTTGGACGGCTGTCAAAGCTGCTTTAAGAAGCAGTAAGAAAGTCGTCCCAAACAAAATCTAATTTGTTGGTTGAGAGCATAGACTTCTAATCAAGAGGCAGTTTGAGGCTTTGCATTTGCTTATGAGTTTGTAATTAAATTCACTCAAAATCCTCAAAAATATTCTGAAAACAAAACACTTTCAAATGCAAGGAAGCTGCTAGTGATTGGGTAGCTTTTTTTCATTAATTTATTTTTGAGAAAGCTGTCATTTAGCTACATTTTATAGCTAGATTTGATAATGTAGTAGCCGTTAAAAAGCTGTTATTGAATTATTTAAAAAAAAAATCTATTATATCAACAATAATTTTCAAAACATTTACTCTCTTTTGAAGATAAACAAACAATAAATTTTATATGATGCATAAAAAATCAGCTTTAAGAAACAGTAAAAAAGCCATATCACTCAAAGGCTTAGGCTTTGTTTGGATCAACTTTTTTATTACTTATTAGAAAACTGTTTTAAGAAGCATTAAAAAAGTCATCCCAAATGAAACTTTAAAGTTATCAGATTCTACCTGGAGAAGATGGTTCCACAATCACAACGATACTCCTTTGTTCCACAGATCTTTGAATGGGCTTTCCAGTCCGACTGCACAGCATAACGCTTTGAACATTTATCACATTTCCATTTCTTGTCTCCATGCTTCCTTGAAAAGTGCTTCTTGATTCCAGTCAAGTCTCCCAGAGCCCGAGTTGGGTCATGGTGAGCACAGGTGACCTCTGGGCAGACATAGACCTTCTTCTTCACCTCATTGCTGCTTCTCTGCTTCAGTTTCCATGGCAGGTTATGGCCTCTCCTATGGAGCTGAAGGTTCTGATCTCTCTGAAAGCCTTTATGGCACACTTCACATATGTAACGGTTAGTAGCAATAAGAGTTCTTGGGGAAAGGGCTATAACTTCAGCATCTGGATCTGTAGATCATCACAAGAACCAATCTTAACATCATAAATCAATGAAACTATTGGCAGGCTATTGACTAAGGTTTCGTTTTGGACGGCTTTTTTACTGTTTCTTAAAGCAGCTTTCTAGTATAAAATTTTTAATTTTTGAACTAGAAATCAGTTTTAAGAAGCAATAAGAAAGCCATCCCAAATGAAGCCTAAGTAGCATTAGTGATGAGGTTGCATAGTAAGCAGGTGAACTCAATTGAGCCGCAAAGTACAAACTAGCTTACTTATTAAGAGGAAAACTATGTCTAGCTTTGTATGTTGGTCTCAAAATTTCTACAAAATCAAAGTAGCAAAAATTACTCGACCTAATTCACCTGCTCGACTTCTTGTATGTATATTTCAAACAAGTTGTGCATCTGCTCAATCGATACTATTTTTCGGACGAAGTATGAGTGAAAATTCAGATAAAATATGCAATTTGTGGAGAACGAAAACAAATCAATTTACTTTCTTTTGTATTCTTTAGCTCCTCAATACTCGATTAAATTCTCTTTTTTAATGATTGAATCTACTTCCACGATCCTATATTTAGAACTTCGCATCAAAATCCTATAAAAAGTAAGAAGAAGAGCATGTTTGCAAATGCATAAATGATATAATTTCCAACAAATTCATATCCTTAACTGCCTACATAACTTAGATTCAATCATAAAAAAAGATCAATTAAAAACAATATTAAATTGAACATCTTCAACCTGGATTGCCTGGTGGGTTCCTTTTCTTCTTTGTAGCTGAAGCGATGGCGCTATTGTTCCCACTCATTACTGCCATGCCAGTCACAAGGTACTTTGATTCTTCTTCCTCTGAAGTATTTGACATGGCTGAAGGTGCTGAGGTATGAATATTTGAAGGAAAAGAAGACTAAATAATATATAAATGAATTGAAGTTTCAGGGGATGTTGTTGAGACAAGAAGAAGGACAAATATTCTAATTAGAGCAACCTTTTCTATTAAATTTTTGCTGCCATTTGAATGCCTCAACAACAGGATTTGAAATTTATTATAGTGAAGATAGTGATGTTCTGTGAATATTTAGTAGCATTTATTTGTCTGCTAGCTGGTTTAGTGGATCGCAAGAGACGTGTGCAAACTAGTTTGATGGAGAATTGAATAATGGAAGAAATGAAAATTTATCGAAATTTGTTCTCATAAAGCTTTTGTGAACATATTAGAACAATTTGCAGAGAGATGTAGAGGAAAGGAAACAATTAATGTAGTTAGAAAACAGAAAGCATGGGGGGCTATTATGGTTTGGTGAAAGCTTGTAGTGAAATTCTTGCATGCAAAATTTTTTTTTTTTTGAGTATTTTAACTTAGATTGATAAATTATTCATTGTTCATTTTCTACACAAATATGTATGATGTAAATTGAATAGATACAAATCACATTTACTTTAAATGAGTTTAGCATAGGTTGTGCATCATGTATCAATGTTTTTTTATGGAGTTGGAGGGAGAAGGAGAATTGAAGAATAAAACAATCACAACAAGTTTATTTCTAGGAGTTCGAAGTATCATCTTGATAAAGTGATGTTGTTGTTAGACCTAAATTAGTCCATGGTGATGTTAGAACTCTATTTGCAAGTCTTTTAATGCTCCATATAACGCAGAACAAAGAGAAGATTGAAGAAGAAGAAGAAAGATGTAGAGAGATAAGCTCTGAGATTTCAATTGATGGAACCAAATGTTCAACAAAGATCTCACATGTGAAAATTTGTCCCTTATTCCTATATTTTTTATGTTTTAAGCGATATATGGGAAGCCATACCTTGACCTTATAAAAATAAATTAAAAAGTACATGAATAAACAGTTTTAAACACCAAGACATAATGGTCTATACACTAATAAGTACAAGTGGATTGTTGCCTGATAGGAATCTGATCTCTTCACAGCAAAAACAACAATAACAAAGAGAAAACAGAACAGAAATCAGTGGCAAAGATCTTTATTTCGACAAAACAAACTATAAGATACAAGCTGATCTACTATTTGAGAGGTAGATTAACTCTCAACAAACCTTAGGCACCGTTAGGAACTACTCAAAAGAAAACTATAGCAAAACATAATTCAAATAATAAAAATAAAACAAACAAATTAACTATATATAATATAAGCCTTCATATTTTCCTCCCGAATCTAAATTCAAATTAGCCCTCTTTCCCAAAATAAACATTTCCTAATTTTCTCCCAAATTTGAATTCAAATCACCTCTCTTTCCCTAAAAAAATCTTTCTTAATTCCCTCTTAATTTTGATTTTCTATGGTTTGACATTTGCAAGAGGATGTACCTTGGTGTATGCTTTTTGCTGATGATATTCTTCTTGTTGATAAGACTAGAGAGGGAGTTGAAGGTAAACTTGAAGTATGGAGGTCAACCTTAGAGTCTAAAGGTTTTCACTTGAGTAGATCTAAAACGGAATATATGGAGTGTAATTTTAGTAGTAATAGACCTAGTGAGGGGATTGTGACTTTGGGTGATCAAGTCATTAATAAGAGTACACGTTTTAGATATCTTGGATCTATTATTCAGAGTGATGGTGAAACAGATGGGGATATTATCAGCAGAATTCAAGTTGGATGGTTGAAGTGGAGGAATGCTTCGGGCTTGTTATGTGATAGAAATGTATCCCTCAAACTTAAGGAAAAATTCTATAAGATGGTAGTGAGGCCTGCAATGCTTTATGGTGCCGAATGTTGGCCATTAAAAGAGAAGCATAATATTAAGTTAAGTGTGGCAGAGATGAGGATGCTCAGGTGGATGAGTGGCTTTACCCTTAGAGATAGGATAGGAAATGAGCATATACATGAAAAGGTTGGAGTAGCTCCAGTAGAAGATAAGATTAGAGAGAGTCGCCTTAGATGGTTTGGTCACATAAAACGGCGGCCTTCCGATGACCCGGTTAGGAGAGTAGAGGTATTAGATTTGACTTATGTTAAGAAAGGTAGGGTAGACCTAAAAATACTTGGCTAGAAAATATTAGGAATGATCTTTCTTTATTAGATTTAAATGAGAATTTGACTTTTAATAGGACACAATGGAGAAAAAGGATTCATGTAGCCGACCCCACGTAGTGGGATTAAGGCTTGATGTTGTTGTTGTTGTTATGGTAAGTAATTAAAGTTGGAATTATTCCCCTTTGATCTCCCCTCTCTTCTTGTTCGTTGCCAACCCTAGAAGTTCCCACTAACTTAGCTGTTGGTCCATCAATACTCCCCTCCCAAAAAGTCACATTATCCTCAATGTGGGAAGAAGGAAACAACTTCTAAATGGTACTGTAGGTCTCCCATGCACATCATACTCTCATAAATCCTTCCAGTTGATCAACACCTCTTTGATCCCCTTCTCTCCTTATCACACTCGATCCTTTCACCTCTAATGATTCTAATATCACGTCTATATCCTCTAATAGTGTGGTTGGTAGTGTGGGTGAGGGTGTGTAGTTTTCAATGGCTCATCTTAGTTGCGATATATAAAATATGAGATGGATGGATGAGGTTGGTGGCAACTGTAAGCAATATACTATTACTCCAATGCTTATGGTACATATTATATCACGTCAATATACTTTTACGCTAATGGTTATGGTAGGCGAGGGTGTGCGGTTTCCAAAGGTGCACCTCTAAGGATTATGGTACATATTATATTTCTTTTGCGTTGCAAATTTCTACTTCAATTCCAGAAGCACTACTTAGGATCATGCTAATTACTAGTAGGTCATCGGCATACATTTCTATAATCCTTCCCTTTTAATACTTACACGTGATCCATTTTTGTTGACATGTTGCTTTAATATTTTTAAGATGAAGGGCATCATTCTATAGAAAAATAGCATTCCCCAATAATGAAAGATATTTTCTCATAGTTAGTTGGGAGCATTTAATTATGTAATAGCTAGAAAAGACATCAAGAAAATTCATTATTGGCAACTCGATTGTTGAATCGCTAACATGTTAATTATGGGAAAAGGGTGTCCATTATTTGGAATGGCCAAATTTAACATGGTGAATCCCATATAGATCCATTTGGTTAATATGGTGGAAAATTTTTTGATCTTCTACTAGATGGATCTTGCATATATTCTCCAAATTCAACCATTGATAGACGACATTGATATCCTACTTGGCATTTTCATGGTTGTATAGGAAAATACTTCAACATCCTCCTAGAGGGCTTAGATTACTTATACTTAATTCTCAAAGTTGAAATAAATGATGATCCATAGAGTACATTCCGGAGTTGCTTCGATGGCTGGGATCTCCCTTACTACTTTAGTACTCCATTGCTTGACTCCCCTCTTGAGTTTAGTTACAATACTTCTTATATGCTCTTAGTAGCATTTATATTATAGGCCTTCAATTGCATCATGTTTTCTTTATTGTGATCATTTGTTCTCTTGCTAAAAATTTGACCACAATATGATAAGTGGAGACTATGGCCGTAAAGGTGTTTAGGAATAACAGTCAAAAATGTTATGATGCTTGTTACTAAGATATTTTTTATAATTAAATTAACCATGATGGTGCATTGATGCTCTCCTTCCTATCATGTGATACGTGGGGCATTCCTGCTATCTATCACTCTTCACTCTATAGATAATCCAAAGATTGGGCCTATAATTGTGAGTAGGCAAGAAGTACTCAAGTCCATCTTCTCAAAAATACCTCTTAAAATGATGATAATTTAACCCACAATATAAATAAAAAAAATCCATATTTTGCAGTTGGTGATAATGGTTGTAAAAACTATTACATCATTATAATGGTTCTTACTTGTCAACTTTTCTACTTTGGTGAAGATGATCAATATGACATTAGTATAAAGGGCTACGTGTATAATTGCATGATGATTCTACTCTTTTTTCTCCTAGGACGGCCAGTACCTTGCTAGCAACATGGATTGGTTTGGCTAAAACTGGCTCAATCACCTACCCTTCAATGGGCACTCACTTATCTTCTCCTAAGATTTACTAGAATGAACTCCTTAAATTTCCTTGGCTTAATAAATTCCTCCACCAAGTTTCATAGATGTTGATAATCCTCCATATAATTTATGTAGTCTTTATTGAGTGCATGATAACTAGAGGTGTCCCTCACATGGTCCTCTATTATCATAGGTGTGATTCATTTAAAGCACTCATTTTTATATAATTTTCACAAGCTTAGCCATTAAGACTTTCAGTGGGATGCACTTGGAAAGTTGTGGGGAGAAGAGATTCTATCTTTATGACATTGTCAAGTAGGAGTGACATCTCCCAACCTTGGACATTTGATGGGCCTAAATCCTCAATCATTTGTCATATAGCCATATCCTCTAATGGTGATATGGGAAACTCTATTGGAAATGCAGCCTTCTCTCTATCCATTTAGACTTGCCAATAGCTTCTATCATTACTAGGAAACAAATGGAAGTCTTGCTTCGCTAAGGAATTTTTTAGGTGACTTAAGGATGAGAGTTTAGCCTTTATTATACTCCTAAGCATTGATGTGGCTATTAATGTTTTCTAGCAACTCTTCAAATATCGTTGAAGAGCATACCTAAAAAAGTCCTTCTTGTAAACTTTAGGTTAGGGTAGCTTGGGTGACCATAGACCATAGATATTTAACTTCCAACATCTCTCTCTAAAACAAGACAACCTTAATGGTTTTTCTAGAAGGAAACTACAATCCTTGGATAAAGTTTTTCAATGACTCGACAGCTATAGTCTCATCTTTAGAAAATCATTTCGGTTCTTTGAGAGGTTTCTAGGTACTAAATAACTAGGTAATGAACATTCTTATGAACATATTGGTGGGAGGCACAAGAACCATTGAAGAGGCGATTCCTTGAAGGTGATGAAAATTAGATAGCACTTTAGGGCATCACTAATTTTAAATAACTTATTAGTTCATTAGGGTTCATCCTTCATTTATACGATTTTGGATAAGAGATCTTGAACTATGTTAGAAGATTTGCATCTATGATCTCCTTATAGAACGTATTTGCTTTTTGTGGCTTTTGTCTCTCAATTTGACCAGGTGGAGGAGGGCTTTCTTCATCACTATTATGGTAGTAGATTTTATATATTGTTACTGTATAGGTCAACACTATGATACTTGATGTTTGCATCCAAATTTTAGAATATGAAGATACTTTTGGAATCTCTGCCATTAGAATGGCACTAGTAGAAACATTTGAAGCTCCCTAGATCATTCTTGTCCTCTAATCCTCTATTTTACAAGTTGCCTATTTGTCATCAATTAACTTTTGGTTCTCCATTTTATAGATTCTTTTTTGTTTGCTACACTGCTTATAATAACACTTTGAATTTGATTTTTCCACAGTGATGCTAGAACCTACTAGTGAAAATTGCAAGGCCTCATAGAATAGAGAATAAAGAGAAGATAAGCGAAGAAGAAGAAGAAGAATAAGAATGGTGGAGTAAGAACATTTTCAGAGAGGGAGAGCATTGAGATTTCTATTAATAGAAGAAAAATACTTCAAAAAGATCTCACGTGTTAAAATTTGTGCCTTAATCCTAATTTTATATGACTTTAAGTACTATAGGAAACATCACCTTAGCCTTCTAAAAAGAAATAAAAAAACTACATGACATGATTAGTACAAATGCATGGATATAATGGTTAGATACTATTGAGTACATGTGGATAATTGCTTTTGTGAGTCAATCATTGGGAAAATTACTAGGTCCGTACATCGGACCTAGAGATAGGTCCGAAAGTCAATAAAATATCGACACGTGGATATTCAATATGTTTAATGTGTCCGCTATAATTTAAGCCAAGCACACCAAAAGCGCAACTAAAGCACAGGTAAAGCGAAAGTAAAGCACAGTCAAAGCTTAGTCAAAAAGCGCAGGTAAAGTGCAGTCAAAAAGCGCACTTAAAGTGCACTACACGTGTCAAATTTTTAGTGGATGTCCAGACGTATCTCTACTTCCAGTGTCCGGACCTAATAATTTTCTCAATTGAGGGAGTCACTAACTAGGTAAGTGAGGCCAAAGGTCTATAAATAAAATCGCTGACTTTTTTGATGTAGTGGTCAACCTTGGTAGGATATGGGTGAGTGTCTCCTAGAGGAGACACGAGAAATTATTAGGTGTGGAGTGCGGAGTGTGTCCGGAGACCAATAACCACGTCACCTTATTGGTGGGTACCCAGCTCGGTACCCGCACTCGGTACCGCTAGGTACCGCTGGGTACTGCTGGGTACCGCTAGGTGAACCGTCCGCACTCCGCACCTAATAGTTTACCCTCCTAGAGATGGGGCCCCCAAGGGAGAATGACCATTGAGATAGGGCGAGTTGCTCTAATCAAGTTTCAGGCCAAGTATTTTTCCTACGAGTCTACTATGGCTCTTGACAATCTCATAAGAGGTTATTTTCATCAACAAAAGAAAAAAAAAAAAAAGAAAGAAGAAGAAGAACAAAAAAGCTGCTTCTCCACTCAAAATTTCTCTTTCTCAATCAATAGCATTTCAACTCGTCAACATGCAAAGAGTTCAGTAGGCTCCGCTCTCCAGATTTCTCTTCTCATCTCTGCCATATCAACTTTTGTGAGCTTCACAGACGGCTCAACAAAAATCCATTTTCTACGTTCTTTTTTGTTCTATCCAAACCATTCAGGCTTGTCTGTACAAATGGAGGACTTAGAATTCTCCTTTCACATTTTCAATTGATACAACATAGGCAATAAAATACAATAAAATAAAGTAAAATTTGTCACATCTTCCCAGGCCAAAATACAAAGCATTTGTATACAAAAATATATTATTGATGGGAAATCTGACAATGATTTTTTGTTGGAACGGGGTATCTACCGGCTGTTACTCTAAAAGGAGCGCCTGGCGGCGTAACTAATCTCTCGACGGAACCTAGCAAGGTCACCCACCGGCATCGGGCCCACACTTGCTTTTGCCCCACTAAAGAGACTAGGCCATAGTAGAGGGCCGGGAATTCGAACACGAGATGGAGGGTTTCCAATCGTGATCGTCCACCAACCACCCTAAGCCTCGTTGGATGACAGTAAAAGTTCAATTACCTCTAAAGTTTCTTGTCAGCTAACTAATCAAATAGCTTGACAAAGGCCTCCAAAATCTGTGAAATTATTACATCCGAATTGTGAATATACACAATGTATAAAATACACAATGTGTGCATACTGTAAACACTTATATGTCCAGACGTAACTCTATATTCGAACTCCGCACGTAATAATTTCTCCCCAAATCTACCGTTTAAAATTGCAGGCTCTATCACTTGTCTGAAATTATTATATCTGAACTGTGAATATACACAACGTATAAAATACACAGTGTGTACATACTGTAAACTCTTATATGTCCGGATGTAACTCTATATCCGAACTCCCCACGATAATAATTTCTCCCCAAATCTATAGTTTAAAACTGAAGGCTCTATCTATCAGTTGTCAATGAGCAGATGCACTGTACAAATTACTCAAAACTTGCCAGCAATGGCTTTGCATTTGTTCTGTAACAGTGAAGGATGAAATGAATGGCAAATCTGCAAAACAAAAATTATTTATGTACAGATTCGAAGGATGCTTATATTTATTATTATTAAATGAGTATTTCCAATCAGTAAAACAAAAAAAAAATGGCTAATATTGGATAAAAAATAATGGTCTATCTAATAAAATAAAGCTTCCTGCTGCAACAAAAAATAAGCCACCACAAAGCAGGAAAAAAAAAAAAAATCAGAGAATGTTGCAAATTTTTGTTGTTTTAGTCAATTAAATAGAGAAGGAATGAGAAAAAAACAAGCCTCATTTCAGTTAATTAATTGAGTTTATAAAATTAAAATGTGTTTGAATCTTGTTCCATGCTATTAAGAATCTTATTGTTATTTTTTTTTGAAAGATTTTTATTATGTTGGCTTTATTAGGGCAGCCAACTTCAATATAGATTTAGGCTTCATTTGGAGAGAGATAATTCTGTGCGGTGTCCGAACGTGTCTGGAGGCCAATCCGGATGCGTTCGGACGTCAATCTTGACGTGTCATGTCATCCAATTCATTGTGTATTTGGTGACATGGCGTGCCTGGATTGGCCTTACCCAGATACTGCACAAAAAGTTTTTCTCATTTTGGGCGGTTTTCTTAATACTTTCTAAAACAACTTTTTTGTATAAGAATTTCTAGTTCCAAATGAAAATTGGTATATCATCTTGCTTCCTTAACTAATAGCTCTTTGAAAAGTTATTAGCTTCAACACCATTGCTTGTTCATCCTCTTAAAAATATTATTATTTTTTTTAGAAAATTGGGATATCATCTTGAATTTATCAAAATATAATAAAAATAATGATTATTACAATTTATCAAAATCATAATGCATGGATACCTCCCTCTTCTAATTTGAAAAGATAGAAATTATAATTAATATTTAAAATGTATAAAAAACAATAATAATGAATGATATTACTCATATTTTGAAATTATAAAAATTTAAATAAGGGTTTTAATATATGTTATTTAATTCATATAATGATAAAATTCAAATTTATGCAAATTATTCATGAAATTTTTAATTAAAACAAAATTGATCTTTTTTTTTTTTTTTTTTGCAAAAGAGGGACTTTACCAGTTTAAAGAAGGAATAAAACAGATCAGATCCTTCTCATCAGCTGATAAAACATTCATAGTAATGTTGTTATAATAGAAAGCAAGTTTGATGTTCCATTAATTCCTTATAACAATTGAGGGTAGCGAGTAGTCAATAGGAGCATGAGAACAAGGCCATTGTGGTGGGTTTTAGAGCTTTTGCTGCGGGTTTAACTCATGCAATATTTTTTACTTCGGTTTTAAATTCGCTGTAAAATCATTGTACTTACGTTTCACTGAAAGATCTTTTATTGCAGTTTTTGAACTTTTTGAAAAGCAGTTTCACAGCGAAAATTGATAACAATGATTAAAACCGCTGGTAAAATCATTATGTGATTTTGTGGAGGATTTAGAACTGCTGTAATGCTACAATACATAATAATTTTTTTAACTATAGTTTCAATTATCACTATATCAAACAATATCAGATTAGGACAGCGGTAGGTAGTTTGGTTGTTTGGGTCTAAATCACTTAAGGCTAATTTCAATTGATTAAGACATTAATGTGATTTTCTCGTATATTTATGTCACTGCAGTTTCCTAATGAGCATATCTTTTCGAGATTTTTCGAACAAATTTAAATTTTTCGATCAAATCAATCTGAATCGAATCGGTTTATCATTTTGTATGAGTTTGAAAATTCTTGTAAGCTTTATGATAGGAATTTTAAGGATCCAATAGCACAAAGGATTCAATTTTAGTCTTTTCTTTGTTCCATCATACTTAAACCCAAAGATATAGAAATGGAGGGGAGTCAATGAGCTTATTTAATTTCAGCATGGCTTAACCTATTGCCACGTTTTAACAAGGTAGGCAACGCACTTTGCGTTTGGCAATATCATAAAGACAAAAGGCTTGTGCCAAGGGAAAGAGGTGAACAAGGCCTAGGGGAATTGTAAATATTTTATTTAGTTTCTAATAATTAATGGGGAAAAAACAGCTAAAAATATTTTAATGTTAATTTCTTCTTGGGTTTCTTTCATATTAGTAAAATTAAAATGTATGACTCAAGCAAGCAATTTATATTAAATTAGATAAAAGTTATTATCTTGCAAAATTAAAAAAAGTAAGGACGAAAAAATCTTATTATTGTTGCATGCTAGAATATTAGTAGTGATAGAGAAACTATTTAATATTTTAGCTTTGAACGAAGATCTCACACATAAATAGATAAACAGAGGAGTTAAAAAAAACATCATAGTTTTTACATGAAAATTTTGGGGAAAACAAAAATCATGGGCTTGGCCTCATGGGCGGAGGGAAGGGGGGGCACATGCCCCCCATAATATTAGTAGTGGTAGAGAAACTATTTAATATTTTAGTTTTGTTCAAAGATCTCGCACACAAATTGATAAAAAGGGGAGTTAGAAAAAAACATCATAATTTTTTACATGAAAATTTTGGGAAAAAGAAAAATCATGGGGTTTGGCCTCATGGGCTGACGGAAGGGGGGGGGGGGGGGGGGGGGGCATGTACCCCCCCCCCACCCCCCACAAAAAAAAACCCCTAAAAGAGAGAGGAAGAGTTCAGTTGCAAAATAAAATAACATCCAAAAGATCAAAAGTTCTTTTATTTATATACCTTTCATCTATGATATGTTATAAAAAAATTATCTTGATCAAGCAAATCTCAAGGCAAATTCAAGTCTGAACCTTCTGAAATTAAATCGGAGACTATCCGAACTCTGATTTTAGTAAACTTGTAGTCTAATTGAACGTCTCAGAATTATGAACCCAACGACACCAAATTCGACTCAATCCGAGCCCAAATGGGTCCAAATCGAAGATCTGGAGCACATTTGGAATGTTTAAAACCATAAGTTGGATGAATAAACGATTTTCAAATGTGACATGCTTATAGTCAAATCGATCAGCTCAACGAGACAAATACAATAAGCCCAAGATCGTCAAATTTTGATATCATTAAAACATGCAAATGCCCAATAAATAGTTCACAATCAAGTGCATCATAATCTATATATGCTACCTTTCATGTTATTCATTTGAAGAGGTTTTTCAAATATCTTTCCAATGACAAAGATAGTGCTTCTGGTTAGTAAAATGTGGTCTTAAACGGATAAGACAATCCAAATGAGAATCACCAAAGGCTCGTGGAAAATTTTTTTAATGTATTCTAACATTTCAGATGAGACAGCAAACAAAAGTATTTTAATTTAGCATTGATGTTGAGGACATGCATCATCCTTATAGGTAATCATGCTTCAATGCTATCGATGATGATAGGTGACAAAGTTGTCACAACTGTAATTACAATTGACAAAGTTAACAGACATTGGTGATATTGGGTGGCAGTGTTTAGGATACTATAGGTCGCAATGGTGATTAGAGAACCGTAGTAGGGCAATAGTTGTTTGAAGATCATAGTTGAGCAACCATGGTTGAATGATTATAGTTGATAATGGTGATTGCAAGACTATAATTAGGTGATGGTAGTAGAGAAATAATAGGAAATGATGATAGTTAGAGGATCAAAGTTAGGAGATTGTGACTAAAGGAACATAGTAAGGTGTAGTGGTTAGAGAGCTATAATAAGTAATAGTGATCCAAGGACTATAGTTGAGTGAAAATAGTCAAAAGATAGTTGTGATGCTCCAAAATCTAATTTAGAATAATCGCATTTTTTATTTTCTATTTAATATACTAGATATAACAATTTATTTGTATAAATAAGTCCAATAAAAATAATTATAAATCATATATATCAAGTCATATACATAAGTTTATAATTTTATATTAATTTCTAAAAAATTATGTACTATAACCAGGAGTTCAATCGACAACATCCATCTATCATTAATCACTCATGGCTATAAAAGCATAAAAAAATTTATACTTGAAGATCTTGATCATCCTCACTCCATTGGATCCTATCCCCTTCCTAAAAAATATGTAAAAATTGTAGAGTGTGCTAATTGCTCGGTAGGTTACAGAACCTCTAACTGCAATCAATGGAGGCACTTATAATCAATATGTATGCTTTATTTCAATCAATACAAGCTGTAGAGATCTATATAGATCTACATAAATCAATGAACAATATGAATCATTATGATCATTAAATAAATGTTGGTCCAAGAACTTTTAAAATATCAACAAATAGAAGTAATAAATCAACAATCATTATATCAATTAAGTCCTAAATATAAACCTTCTATAGCCATATTGAAGCTAAGCTATCATTTATGAATCATTAGTCTTTTATCAAATGCATTCCATCTATATGTCATGTATGTATGTATGTATATATATATATATATATATATATATATATATATATAGTTGCATAAGCCTTATTATTCATATTAGTCTCTCTATTTATCTCATGACATATGTTATGATGCACACTATCATATGTTTGCCAATACAATAGGCACTATCATATGCATTACGTATGCATTTATATGTCATATCAATACTAAGCAAGGCAAGGCATCTATCTATCAGATGGTGGTTTTTTATTCTATCACATCAATTAATATTTAAATTCGTGGCTCTATTTTAAGAGCCGTCACTCTCTAGCCATCGGTATGATCAATCATTGAGTCTTAGGCTCAATCCACCTTATGTATAGAGAATTCACTCTATAACCAACCCTCATTAGTCATATCATTAGGCAATCTTTCTTACTCTTACATAGATTTCACATCATGTATATAAAAATAATAGACATCATGAGCACACCTTATACAATAACCATAACATGTAAATTTATCTAGTATAATTATTAGTCTGCATCTATTATGCCAAAATACATATTAGACCAGATGAATAATAAATTTATGCATATCATGTATTTCGTATCCAAATGTACTATACTGACTCATGATCATTTCATACTTAAAATTATTCTACTCATTTCAAACAAAATGATATATATGCAAAACCAACTAGTGAAATCTAATTATAAACTTGTTAAAATGTTCAAGGTGATAATATATACTATAAATCAAAAGTTCAATAAATCCAAAGATATTATATTTTATCAATTCTAGGAGAGATAAAATCTAAAAAAATTAAATTATCAAAAATATAAATAAATTTTAGGTTAATTACTTGCAACAATCAAATGAAGTTTCTTAACAAGCTTGGTGCATGAAAATGATTAAAATAGCTTTCTCTCTCCTCTATCTCTCCCCTCTTCCTCAATAAGGCGACAACATAAGGGCAAGAGGGAGGTATATATATAGTGATTGGTGCCACAGTGCTATAGACCATTGTACTGCATGCAAAAACCCTAATTAGTGTAGACCAGAGGACAGAGCATCACTACAGTTCAAATGTTTCCTATTTTTAAATTAATTTATTTTAAAATTTTAGGTGATTACAATAGTAGACAATTATAGCGGGCATAGAAGCATAGTTCAATGATGGTAGCAGATGATTATAATTGAGTAATGGTGATCAGAAGAATATAATTAGCAGAAGAAAGTTAGAGGATTATAGTTGGGTGACAATGATTGAAGGGTTGTGGTTGAGCAACAATGATTAGAGGATTGTAGTTTAGTGATGGTGGTTGCATGATTATATCTAAGTGGAGGTGGTCAAAGGGCCAAAATGTTGAACTCCATGAGCCTAGGATACACTAGGATTTTGATGATTCCAAATATTATTGGTGATATTCATTACAAGTTGAGTTATCAATATAAAGAACGTCTATCAACATCAAGAAGAACAAGAAATAAAAGTGTCATTTTTTTGGGTGATAATTAGGGCTTGTAGTCCATACAATGAGGCTCAAGTCTTTCCTCAAAAAATGTGTTGATCATCCTGATTAGATTGATTAAATTTGGAGGCAATTAAGACTTGCAATGCACATGAAAATGCTTCAATCTTCCCTTAAAAATGTTTTGACTATTCTCATGAGATGAATCAAATTTGTAGGCAAGGAATTTCCTCTCATTTTAATGCATTAATTTTCTTCCCATAAGAAGATAAATTGTCCTAAAAGTTTGGTACGGCCTCTGTAAGAGATAATGATTAATGCAATGACTTATCTTTAGCACAATAATGCATAGATGGAAACAAAAGAAGTCCCAAAAAATATCATAAATTTATTTGGAATGCTGACTTTTTTATTTTAGAGCAATTTTTTCACTTGTTTATGCACTTCTTCTTTGAATTTTAGCCCATTCTTTTGTTAGATGATAATGTACATCTCTATGCTTCTCCTAATTATTTTTCCTATAAATTCAAAATTTTAGATTTTTTAGAAGAAAATTTTTTGTTGTTCGTATGTTTGAATTATTATATCTTGGTCTCCAATGAATTTATGTGATCTTGTGAGTTAATAAAAATTCTATTTTTTTGTTACATAAATAACATCTTTGGATGCTTTTATTAAAATTTCAAGTAAAAATACTATTGTTTGGTTGGTTAAAAAATTCAGGAACTGTAAGTTTATAAAATTTATCATTTTCTCGATAATAGATTTCAAGAATTTCCCATTGCTTGTATACTTATCAAAATGAGTTTTATATAATCTCCTATAGATGTGGGTGAACAGTTAAATTTTTTTTTTAAATATTCACCTAAATATTTTTTCTAGAAAAATCTGTGTTGTAAGTAGTTTTTGCTCAATGTTTATGTCATAAAGCAAAATATTTATACACCAATATGTGTTTATATGGTCTCCTATCATTTTTTTTTACTATGATCAGAAATAATATGTGTATGTTGTAGATATTAACAAAGAAGAAGTTTGATGTTAAAAAATATTGGTGATTTCAAGCATTGGCATTGATGCTATTAGAATTATTCGAGATGTATTATAGCTAGGATAGATGTTACTTTCTAGAAAGTTAACATCAAAGAATAAGGATTACTTGTTGGAAGATATCGTCACACGGCTTAATGACATTAGAATCATTTGAGAGGAGGTGTGGTCTAGACAGATGTGAAGAGGACACTCATTAGGTGTTGAAGTGGGAGTTTAAAGGCTTTGAGAGACTTAAAAAAAATGTCTAATAATGCTAATGAAGAAAATGATGATATCATATTGATTCAATAGTTTTGTATGTGGACATGAAATAAAACTTATTATTTGTATAACCCATAAATATATGTACATAATATACAAATCTAATTATAATCAAGTTATTGGAATCAATGAAGATAATTGAAGAAATCTTAATCATTGTTTAATAATGATTCAATATTCTCAGAAAATGGCCTTCATAGAAGACTAAACCTTATGAATGCATGCTTTTATTTTAGTACGATCAAAATTTTGACATAATAGTGACAAAATTTGTCAATGTTATTATTTTAAGCCATGCTCATTATCCATACTAAGAATGATTGCAGGGAATTATTTTTTATCTATCTAAGGATGTTTATCAGAGTGCTTATCTTTATGAAAGAGGTTGAAAGAAATCCACCAAAAACTTTTGACTATCATAAACTATTTGTAAGAGTATTATTCAATGATGTTTATGTAAAATGTTGAATTGAATCTCCTTAGAATTAACTACACATTGATTTGAAGGTGATGAATGTCACATGCATGTATCCTAAATGGAAAGTAAATTTTACTGTCTTTAGACCATTATTACCCTTTCAATGTTACAGATGTGACCTTGCCCAAAGAGTAAAAAATATTGGTAAGGAGTATAGACTTTGAATTTGTTTTAAAGTTTTCTTAAAAAAATTCTATATTTATAGCAAGCTTTAAGAAGTATAATTTTTAGAAATGTTGTCATAGATCTGCAGAAAAGTATTAAAAGGAAGGAATTGCTCAGCTATAGCAATGCCCAAGATGTTATTATGAATATCCCTTCAAGGATGCAACCAAGGTTACCACCCAATCCAAACTTGCATGGATGAAAAAGGAATTGACCTACTATAATCATGACCAAGAAATTGACATTAATGACATTTTGATGCTATAGTAAGGTTTTCTCTTGATCTTACATTCATTTCACATAGATGGTGCCAAACAGTTGTATGATGGAAATATTGATGATAGTAGAGAGAGTATTTAATATGTTTAACATTTTACAAAGATTCTGCACATACATAAAAAAAATGAGTGTTACATGTTGTACATAAGTTTTTCACATGAAAAATCTAAAAAAAGGGGGAATAATCATAATAATAATAATGATAATAATAATTAGAGAGATTCATTTATATATATCAATATCTTTTTATGTATTTATATATCTAATACTTAAATTTTAATATTTACATATAAAATATCATAATTTAAATTACAGTAAAAATACCATCAAAATTAACTTATTTAAAATTAAAAACACATTCTCATTTATACATTTTTAATATGATTTAAAAAGTAAGATGTTGTAAAAAGAAATATAAAAAATAAGATATTTTCTTTATAAATAAATAAGAATTTTATTATGCAAACCCCTAAATAATAATAATTATAAATAGTGTATTCCTCATAAGGAATTTTGTATAAAATTATTTATAAAATATTTGCCCTGATTTGTCACTGTCAAGCTCGTCAAGCTTGCATGGCTTTTCCTTTGTATTTTTAAGAGGACAGAAGCGACCTTAGTCCACAGGCCGCGCACAAGTCAAAGGGGATGGGAGCACGTCGTACTAAGCATAATACTTTTGATATTGTGGAAACCGACAAAAGGTGAGGTCAACTGTTAGCTGTGGTCGTCAATGGCAAAGTATGAATATTTTTTTTTTTTTAAGGATTTTCAATAATTTTTTACACATATTTAAATATATTACTTTGAATTCATGATATTGACATTTTAGGGTGAGAGTTGACTCTAGATCATTAGGTCAAGATGATATATATTCATTTTAATTGATTTTTTTTTTCTTTAAGATAATAACATATATAAAATAATAAGAACTTTGAGAGTGTAGATTAAATGAGTTGAGCTCGAGTCACATCTGCATATCCGAATATGTCAAAGGTCTTTGTCGATCAAGCACAAGCTAGCTTGATGCGAGAAAGTTTAAAGGAGGACTCACCGAAGGCGGACGTGTATTTGCCAAGAGTCAAGGGTTATTCAACAAGGGCCAAGGCACTCTTCAGAAATTCTTTCTATAATGTCCAATAACTCTCTAGGAACTTTTCGATGATTCTCTAAGTTTATTTTGAACTTTTTGGTTTTATATTGAGTTCGTCGGACTCATTTTATCACATGCTACTCACAACTAATCATTTGGTGGGTCTTCTCGCCACTTGACAGACTCATTGGCCACTCATCACTATCACATGGAAGGTTTACTTGCCACTCATTACTAATCACTTAGGTAGGTTACTTGCCACTCATCACTCGCTACTTTCACTTACTACTAATCACTCATTCGGTTTACTTGCCACCCATAACTTGGTGGGCCCACTTCTCACTTCTTGCATATCATTAGGGTGGCCCCCTTGTGTCTCATCCACTATAGAAAATTATTATATATCGACAGATTGGCCGCTGAAAATTTATGGCAATTTGGCCACTGAAAATTTTGTCAGAAATTCTAGCAAAAAAATTCTATCGTGGTTAAGTATCCCCACAATTTTTGCATCGGATTCACCGTCAAAAAAATTTACTTAATTTCCGATGGATTTTCTATCAAAAAATCAGCCGGAAAAGGCACTATTTTGCCCCAACCTAGCTTCTTCCTTCATTTTTCATGTTCTTCAGCCTAGAAATGAATATTTCATCTTCTCTGCCACCATTCGATAATCTAGGAAATTTTTACTCATTTTTTTCAATTTCTTCAAAATTTGGGAGGTAAAACTTGTTCTCTTTACACATATCTTCTTTTAGCCAATTTGAACGATTAAAATATTTTATTTTCATGTTGTTGTCTCATTTGAGCTCTCTATAGCTATAATGTTTGAAACTTATGCGAAGTTTGTTTTACTAATTGCATACAAATAGGAACTTACATTAGTCGATTAGGTCTAATATTAACTTGTTTGTAGAGTTTTTTTCCCAATTTAAAATCAAAGAGTAAGTTGTTTTTCTTAAAAAAATTGACAAAAATGTAGCTTTTGGAAGATAAAGATCAATTGATTATACTTAACAATTATGAAGGAGAGAGGCATGAGAAAATTTCTCTATTCATGTTATGTAATGGAGGGAGAATAATAGGTTTTTCAAAAGAAATATGTTTTGAAAAATGAATGGCTGATTAGAGCCGATTCAAATAAAAGCCAATGTACATACACTTGTTTATGTTTTAATTTTCTCTGATATTTCAAGCACTTGCATATGTGATGATTTATATGTACATCTTCATCTACTAGTCATATTTGACTGACCCATTAACATTATGATAAAAATGTTTATAAAAGGGTGTTTGATGTTCATGAATGCTTATAGCTACTTTGATTGGTTTAATCTTCTAATACCAAAATCATCTCAAGATTATACTGTCAAACATTTGCGAGTACTTGATTGTTGTATGTCAGATTAGCTTGATTATGTTTAGCCATGCTTGTTTTGCATGGATTTAAATTGTAGAAGTTTTCTAAAAAAATTTTTAAGTGTGAGTTGTGCACCATTACATTAATAAGTGATAATATTCTAATCATAACAGAATTCTCTATAATTATTTTATTTTTAGGGTTATTAATTCAACATTCATATGAATATTCAAGTAGAGAGGTGTTGGATTTATAATAGAATATTACCAGGATGAAAAGCTTTAGTTTAAATAGTCAAAATCTAAAGAAAAACTGTCAACAGCCTAAGCCTGAATCTGAGGGGAGAGAAGAGACGAAAGACGATAAGAGAACTTGTCATTTAAGCTATTAAATATGTTTAACGAATATATTCTAAATGCGCGGAAGGGTGAAATTATTGTGATTATGTTGTTGAATTGAAAAGTTTTTGTTTGTAATGATCACATTTTAAATTTTATGTTTTGAATGTTTCTTACTATATTTTTATTGGCAATGTTATCTTATGATGAAATGTTTTTTGTTATAAGTTTGAATAAACTAGTGTACTAGGAATATGTTAATTGTTTTAGTGAAACAATGAAGGGTTAATTTGGTTTTTAGAATGCTACAGGTTTCTGTTTGATTTATGGTAGAAATTCTGGAAAGCCCTAATAAGGATCGACAGAAAAATGATTGAAATGGAGACGCCGGCGGATAATCCGTAGGATATTTTTAGTGGCATTTTGCTTCGTTCCGCTGTCACCTTCTTGCAACTTCACATCCGTCGTTTGGGAGCACTTGGGTTTAGCAAAAAAATTCTTAGAATCTCTCTCTCTCTCTCTCTCTCTCTCCTCTCTTTCATTTTTTCCCTTCTTCATTCTACTTATTATTATATTGTGAGCCTTGTAAGTCTTGAAAGTAAAATATAGATGTTGCAGATAAATAAAATTTGATGCAACATCCTGAAAGTTTCAATTTGGGAGGACCAAGTGATATAATAAGTAGAGGAGTTTAGAAATACTTAGGGAACTCACCCTTAGAATTCAACAATGATTTTTCATCACCACTAGTGAGGATTACTTGTGAGTAGCACCTCATCCCTTATATTCAATTCAACTTATAATTGAAAGTCATCAAAGTAGAGTTCAGCTTGTCTAAAAAAATTTGATCATGCCAATCTCTAATTCTTGCTAGATTTCTATCAACCACTTCCACATGAGTATTTTGATAAATAACCAGGAGTACATAAAACATTCATGGTAGATTTCACTCAATATCTTTTGTCTCTAGTTAAGCATTGCAGTGGAATCCCATTTCATGAAACCAATCAATTAAAATGTAATTGTTATTTAATTACTATTAACCGTTATATTTTTTGTAAATATAATTTGAGGAACTATTATGATTGCTAAAAAAGGAATACAATGTAAAATGAATGAATTGTAAAAGAAATATTTTTGTATTGTTTGGATAAGTATAAAATAAATTCAGGTAAAAATTTTTTTTATTTGATTTGAAGTAAAATGAATATAGTCTGACCGATGGCTGGTGACTGATGCAGTGGTGGTGGTGGTGATTGGTGGCAGAACTAGGCAGGGGGTGTTGGTAGCCGACAATAGTGGTTGGTAGCAGCCAACGTGGTGGCGACTTTGGTGGTCGGGCGGCCGGTGGTGGTTGCTTGGGAACTGATATAGGGCAGCTGAGGTTGGAAGTGACTGGTGGGGGCGATGGGTGTGGGGGGTGTCAGTGGCAATGCTCATTGACAATGGATGGTGGCGGTGGCAACAGTAAGAGTGTTTGCTTGAGTAAAAATGATTTTTGCTCAAAACTATGATAGCTTATTTTATCTCAAAAAAAAAAAAAAAAAAAAATTAAATGCTTTAGAGTGCATCTTTTTTACTTTACTTTGCATTCCTGATTTATCCAAACAAATACTAATGTTTTCAAAACCTATATAAAAAATTATTTTACACCCACTTTACTTCAAAGCAAATAGCCCCTTAATGATTCACAAATACAATGGAAAATGACTTCGGGTTGATTGCTTGTGTATTTTAGTTTATTGGTAGAGCTATGATAGCATAACTTTTATGTGCTTGCTTTTTGGTCCATTGATCTATTTTATTTTTTTGGATTTATTCTATCATGTACAAATCTTTTAGATATTATGTAATTGTGTTTATAAAAGGGAAGAGGCTTAGTATGTGTTATGCAAATTAAAATTTAAAAAATTTTAAATATCAAAATATTATAAGGAGTATTTCATTATGATAAATAATTTATTTGTTATGTACTATAGAAAATATAACTTAAATGTGTGAGCTCTATCAGAAGACCCACAAAAAATAAAGGAACAAACAACTACATTTTTGTTTTTGCATCATTATTACTACTTGCATGAAGCAAAAATATTAATGCAATTATTCAATATTCAATAAAAAATAAAAACAATTGACATTTGAAATGTCAAACATATTATATTTCATATTAAAATATAAATTATATATATATGTATATATATATATTCAAACATCTTCTTAATATATTTGAATGTTACTGACCATATAAATAACATTTTTGCTATAATTGATTTGGTAGTTTTGATTGTTGTACACCTTTCCACTTAGCATGTTATTGTAAGGGATAGTTGTTGGCAATCATGGGAAAAATGAGTTGAAGTGGTTGTGTTCCATTCTTTATTATTTATACTATAATTTTTTTAGGGGAGTTATTGGCAAGATCATTGGATTACTATTTATCTATCTCCCTAATTAACATTCCTCATTTCTTCTGTATTAGGCCCCTAGCAATCTCCCTTGCAGCTTCTCTACTCTTATATAGCTTGTGTTTTGCATTATACCAATTCAAACATACAGTAATTGCATCCTCTATAGAAACTAGCTTTGCTTTTGAGAACTCAGCCACATTTTTTATTTGGCCAAAACATTTTCACTATTTTCAAGAAGTTTTATGCTAGGAAGTTGTTTTCTATAACAGTTTTCAAAGAACTATTTCCTCAATAGCAACTTACAACCACATTTATATAAGGAAAGAACATCCCAAATGGACCCTAAGTTGACTTCCTTTTTTCCCTTCAGAATAGATTCAAACCTTTGAAATATTTTTCATATTTGAGGAGAATTAGCCAAGTTATTGCCATTCACAACCACAATTCATTAAAAAATTTAGTTTGAGCAACTATCCAATCAAATCATTGGCATAAATGAACAATTTTATCGAGAGATTTTTAAGTTGAATTAAAATTAGAAGTTTATGGGTCGTAGATGTGCACCAACTCTTGAATGGCCATGAGGCTGCTAGTTGATGCAATGAATTTAAGAAGAAAGATATGTTTTTTTTAAGTCTTTATATTATAAATAGTTAACAAAGAGTAAATTCTTCAATCATCAATCCAAAAACTTGCAACGATAATGATTATGTAAGATCAATATCCTTCCCTTTCAAAAGAGAAAATTAAGAAGTAGATATAAATTGTCTATTTTGAATTATTATGAAAATAGGCTTTCCATTAGAAACTATTATTTCTTTAAGATAGATTCTAAAATATGGTTACATAATTCCATATTTTTTATAATATAAAAGTAAATCATGTTTAAGAACTTAATTACTATCTATAACATAAATAATTATGAGATATGAATATCAATAGTATGAAATCTACCAATATAAAAGTACTTCATTAGTAGAAGGAGGATGTGCTATCAAGGGTTCATGGGAGCTTGCTCTTTGATAGCCTTTTGATGAATTATTTTATTAATTGTGGGTATTTAATTTTAATGTGAATTTGATGCCAACTTAGATAATATAATTCATTCTCTTTTCCCTTCTCATCAGTCCATATTAAATGAGAATATAGAGATTTATATAAGGCCATCATTTAATATCAAGGGATTTTTTGTTATAGAAACTGCGAATGTATTGGTTAATATAATGCATTCAATATTATTAAATGCTTATTTCAATTTTGACTTCATTTAACTTTGCATTTTTTAGTAAGGGCAGCAAAAGATTAACATTCACTAATGAGGTTTGATATGAACTACTTGATAAACCATTCACCATATATTTATCATTTTCACTTGCAAAGCATTTCTACAATCTTTCAAAGGCCTTAAATCACACAACCCTCACAAAAACTAGGTTATATCCCATTCACAAATTTGTAACCCTTGTTGTCTACCTACTTTGGCTAGTCTATTAGAAAAATACTGAACTACTTACCCAAATATTTAATTGGAATAATATCACTTGCATTAGTTATCTAACAAGTTGAAGCTCTTATTTAGAGATTCTCAACCATTTCTAATAAAAAAAAACTTAGCCATCCACTACAAATAACTCTCAAATAAATTCACATTCATAAATCATGAACTAGTCTATCTCTTTTTTCCTGGCATTCCATATTAATTTGAATCTCTTCTCACTTCATTATCACTTTTTTAATATCATCCACCGCCAAAAAAAAGGAAGATTTAAATTACACCTCACCACTTTGTATCAAATGAAACACATCATACCATCTTAATTTGCTTATATATATGCTTATTAGTTTGGCTTTTAATATTGGGGATATCTTATTATTTGATGGAGCTATCCAACCTCCAAATGACTAGTCTAACACATTAGTAGGAGCCAATACCATCCACTTGTAGATTCTCTAACTTCTCACTTCTATGAAGTATATTCCATAATTATTTTAAAAAGTTCTTACTTTTTTAATTTCAAATCATAGATTTTTTGGATAGACAAAAGCTTGAGTCATTGACAATTGGATGTCCTAAATAGATTTGAAGTCTTCATTAATTAGGCTTTAACTCAATGAAGCAAAATTGAAATAATCTTAGGTGAGTTGGGGTAGCACGTCATCTTCATAAATAAAAATTAAGCTAAAAGTTCAATTATCAGAGCCAAGTGGCTAAAGCTCGAGAAAGAACATAAAAAGGTGCCCAAGTAAGAGCTCAACTAAGGGTCATTATAAGATCCCATTAAAAATATTTAATTTTTATTTAGACTTTAAAATGTAATTTTTTAACTTAATATTTGAATTTTTATTTTTAGAATATTTATGGGATTGCTACTGAATAAAATTTGAAGATAATGAATTAATGAAGGTGGTTAGCATATTACTCTATTTGTAGTCACTCACCCTTTTTTTCTCTAGAAGTTTTCTCTTATTTTTGATTTTTTGTATCTTAAGTGTAAACATAATTCTTATAAATAGAGCTAGTATATGATTAAATTGTAATTTTAAATCATAAAAATACTTTCAATGAATTTTGTGTTATTCATATTCCTCTATTTGTCCTAACTAGCTTAACCAACCTTGGATAGATTATTTATATTTTTATGATTTTTTATATTCTTCTCAAATCTTATTCCAACCCTCTCTATTATCTTCCTCTACATCCAACAATTTTTTAAGATCATCCATCCACAATACAGGCCATCAAAATTAACCTAAATCCCACTTGAATGCTATTGGCCTAGGCTAAGCTTCCTTGCACCTAGTATAGTTCTCTGCCCCTCGATAAGCCCTTAAATTTTATAAATTCCAGTTAAAAGCTTTAGATCATAACTTCATATCTTAACCTAGCTTTCTAAATCTATTTATTCACATTTTTTCCATTATAAACCCATTATATAAAGTATTAAACAAAATTAGCCCAAATTGAGATAATATTGGCTCTCTTGCCACTGTACCCCTCTAAAAACCTCACCATTCTACCATACACTCCAAATAAAATATACACACCCTAAAATAATCAAATGCATTAATTTCCATCCTCCAATCCCATCATAAAGCCTCTAGGCCACACACACACACACACAATAGATACTCCATTATTGTTAAGTATGTTTCTTATTGACTCAAGTAGGGAGCTAGTTCTTGGTGGCAATAGTTACTCCATTCAGGGTGGCATAAAGGTTGTGGGTGAATGCACAACTAGTATAGAGCAAAGCAACTTCTTAGAGCCAATTTTCCACCCACTTATTTCAAGCAAATGTTATATCTTAAGCATCGGTATTATTTATAAGGTAATAGATCATTAAGTGATTACACTAAAGAGTTATATCACTCAAGTGCAAGGACTAATTTGAATGAGTCTGCTAATCAATTGGTTACTCAATGAATTGGTGGACTAAAGGATGCTATTCAAGATAAGTTGGAGCTAAATTCCATATGGTTGCTATTGCAAGCTGTTAATCTCACATTGAAGGCTGAAATTTATATCAATTGACAATCACGTAGTCATTCATCTCACCATCTCATGCTTGAGCAACCTCTAGAAGCTAGTAAACAATCCTTCAATTAAGCGAGATAGTTGCACAATCAATCAAGTGTAATTCATCCTATCAATCCAGCTTTTATTATTTTTGACCCAAAAATGAAACATAAGTTAAAGGCACCATTAAGAGATAATCTTTACTCTAAATTAATCGGCCACAATTAAATGCTTCATATGTTTTCAGCAAGTTCATAAGTCTAATGGGCTCCAAAATAGGCAACATCTCCAACTATTAGAGGATGATGGGAAGAAGAAACATGCAATCCTGAAACAAAAAAAAAATGTAGAATTAGAAGATGTAGCTAGAAATGAAGAGACTCCCTTGTATGCGTGCTCGAGAAATTGCTATTAACACCTAGACACTAAAATAATTCTTAGCATAATGCCATTTCCATACCGAAATGTAATTTCAATAGGAATGTTTATGAGTTATTGATTAACATCATATGCATAGAAAATGTGATCTATCAATTTATTATTCATGCATTACAACTCAAGAAAACAAATAAATCCTAAACCTTATAAAATGAGTTGGCTCTAGAAGGCCTTAGATATTTTAGTGACTAAAATGTGCATATTTACATTTTCCATAGGAAAAAAAATATGTATGTGATGTAGTAAATATGGATGTTTGTCATTTGATTTTGGGAAGACTATGATTGTTTGATGTTGGTGCAATTTATGATGGTAAAACTAATACCTATTCATTTGATTGGAAAGGTGAATGCTTTAGAGTATTATCATAGTCACATGACAACAATGTGGTGTCAATTAAGTCTAAGGATGCTATGTAAGTGGTGGCGATTATAGTTGATTTGCGAATTCCACAGTCCTTTTTTGAGGTATGTAGCTTTCATATATTAGCTTGTTTTTTATCTTCGATATATCCTGGGCTTTAGTTTAATCATGACAACTATCATGGATTGTTTGAAATAAAAATAGTTTCAGTGCGCTGAAGCTCAACAATGCAATTTTGAATCAATAAAAATTACTCTTTACATAGCTCTAGTTCTCGCCCTTCTTGATTTTAACAAGCCATTTCATGTTGATACTAATGCATGATCAGTTGGCATAATAGTTGTATTAAATTAAGAAAATCAACTCATTGAGTTTTTTAGTGAAACATTATGTCTAGTCTAACAAAAATGGATGGTTTATGAACAAGAGTTATATTTTGTATTTCACGCTATAAAGCATTGGGAACATTATCACTTGTACAACTATTTTGTTTTATGTAGTAACCACCGAGCACTAAAGCATATCAACAATAATAAAACCATCAATTGGATGCATGCCTAATGAATTTTTTTCCTATAAAGGTTTACTTTTGTTTTAAAACACAAGACAAGTGCCCAAAATTGAGTTGTTGTTGCTCTCAGCAAGTGCTCGGCTCTTCTTACAAAATTTAAAACTAAAATTATAGGGTTGAAATGTTTAAAGAATCTTTATGCTATTGAAAAAGACTTCCAACTCATTTGGCAAACTTGTCTTGATAATATTTCTGCTGATGACAATTCAATCAGGCATGGCTATCTCTTTAAAAATAATTTGTTATGCATACTAGAATCTTCGTAGAGACAACAATTGATTAAAAAGGAGCATTGTGGAGGTTTGTCAACCCACATTGTCCATAATAATACTATTTCACATATGCAAATAAGTTTCCTTTAGCCACATCTCCATCAAGATGCTTGTCGTTTGTGGAGCACTGTTCTGTTTTCTAGACTTACAAGGGTGGAAGTTAAAACACAGGTTTATATCTTCCCCTTAATATTATTATGGGCTCCAAAAATTTGGCCCCGACCTCCGCCCGACTGATTGTGCTTTTCTTTTTGGTGAGGGAGTTTTAACAAATTAAGTTATAGGCTAAATTTTGGGAAGGCAGATGGGTTTGTAGATAAGACACTACCCAGAGATTTCGCCCTCAATATGCGAGGACTTTATGATCTGAGTTCTAGTTTCCTATAGGCATAAGCTCTTATAGTTAATTACCCCTCTCGATCATGAGAGAGAACTTTCGATTAAGGCTAGTCGCCAATCAGATATATAGAGATACGTGTTATCTAGCATATAGTAGCAGCATGGGTATGGATATTGGAGAATTTATAGGTTTGATATTTAAAATTATAAATTTTACCATCTTGCACTTAAAGCAGATGGTGGGGGAATGGATGATAGACCCGATCAAGATCCCATGCCTTCGTCATCTCAGGCCATCGTGGTCCCTGGTCTACTTAGTCAAAGCAGGTAGTCGACCCAACCTGATAGAAGGATCCTTGTCGGCAGCCATGGGTTGCTTCGTCCAAGGGGACCTTGTAGACCTAGGATGAATGCTTGTCTAAGGGAAAATTTTTGAATCCACCTTAGCTAACAGAGGGCTTTGTGCCCTATTAATCATATCATATTGATTCATATATCAAGGATTTGATGCTATTAAGGAATGTATTGGCACTAGCCATAACCGGTATTTCGTGGTGTCATTTGGCGGCAAAACCACTCAGTTCAGAGGGCCCCGGGTCATAACCGTTTATCCTGCGGTGTCATTTGGCGGCAAAATCGCCTATTAGAGGACACGTTCCATGTCTTTACTAGTAGGAGATTGTTTGAGAATGGATTTTAGTGATATTTTTGACTAGGCCATTGACTCTATGTGAGATGAAGTAAATCTTAATTTGTCCACCTTGGTAAACAGTTGCGGAGGGTGGATAGATTTTGCTTTAAGTGATTTGAATGGTTAAATTTTAATTTTTAAATATCTTGGGATCTGGAATTTTAGAGATTTTAAATTTTGGTGAGCATTTGGTGGAATTTGAAAGTATTTGTGATCCCCTCCGGTTGATATAAGCATGCAACATGACCATCATTAGGGTGTTTGGGGTCACTTCGAGATATTTGAATTTTATGGAGTTTGAGGGTATTTTGAAGTATTTTAAATTAACCCCTCTAGTTGAGATCTTCTGTCAATGCGTCTATCATCGGGGTATGAGGGTTCACTTTCATTTACTTATTGAAACCTATGAACTCTATCGAGCTGTCGACAGAGGATCGGGTTTCATTGGCTTTATGTCTTTGTTAGTGTATTTTTATTATTATAGGCCTTGAAGGCCTAATATGAATATATAAAATACATATTCCTGTCAACTTCGTAACCGCATATTTATCCGATGGTTCGAACCCTGTCTACTCCTATTTACCTAGGAGGATCAGGTTTCATAGGTTTTATGCCTTTGTTAGTGAATTCTCATTGGTATAGGCCTTGAAGGCATCATATGAATATATTAAAACACACATATCGGTCGCCGCAACTGTATATTTGATTGATAGCTTGAACCCTATCGAATCCTATTGACCCACATAGAAGGATCGGGTTCAAACTTGATTTCATTTATTAACCCGCGCATTATCCCTAAACGTCACGTGCATACCAATAACACACTCGCCGGGGCCCATGCGGGTATTTGGGGGCATTTTATAATTATTTGGTAAACCTTGTCGACTTGACCAAGCTGTGGACTAATGATCGGGTTTGAATTTATTGACCCATGCAACATCCCTAGACGTTACGTGTATTCCCACAACAAACTTGTCGGGACCCATGCGAGTTTATGACTGTGCTTGCCCCTTTGTGTACCTATGTGTATACAAATTATAGTGCGTGTGTGGGAGCATTTTTGGAATGTTTATAAATGCCTTCTGTCCGCTAATATCAGCGTTACGGATCCGGTGGCATGTTGTAGCAGCTTTTGTATTGAGTTATCCGCTACTTTATACATGTAGAATGTCATGCACTATTTATATGATTTATGCATGTAGATTGTAGTGCACTAACTAATCTTCTGTTTCATTTGTTCATGACTGCATTAAAATGATATATTTATTCATAGTCATTGCTTTGCATACGAGTCTTCTAGAACTGACTACAAGCATTTGTATTTGTTGTAGTTATTCTGTATTTTGTTTGTGGTTGACACACTGAACGTACAGTAAACCTTCTATGATGGCCCCCCTTAGGAAATTGCATTTGTTATACATCATCTGCTTCTTCCTGCAGACGAGATATGGTGTATATGATGGATTATGGATCCTCACAAATTGTGTGATGTTGACCTCGTTTTTGTCCCGATTTGTCATCGAGCGTATTTGATCGTGTTGATCGAGCCTCGTCGAGCCCGATTCGATTCGAATTAACATTAATTTGAGTTCGATTTATTTTATCTTATTTTATTGAATTAATTTTGGTTGAGTCGAGGTGAGCTCGAGTTGACCCGGATCGAACCAAACCTTACTCAATTTGAACCTGATTTTAGTCCCTTGGGTCTAGCTAAGTCCTAATCAAAATTTTGATTGATTTTCCAAGCCGAATTGAATCCCACGGTCGGATGAAGTTTTTTTGATCGGATGGCTCCGATCTACCCTCTCTCCCTTGCGTGCCCTAACTAAGGCCGAAGCTGACCTCGCCTCCTTCTAGTGGGCAAAACCGAGAGAAACTAGGGCATTCGCCTGCACAGCCCGTCCCTCTCCCCTCTCTCTCTCTCTCTCTTTCTCACGGTGCCAAGACCGGAAATCACCCATCCGGTTCCGTCTCCCTCCAGTTCGCAAAGGAGCAAAGCTCCCGAGCTCGACGCCCCTCCGTCGCCTACTCTAGTCGGGCCTGAAGTCGCCTAGACCGACCCAGCTCTCCCTCTCCCTCTGTCTCGGCTCTGTTCGGATCAAAATAGGGAGGCCAATTTTCACCTCTCTCGCGTGGAAGCCGAACCCGACGCCTGGACCGACCTTGGTCTCCCGTCCGACTCCACCTCCGGAACCGAGCCCTACGCCATCTTGCCCTACCTTAGACTCCCTCTCTTGGCTTCTCTCGGTTCGCAGAGACCAAGAGGCAGAAGCCCCTCTCTCGTTCGTCCGACCTTGGGTATGCGAAACCACCTCCACCGCCTCTTCTTCTCTCGCATAGCCGACTTGGACAGATTTCTCCTTCTTTGGATCCAATGCTGCCGTCGCTAACACCGTCACCGAAATCACCGCTTGCTACGACTCAACCGGAGCTTCTTCTTCTTCTCTAAGGCAGGTAACTCCTTCCCCTTATTCCTCTTCTCCTCTTTCTTAGCATTCTTCTTCTTCTCAAACTTCTTCTCTTTCTGATTTCTTCTCTATTCTTTTTCTTCTCCCTATCTTAAATGAGAACCGCATGGATGGTTTGGTTGGTGATAAATTATCTCTATACAAAGTTGATTTTGACTAGAAGCTTGTGAAATTTTCTTGATGTATACATTGTCACGTCCCTGGCTACCTTGTTCCTATGGAGTACATTCATTCTTCATGATTAGGTTTTATAAAAGTTTATGGAATAATCATATTATGAAATGAGTTTGACTTTGTCATATTGTGTAGATATATCTCGTTTAAAAAAAATGAATAGACAATTGGCACGTGAGATCTACACTTGCTGTATGTTCCATGATTTAGAAATCTAGGTGTGAATTGTAGAAGTTCACAAAAGTCATGTTATTCTTTTCTAAAGCATGCATGCAAGGTGTTTGTTGAAATGCCTATTGAGAAATAACACAAGCCTAAACCAAATAAAACATGAAGTTGTTGTGTTTGGATATTTTCTTTTGCCTTGTTTATGTTCCTAAATCATTCATGAATTTGGAGAAAGTAGGGAGCTTGTTCATTCACATAAAAGGAAGCCACGTACAAAGCATTTATATAATTTAATTCACATGGATTTTATGGATGGTTGAAGAAAGCAAAATGCGAAAGTATACTCAAAATTTATCTTCTCAATGAGTTTTGGTGATTTTACCTCATGAATAAAAGCTCTTATGCAATGGGTTTGTAGTTGTTAGGGATTGATGAAAGTGGTTATGAAAGCATGTTGCATTTATTTCAAAATTGATTTCTATAACATTTGGAATTTCTAGCTTGAACATCCTTCTGTACATTGGTGTAATATATCCCTTATCTCGTAGGTAAGATGGGGGTTCTTGGAAAAGTCAATAAGTATGTTTGAGTAAAGCATGAGGCAAGGTTTATAATTGGTTTGAATCCTGCTTTCTTTGAGTTGTGTTGGGTATAAGCATTTAGTTGATGAAGAAAGTGAATGAGATTGCTATTCATTGTTACAAGTTGTGACTAATATCAAACATGTTATAAAAGAGAGATTTTAAAGCGTCTTGCCTTCGTTCATGAACATATGTCGTTTCTTCATGCATCCTTTGAGGTCGAATTATAAACTTTTGTAGATTTCACATAAAGTTATTATTCAAGTATTTTGAGGTATTTGGAAGTGAATTTGAGACCTTTGCAAAATTCTATCATGTGATCTATGTCTCTTGCGACGAAAGTTTGTGCATGATATCTCGGGAAGTCTCATGTTGTGTAACGAAGTATTGAAATACTGCTTCACATTTATATGGATGAATGGCCATTTGCTTGAAGTGTTATATGAATTTCGGAGAAAATATTTCATATTGGCATGTGTGTGGTTGGGAAATTATTATGATAGTGATAGTAAAATCTTTGTGTTGGAAGGATGTGTATATTTGCGAACGGCTGTTATGGAGGGTTTATGTCGAGAAACTACTATGTACGAAAGGCAAAATAAAGTGAGCTAGGTCAAGGGTTTTGGTTTTAAACGTGGAATATAAAAAAACATAGATACATATGTGATTGTTCTCTTTGTCTGCTTACTGCTATTATTTTCTTCATGATATATGTGAAATAAGTTTGATGGAGGAGAAATGGTTTATGTTGAAAGTCATTTGTTAGCATCGTGCTATTGTGTTATGAAAAATACTTAGAAGCATATTTAACGGAAGCATATTTGACATGACACGAGGAATAGACTCATAATCATGTAGATGACTCAATCCATTTTGTATTAAAATTACAATGTTGCATACATTATGTTATATAGTTTTCTTTGAGCTGCAAAAAAATGGTGGCTTAGTTTACATTCGAAGGATCTTTGATTTGTTTTCTGTAAAAAAAAAAAGAGAGTTCTGACTTACTTCATGTTGGCTAGATTCATGGTTTGCCTTGTGTTAAACAAACTTGATTACTTGCTTAATTTCGAAAGATTTTATAATTTTCTTTGGAGGGGTATGTGGAATGTTTGAGAGCTAAGAGTTTTCTTAAATGTTTATGGATTTATTATGATGGCTTTGGGTAGAAAATAGGAAGTGGCTTGGTGTTTGGAATGTTTCTTTGGAGTGTTAAGAGGTGTAGCATATTGGAAATTTTATGAGAAGTTTTGTGAATTTCTTTATGATTGAGAAGTTTAAAAAAAAATGTTTTGTATTGAAAAATTTTATGAATGGTTCTATGGTTTGAAAACTTTATGATGAATTTTGTGAATTATATTTTGCGAATTGTTTTATGTTGAGAAATTGGATGATTTGAGTTTCGTGAATGCTTTATAATGAGAGGTTTCATAAAACTTTCTTGTTGTAATGCTTCATGGATTTTTATCCCACACCAGAATATGAAAGGCACTTGATCGTCTTTGTTTTGTGTTGGAAAGAATTTTAATGGATTGTTTATGTAAAGTCTCATGTGTCATTTCATTTGGAAGCTTTCATAAGTAATTTTGGGATTTCTAGTTTTATTATCAGCTTTGTGTAGTGAAGTCTCTTTGGGTCTTTTTTGGAACAAAAATAATCTTTCTTATATGAATTGGCTTTCTCTAATGTTTGCTTCTAAAATCTAAGATTGGAAGAATGTAGTAGATACAAAGGAATTTTGTTTTAGTTCTAGTTTTGGGAACTTGAGTTTCCTTTGTTGCTTTGAGTTTGGTAAGGAATAGTTTGCTTAGTCGAGTCGGGTCCGTATCAAGTGCTGTGTTTGGATCGTGGGAATAGTAAATGGCATTTAAACACCTTCTCCCCTATTCATATCATATTGAATGGGAGTGAAGGGTGTCTTAAAGACATGCTCGACTTCGAAGAAGCATGTTCAATAACAAAATGCCAACATTCTATTTATTATTTTAGTTTCCATTCATTCTTTCTAGCATTCCGTCGTATTTCTTTCTTCTCTTTTTCTAGCTTTTGCATTTCTATTAATTTTCTACTCATTGACTTATTTCATTTATGGATTCCTAAATCTTGGGATACATGTACAAATGTCTAAAAGGTTAGAAAAACATCTCCTTTCGCTCCCTATAACACTAGTGACACCTAAGGACAAAAATTAAGGACTGGGTCTTAGATAATATAAACTTAGGATGCATGCTCCTTATAGGATAGATACATTAAAACAAAAATTTAGTGACACGTCTTTCTAGGTTCTAGTTTTATTAATCCACTAATAATCAACCAACCAATCTTAATCTAATTATTAAAATTTATTAAAAATACTTAATCCTTAATC
This sequence comes from Dendrobium nobile, assembly GCA_022539455.1. Taxonomy (NCBI): domain Eukaryota; kingdom Viridiplantae; phylum Streptophyta; class Magnoliopsida; order Asparagales; family Orchidaceae; genus Dendrobium; species Dendrobium nobile. The sequence goes on along the minus strand of CM039724.1, from coordinate 5,970,726 downwards.
AACTTATAATTAACATTTATAATTGTTGAATTCTAAATCTAAAACATACATCTAAATCAAATCTAACTAATCTAATAATAAACCCCTAGCCAATCTAAAGTTTAAAAGCTGTAGACAAAAATTGGGAGATTAAATATGAAACTAAATTTCTTAGGATAAAAGACTTCTAAAGATCAAACATTAGATCAATCTTTTAAAATCAGTCAACAAACCCCTTGATATATAATAATCACTCCAACGATGAAGTTTATTGGATGGACTACTCCGAGCTGCGGGGCTAAGTGTCCTAAGGAGGCCTGGTTCCTCGAGCATGGTGGCACAACGCCACGAATGGATTCGATGGAGTGGCAAAATCCTAAACTTAATTGATTACTAATAATTTGAATCAAACATCAATTGATAATAAACTGCCTAATTCATCTTTCTTTTTAATTTATAACCAACTGAATAATCAATCAAATCCCAAAATGGAATCTTTAAAATCAATTCTAAACTACTAATATTTAAACTTTAATTAAAAATTCTCTCTTGCCCCTCTAACAAATCAAATGAAAGCAATTATAATTAAATCATCCTACATAGGACCTATCCACAGCTATACACTGTTACATATACCTAGGCTGGTTTAGTTAAGACGCTACTTTTAGCTCTAGGTCAGGCTTACATTTTCTCTTGTTATTTAATGCTTGTTACATACACATGTTCTATAAATGCAATTATTAAATTTTCTGTTAGCTATATTTAATTTCCTGTTAGTTATATTTTTGTTATTTACCTGCATTTCTTTTCTGAACGGCATCTACGCTCATATATATATTTCTCTGTTATCTTTTCTTGCGAGGTGCATTAGAGCTTAATGATCGGGAACTAAACGGGACCGTTTGCTTATAAGCTTGTAAGTGGCAGCGCCACATATAGTCGGGTATAATCTCTGCAACTTGTAAAGTAAATTTTTTTTGATTATGTATCGGAACTGCTTCACGCCACACACTGCTTGTTAATAGGTATTCTAGCATGTTTAGGTAGCCAGCCTTAGGTTAGTTCACTGACGAAGCTTTGGCCCTATAGGTCAAAGCTTGCCCCCTTCTGTGAGCCCTAGAGACCATTAGGGTCATTTAGGCCTGTAGAGTAGGCCACCTACTTGTGCCATTGGGCATCGTTGTTTTCCCACACGAAGTGGGCATCGCTAGGATTTTGGCCTTTTCCAGTTTTGGGTACGATACCCCCCTCCCTTTTTTTTTTTTTTCTGTGAGCCTTAGAGACCATTAGGGTCATTTAGGCCTGTAGAGTAGGCCACCTATTTATGTCACTTGGCATCGTTGTTTTCCCACACGAAGTGGGCACCGTTTGAATGATTTTCTGTGCGGGTACCTTGCCTGGAGGGTACCCTTAGGGTGTGTTTATTTATTTATTCTGTACTCTGGATGTCATGCATGCATTTGTCTTTACACGCCTTACTTCACATTGTATTTCACTTATATACATGCATTACATCAATAGACCTAGGGATATTTTGTATCCATTTCATGCATCATACACGGTGTTAGGTATAGCCTTTTGCATATTGTAGAGTCACTGATTGAAAACTCTTGAACTATGATTCCTTGACTTCCTAGGATAGAGCCTTCCTATCTTATATATATGTAGGGCGATTGATTGTGTTTAGGATGTTAGCTGGCAGCTCACTCCAGGCAAGCATAAGCCCAGGTTGTACACCCCTCAGTGTGTCTCTTTTCATCTGTGTCTTGAGTCTGTCTTTTCTCTTAGGGTAGTAATCCGACATTTGATCTTCTAAACTCAAAATTTTAATCATATCTTTATCCATTAAAAAATGTCTAATCATCATTAAGGGTAAATAGAAGAGACTATTTGGAATAGAACTTAGGAACTTTATCTGTGCACCAAATCAAGAAATGAATAATACAACATCCTTAATCGAGAGTTTTCCTAAGTCAAGGCTTAGGATGTAATTAACTACGGGGGCTTGCGCCTGTAGGAAACCGATCCCCACAATCAAATAAACTCTATTCGAGCCGATGTATCGAATAGGGGAAATCTCGTGAATTTTGGGTTATAGATATTATTATCCATCGAGGTTGGTAGGTGAAAGCCGCTATCCTCCATGGCTAATCGTATCTATAACTCCATCTGCTCTTCCATCGGCCTGCTTGTGTGGGGTGTAAAGGCCTACGACAATTTTGTCCTACGGGATAGTGTGATCGTACCCTTTGCATTCGAACAACACGAGCAGAATCTTTTCGGAGACCCACATGTGACTCTTTTTATCATTCATGAATAACTCATTAATTTGGATTAACTGTTGTATAAATAAGGAGTCTTCTATAGTGGCTCGTAGGGGCTTGCACATGTACTAGTAATATTGTCTCATGAAGAATTATTATTTTCAATCAAGCTAATATGCTTGCTTGGAGTTGAACACTATCGATTGCACATATACTTCATTCATTCTAACCTCATTGAATGCATCAAACCATCATATTCATTGCAAATCAAATCTCACTGTTTGTAGAGGAAAAATGATATAGATCTTGTACCATTATTTGTGAGCCTGCCATCATATTTCTCACTATGATCTTTACTTACAAGCGGATTGTTCTTGAGGTTCTTTATCCACTAGGAATTCTTTCATGCTCATTGGACTTGCATTTGTTATAGACAGCAATCTATCATATTCCGAACATAATGACAGTTTATTTTATGATCAGATGTCATGTTGTCTCCGTAGAGGCAAATTTCTTTGATATGCGCGCCTTTGCATCATATTCAAATTGCCTCGAGATTCATATGATCACCTCAGATGATCCAATTTGATTAAATAAAATATATATTCTTAATTTTGATGACATTTCAAATGCAATGACTCAGTCTGTTTTATGATCGGATGTCATGTCATCTTCGTAGAGGCAAATTTTCTTGATATGTGTGCCTTTGCATCATATTCAAATCGCCTCGAGATTCACACCATAACCTCAGATGATCCTAATTGATTAAATAAAATATATATTCTTAATGTTGATGACATTTCGAGCACAATGATGCAGTCCATTTTATGATCGAATGTCATGTCGTCTCCGTAGAGGCAAATTTCCTTGATACGCGTGCCTTCACTTCATATTCAAATCACCTCGAGATTCACACCATCACCTCAGATTATCCAAATTGATTAAATAAAATATATATTCTGAATGTCGACGATGTTCTGAATGCAATGACACATTCTGTTTTATAATCAGACATCATGTCATCTCCGTAGAGGCAAATTTCCTTGATATGCATGCCTTCGCATCATATTCGAATCACCGCGAGATTCGCACCATCACCTCAGATTATCCAAATTGATTAAATAAAATATATATTTTTAATGTCGATGACATTTTGAATGCAATGACGCGGTCTATTTTATGATCGGATGTCATGTCATCTCCGTAGAGGCAATTTTCCTTGATATGCGTGCCTTTGCCTCATATTCAAATTGCCTCGAGATTCGTACCACCACCTCAGATGATCCAAATTGATTAAATAAAATATATATTCTTAATGTCGATGACATTCCGGATACAATGACGTAGTCCGTTTGTCGATCCAACATCATTTGGTTAGCATCGCACTTTAATTTCAGGTGTCGGTCGTCCCTTTTAATCGATCTCGTCCAATGCAATTGCGAGGGGCCTCGACCAAGTAGAATTCAATGTCCTGATCACAACGATTTTGTTCGTTTTACAATCAGAGGTCATCTGACCCTTCAAGTGATGCGTCGTATCAACCCGCGCACTGCTCAATCCACCACTTTTGTTCTTCTTGTGTGTAGTTTTAGTGGTAGGGGTCAACAGTTCTTGATATAACTTTGGAAGATTTAAGTTTGGATTTTGTTTTGGTTTTGCTTTGCACTAAGCATGGAAACTATTCTATTATGACAGTTGTAGACTAATTCTCAAAATAGCATAGTTTATTACTTTCAAGAAGATTTTTTATGCACTTATATAGCTTGAGTGTTCTTTAATGAAATTGTGCACTTGCATGGAATCTCAAAAAGTCTTACATTTGATAGTGATGTCAAAATTATTAGCCAATTTTGACAAGAGTTGTAGAAACATTTGCATACTAAAAATTCAATTAAGTTTTGCCTATCATCCACAAACTGACAGTCAGACAAAAGTTGTAAAAAGAGCACTTGGAAACATGTTGTGTTGCGTGGTTCAAGAGAATTCTAAGTGCTGGGGCAAGTTGAGTTCACCTACAACACTGTGGTTAGTCATTCCGCTGGTAGGTGTTCGTTTAGTATAGTTTACACTAAATTGCCAAATTATAATCTTGACATAGTAGTTTGCTAAAATGCAAGAGTAAGATTGCCTTTACATTTGATGTTTGAAAGAAGCTCACATAATCAAATACAAAGTATAAGCTAGCAGTAGACAACCATCACTGAGCAAAACTTTTCAATCTAGGTGGCTTGGTTATGATTTAGATGCGGCGTGAGAGGCTTCTCCTCGCGCTTACTTTAAACTCAACCAGCGAAAAATTGGTCCAATTCCAATTATAAAGAAAATAAATGACAATGCTCAGATTGTTAATTTACCAATTGAACTTAACGCTTCTTCAACATTTAAATCATTAGGAGAGCCTTAATTTCAAGTAGTTTTCATGCAACTCCATTACATATTCTTTCCAATTGTTCTCTTGATTTTTCTAAATCTTTATTTCCTGGAAAGTAAGAAACTTCCAAGTACAGCTCTTTAACAATATATCCATCTTGTTGAATAGGAATCTCAAAGAAATAGAACAACACTCATAGGGAACAAACACAAGAGCTTCTTATTCTTAGACTTTGAAAAGTAACAGAAGCAAAAAAATCTGATAACTGAAAGTCTATGAAGTGGCAAGAAGGTTCTCAAATTCCATGTTCTCTTCATGAAAAAATTATTATGTACATTGTTCGGACGCATCCTAAGATTAATCCAGGTGCGCCACATCATCCAATGCACAGTGCATTGGATGATGTGGCGCCTAATCTCTCTCTCTCCCCCTCTCTCTCTCTCTCTCTTCATGTTGATGCTTCAAGTAGCTTTTCTACACCATGAGCGAGAAGTCTCTTCAGATCTCGAGCGAAGTCATCAATATAAATGTGGGGCACTTATGAGTTCTCCCAAAATTTCATTCATGTAGCAGTTTAAATTATAAATTCATGAAGAATTCAAAGAATAAGAGCGAGCATCATTTTACCTTTAGAAATAGGTCTCATTAGGGATGCAAATGAACCAAGCATTCGACAAGCTACTCATAGCTCGGATCAATTACAACTCATTTATGAACGTTTGTTTTAATAATCAAACAATTTTAAAATACTCGACTATTAAATAAACAAGCTATAACAACTAGGCGTTCGACTTGTTTATGTTCATGAACATATCAATTAAAGCTTTTGAATAAACTCAATAAGAAGCTCGATATAAAGATTGTTAAGAAACTTGATTAATATTTGATATAGAGCTTATGAATCATTAAGAATTGAGCAAATCTTGTTATAAATCTTAATTTGATATATTTTCATATAATTTTTTGTTCTACTGTAATATATCATTCTTATTTTATAAAATATTATTTTTATTTGTTCTGGTATACTCTTTTAATATAATGCATTTTGTTTTTGAATAATAGAGATTTATTCATTTATGTTGGATTGTTTGTTTGAAGTGGTATAAGAAGAATCATTTTTTGAGTTCATTTGTTCAGGAATGGACTTATTTTGTAGTTCGAAAATATTACTATATATTTTCATGAATGGGCTCATTCGGTAGCTTAATATATATATATATATATATATATATATATATATATATATATATATATATATATTGTAAGCTACTATAGAGCTACACTTGTAAGCTACTATAGGCTGAGTGGTAACGTCTTTCTTGTCAGTCGTACATGGCTTTGTTTTGTCCTTTCTTGAATTGTTTAGCTAAGATGTTATTACTCCCCCGCAAACTAAGGAAGGTTCTTGAACTGTTAGTTTGGAACGTAGCAGATTAAACCTTGGGGTAGATAAAGGTTTTGTGAGTATATCAGCAATTTGATCTAACGTGCTGATGGAAGCCACAGAGATGTCTCCGAGTTGAATGTGATCGCGTATAAAATGATAGTCAACTTCAATGTATTTTGTTCTGGCATGAAAGACCGGATTATGAGCTAGAGCAATGTTCGATGTTTTGTCACAGTGAAGAACCGTGGGTTCCTTGGATGAAATGTGAAAATCTGATAGAAGTCATCTCAGCCAAATGACACCACCTGTTGTAGACGCTAGTGATTTGTACTCTGCCTCAGTGGAGGATCGTGCCACCGTTTGTTGTTTCTTGATTGTCCAGGAGATGATGGTATCACCGAGGTAAGTGCAAAATCCGGAAGTAGACCTGCGAGTATTAGGATCGGATGCACAATCGGCATCAACAAATGTCTTTAGTTTGAAATTTGATTTTAAAATAGGAAGACCGAAATCTTTTGTGCCTTTGAGGTAACGGAGAAGACGTTTGAGAAGAAGAAAGTGTTGTGATAGGGGAGAGGGCACGTGTTGGCAAAGTGTGTTTACAACAAATGCAATATCAAGCCCAATAATGGTGGCGTATTGAAGTGAACCCGTTATTTGATGATAAGTGGTGGGATTGGAAGATAGGAAATCAGCAGGTGTGGGGACGGGAGGTTTGGTGGAAGAGGGGTTGGATATGTGATTGCAATTACAGAGACCAGTTTGTCGAAGCAAATTGTTGATGTAATTGGTTTGAGAGAGGAGGAGGTGATGCTTGTGATTTAATTTGTAATCTTGATTCCGAGGAATGTTTGAGGAGAGCCAAGGTGTTTAATAGCAAACTGCTTTTTGAGGGACGAGATTAGGTGACGTAGGAAGTTAGAGTCGGAACCGGTGATGAGAATGTCATCAACGTATATAAGGAGGTATGTACGTATTTTGTTTTGCTGAAGAATGAACAGAGAGGGATCCGATGATCTGGAATGAAACTCGAGAGAAAGAAGATGTTTAGAGAAGGTATGAAACCATTGACGAGGAGCATGTTTTAGCCCGTAAATAGATTTTTTTAGAAGACAAACATGATTCGGAGATTGAGTGTCCTCGAAGCCACCAGGTTGCTTCATGTAGATGATGTCATTAAGAGAGTCGTGTAAAAAATCGTTGGCAATATCCAGTGATGAATAGGCCAAGAGTAGGTGAAAGCAAGGGTTATAAAGATACGAATGGTGGGAAATTGACGGGACTAAAGATTTCTTTGTAGTGAAGGCCATACTCTTGGCGATGGCCCTGGGCAACAAGTCTGGCCTTGTAAGTGGAGATCGATCCGTCCGAGTTTTTTTTTTTTAATAAGTCCATTGGCATCCCAGAATGATGGCATCAGCAGGTGGGGGAACAAGGCACCAAGTACCTTGTTGCTGTAAGGCAAGAAATTCTTTTGCCATTGTTGAGCGCCAATGACTATGCTTAGAGGCTTCGGTGTAAGAGGTAGGATTTGAGGTAGTGCAGCTGGTGTTGTGAATGAGATTGAAATTTTGTTTGGGTTTAAGTGAGCCCATTGTAGAACGAGTGATCATAGAATGGGATGGAATGAGAGCTTCACGATAAGTACTGTGAGATATAGATTTGTCCGTGTGTGAGGGTGAGGAGTTAGGATGATTATCCAAGACCGATTGCTGGGATTCAGAGAGAGAACTGGAGTTATATTTGGGAGACGGGTTGTCACTGGAACCTAGATTGTTTGTGGTGGTGAATTGAATGGCAGAAGTTGGTATAAGCAATTGAGGATTCGATTGGGCGTTGGATGTAGGTTGTGAAGGTATAGTGGACTGATTTGCAAAAGGAAAGAGATCTTCATCAAAGGTAACGTGCCGGGAGATGTAGATGCGATCTGAGATAGGATTTAGGCATTTATAACCTTTTTAAGAGGAGGCATATCCAAGAAAGACAGATTGAGGAGATTTAAGGGAAAGTTTATGCCGAGCGGTGGGTGGGAGAAGAGGATAGCAGACATATCTGAACACGCGGAGATGAGAATAGTTGGGTTGTCTTTTGTGGAGAAGTTGATAAGGAGATTTATTGAATGTGTTGGAGGAAGGCATGATGTTAATGAGATAGACCGCTATGAGAAGAGTGTCGAGCCAGAAGTGTAGAGGGAGATTTGCCGTGTGAAGCAAAGTGCGAGTGGTTTCGAGTATGTGTTTGTGTTTTCTCTCGGCGAGACCATTTTGCTCAAGTGTGTAAGGACAACTAATTTGATGATGGATACCATGAGTTCGAAGTTATTGCCGGAATTTATTATTAAGAAATTCGGTTCTGCCGTCACTCCTAATGTTCTTAATAGTACAAGAAAGTTGTTTTTCGACCACAACGTGAAAAGAAGTAAATGCGGAGAACACATCGGATTTAAACATAAGCGGAGAAACCCAGGTAAATCTAGTAGAGTCATCTATAAACACAATGTAGTATTTAAAACCTTGATTTGATGTGATTGGGGAAGGACCCCATACATCCATATGAATGAATTCAAGAGGTTTGTAAGTGTGAGAAAGCGAAGTGGGAACAGGAAGTTTATGGCCTTTTGTGGCCTTACAAATAGAACAAAAAGTGTTAAAAAGGGGAATAGCCAGATCACGATTATACCTGGAGATTGTTGATAGAACTTGCTGATACAGATGTCCAAGCCTTCTATGCCACCGACTGGATGAAGTGGTTGCAGCAGAGAAGGCTTGCGAGTTGTTGTGGGAGCTGGTCAGTTGGTAGAGACCCACACTACAGGGGCCGGAGAGAGTATTGTTGGTCCGCTTATCCTTGATGTAGAAACCAGATGCTTCAAAAAGAATGGACAGATTATTGTCCTTTGTTAGAGAAGAAATAGATAAAAGATTATATGTCAAATTAGGAATGTGAAGAAGGTTAGAAAGTGAGAGGTTACGAGTGGGAGTTGGAAGCAGTCCCTGTCCAGAATGTGCTATGGGAATGGATCTACCATCTCCGATGGAAACGCTGTCCTGGCCATTGTATTTCGAGGGTTGTTGGCCGTTGTCAAGATTGTTGGTGAGGTGGGATGACGCTCTGGAGTCAATGATCCAGTCGTGGGTGATATGATTATTGGATGCCATGAGTGCTATTGAGAGCGATGTGTAGTTGGCGTTGAAGTGATGCCAATAGTTTTTTGCGGCATGCCTTCCTTTTCCACAAATTTGGCAGATAATAGGAGCAGTAGACGGGTTTGAAGTAGAGGTCGAGTTTGGTTGGGTCCCGGAGTTGGTTCGTCCACGAGATGAAGAGTTGAATCATCCACGTCCACAGCCATGAGAGTGATTCGAATATAGAGCAGATTGCATATTCGAGTTGGTGTTATCTTTGGCAAGATCGGTTGATAAATTGATCTCTTTTCTCAAGAGAAGAGAGTAGAGGTCTTCAAGAGCGATGGGAGTGAGAGTGGTACGGATGGAGGTCTTAAACGCCTAGTATGGAGGAGGTAGCCCATTTAGAGTGTAGAGCAAGATGTCTTCGTTGTCAATGAGACACCCTGCTGCAGCTATATTATCTACTAGTGTCTTGATGTTGGTAAGATATTGAAGCATGGTTTGTTGACCCATAGAGATGTGATGTAGCTCATTCTTGAGCTGGATTACCCTCGAGCGGTTCGTCGCTTGTAATCTCCGTTTGAGAGTGCTCCAAATATCCGCACAGTTGTCAAGATGCAGAACATAAGGTAAGATACTTTGTGAAAATAGTCGAGCAGATTGCAGCGGTGAGATTCTGGTCTGCAAGAATCCAACGACTGTAGGCCACGTTCGGTCTTGAGGTTCCCGTGGAGTTGGTGATGATTCGGGATGGTACAATGGTGTTTTTGTCAAGAAACTCATTGTAGTTGTTCGCTCTAAATAGCTTTAGAATTTGAGATCTCCACGTCGAGTAGTTTCCATTGGACAGTTGTATGGGAACAATGGCTTTGATGTTGGAGATGAGGAACTTAAGTGAGGAGGGGATTACAACATCTTCTGGAACATCTTGAACGGGTATGACATCGACTGTAGCAATATCAGTGGATGAATCTTCAGTTTGAGAGACAGACGGAGTTACCATTGTTCCAAGACTTCGGGTGGGCAAGTGAAAAACGGTGGAGAAAGATCTTGGACCAAGAAAGAAGAGAGGGTTGCAAGGGAGGATCGTGGAAGAAGATTGCAGCGAGCCTGTTAGGCTATGATACCATAAAGAGAAACAAAGATATAAAGAAATACTTTCATTATCATGTAAAGAGAATTTGTACAAAGTGATAGGAATAAGAGCCTATATTTATAGCAACATAGAGATACACGTGTAAGCTACTAATCGACTGAGTGGTAACGTCTTTCTTGTCAGCCATACATGACTTTGTTTTGTCCTCTCTTGAATTGTTTTGCTGAGATGTTATGAATATGGATTAAAATAGACTTGGTATTTAATTTTACTGCTCAATAGCATTGAATCTCATCCAAAACGTATAAATAAGAAAAGCTTAACATATGATCTAAGAAATTTTGATTGACTCAAATCACAACAATTTTATATCTTTTAACAATAATCTAATCAAGATTCTTATAATAATTCCCACTCGATCTATATGTTTACGAGTAAGAATCTAGTATCACAAAAAATAAATTTAGGATCTTACAACGGATCACTTGATGAATCTAGGATGGCCCGGGATAAAAACCAATTTCTGCACGCACGGAAGCTGCCTTCGCCTTGATCTGATTTTCCTTACTATTAAGGTAAACCAGTACTTCGTCAAACTTCTCATCTAACCCATCTACTTTGATTCTCGGATGTTTGCAGATCTTTTCGAGGAGTGTAAGCGCAGCCTCCTTGACAGACACTGGTCCCCTTTCCAGCACCACAATAATGACCGCTGCGCCTCCGCTCTCCAATATGGCATCCGCAGCAGCAGTGCAGTCACAATGAATACACAGTGTTAAGCGTCATCAAAGCTGCTGCAGAGGATCCAGGTTCCATGGTTCTCACCATCTCTACCAATGGCTTCACCGCTCCAATCTTAATGAGGCAAATGGAATGCTGAAGGGAGCTAGATAAATGTACAGGATAAAGAGGTCTTCTTTTGCCCAATTGTGTCACATAGGGGATTCTCTGACTCAAATGTAACAATGATAATGAGGAAATACTAATGCAACTTGCAAGGTGGGAAAGAGTAATGGCGGCATGCTGCTTAGCAAGAGGGCTGGCGCCATTAAAGAGCATTTGAACAAGATGTGGAAGCAGCTTTCTGACTTATTTATGAGGCACAGAACTAGAACAAACAACGTACCTTTGCAGTGCTGTAAGGGAATTTTCTAATAATCCATTGGAGTTAATAGCAAGGGAGAAGATGTCATTTATAGCTTTCAAAAAAGCTGATTTTTGGAGCATCTCATCTATGCTGTGGTCGCCAGTTGGAAGGTAGCCAATAATACCGGCAGCAGCAGATCTCTCCTCTTCGACACAACTATGGGTGAGTATAGCTATAAGGGAATTCACAAAAGAATCCTTTGCAGGAGAAGGGGGAAGAGAAATCTCGTCGTTATCGTTAGGATCTGCACTTGCAATGTAGTAAATCAATTTCAGTACTTGCAATTTTACACCGTCGTTCTGATCTCGTTTAAGAGCGGAGAAGAGACAGCTCATTGCGCTATCATTGGATTTTATCCATTTCCGTGCTGAATAAGATGTCTGAACAATTAGTTGGAGCAGTTTCAGAAGTGAAATTTGGTCATGATACCCGGACATTTCAATCTGAAAAAAGTAAGATTTTGATAGTGTTGCTAGTGTAGAGAACCTGCAATCTTGGATTGTTCTGATGATCCGTAGCATGGCTTGTCTGAATAAGTGAGACGAGAACCGCCACTGCTTCCTGCTTCCACTGCTGCTGTGAAGCTTTGGTAATGAGGCTTAGTATAGCATGAATGGCGATTTCGTTCGACAGGAAGCTGGACCTGAACTCACTGAAAGCAATAAGCTGCTTGATGCACTGTAAGGATGCCGATTTGCTCGAAGGCGATCTGCAGCCAAGCAACACGAGCAGGAAAGTAATAAACTGGTCGTTTTCCAAGCTCCTAGCAGAAATCTCTGTTAATTTCAACCGAGCCAATTCATTTGCCATCGAAGCTCTCGTCTTCTCAGATTTCCCTGCTTCTCCAAACCAGCAGAAATGAATTCGCCTTCTTACTGGGCGGCAAAACATGAACAACATGTTTTCTATGAGCTTTTAAGTATCTCACCTTTGCAAAAGCGTTTGAGGAAGGGACTCAAGTATCCGCATCTAGCCATCAAAATGGTGAATTGGATTCTAGAGAGGTTCTCTAGAACACTGCGCGCCATCTCCGCCATATCAGAAGTTGGATAGTTGTGAAGGGAGACCAAGATGGGAATGGAGTTCGGATCATTGCCAATCTTGTCCGCAATGACTTCTTTCTTGGACAGCTCCAGCAAGATCTCTAACGCAGAAGGCTCTGGCTCAGCGCCGCGGAGAAGCTTCATAAGGCACCTAATCACCCCCGTCGTTCCCATCGTTTCCTGCACAAGTTCATTACTCTCGCTGTCGATTTCCAAAAGCAAAGAAAGAATCAATGGAAAATTTATTACCTTGTTCTCATCCGAGAAGCGTGCGATAAGGCGGAGGCAGCTGAGCACCGCTCTGGTGTTTCCTGAACTCTTCTTGAGGAGCAATGCGAGCACAAAAATAAGCTTATATTCCTTCGCCTTCGCGATAAAGCTAGGAATGTCCGTCATGGCGTCGTTTAGGTCCTCTAGGGCACGGTTCAGCGATTCCAAATCCTCCGAGGGAAGCAAGGAAGCTTCATGCCTCAGCTTCTTAACCGCATCTCTCTGCTTCTTTTCCAAGATGTATTTTCGTAGCGCGGTGTTCGGAGTGAGTGTCTCCGTCGGAGAAAGCTCTTTGTTGCAATCAGGGCAACAGCAGTTCCCCAGCCTTAGATGCTCCTCTATGATCCTTCTCTCAAAGCTATGGCCGCAGGATACGGAGACGGGATCCGTTAGCAGCTCGCCATCGAAAGAGCGGAGGAAGGAACTGTGCGGGCTGGAGATATCGTCATCAGTGCTTGCTCTAGAACTTGAAGAGGTTGTTGCAGAGCTGTCGAGCAACTGTATTAGTTGTGGGACCTGGTAAGCTTCAGCCTCTGCTGCAAATTTGAACTCCGTGGTTTTGTGGGTGAGGGGAAGGAGGCGGAGTGTGGCGGCAATGGCTTGGGCGGATTGGTTCAGTTCGGAGAGGCTGAGGGTTTCGGAGTTGTAATCGTCGATGACTTTGCGAACCCTCTGGACTTCGGTGTCCAGCTCCTGTAAAATGTTTGCTATGAATCCATGATCAAGCTGGAAGGTCTGCTGCGATTCGAGCTGGAGGCGGAGGTTCTTGACATCGGCAATGAGTTGGGAGAATCGGCTAAGGTTCTCCTCCTTCAGCTTCAGGTTCTTGGCTGCGGCAGCTAAGTCCGAGAGGTCCTCCACCAATCTCGTGAGCGCTTCATCCCTGCCGCCGGCATCCATTCCCTCTCTCGCGGACTACGCGGAGCTGCTGCTTGACGAGTGAGATTGTGGCAGGTTAAACGGATGAAGTAACGACGAAGAAGGAGAACCGTGTGGACTGCGCGTTCGCGACCTGGATAAATAGATCCGAAGGTACAAAGCTACGGTCAAGAGCAAAATCTAATAAATAAAGTTTATGATACATTAATAGAGTACTAGTCAAGCATCACTAGTTTTGATGCTATTAGTTTTGATAGAGATGTGAATATTGGACCGAACCTAAAAATCCGACCTGAATCCGACCAAAAAATTTCGGCTTTGGGTTGACCCGAATCCGAAGCGGGTCGGATTCGGGTCTGAAAAATCGACCCGTTTGCAAAATCGGGTCGGGTTCGGGCTGACCCGGAAACCCGGGAACGACCCGAATTGACCTGGAATAACACAAACCCTAACCTGCATCGCCATCCCAAACCAACGTCTCATAAGTCATCTTCAAATCGCCGTCGCACATTCGAGTGAGCCCCGCATCCCGCACTCGTGCCGCAGGCCCGTGCGCGACCGCTGTCGGCTGCCTGCGAACGACCGCTGCCGGCTTACCTCGTGCGACCGCTGCCGGCTTACCGCATCACTCACTCGTGCCCTAACGGCTGACCGCGACCTCTGCCGGTGCTGCCCCGTTGCCGCGTCACCCCGCTGCCCCGTTGTCGTGCCCGCGCATGACCGCTGCGGCGCTGCCCGCTGTCGCTGGCTGTCCGCTTCCGCGGTTGAAACAAGTGGGTTCGGGTTGACCCGAACCCGAAGCGGGTTGGGTTCGGGTCCAGAAAATCGACCCGTTTGCAAAAACGGGTCAGGTCGACCCGAACCCAAATAGTGTCGGGTCAATTTTGGGTTTGACCCTGTGACGCCCCAGGCATCCATAGTGAAAGGATTTGTCGACAGTCTTGATCAACCATCACTTCCTGCTTCTTTGCCCTGACCTGAAATTGTTAACCACATATAATGAGCTTCAAAAAGCCCAGCAGGTCACCAAAGCCTATAACTGAAGTCAAAGCACGGTATTGAAACAATATGCATGTCAGTCAATCAAATTCATAACAGTCAGTTGCACATGATCAATGAATCTATGCAGCAGATACGAAAATCAGTAATCAATGCATGATCAATACAATCCACAATCATTGGTAAAATAATCGATAAACAGTAGGAAGAAATCCATAAAGCTCAATAAATCAGTACATACGTCAAATCTCGGAAGAATCCATAAACATTAGAAAAATCTATATTCAGAAGAATCTCAATTAAATCGATCAGTCAAATCGATAGAGAAAAATCGTCGTCTCGATAATATCAGTTAAATCAACATCGTATCAATATAATCAATCAAATCAATCATCTCTGGTCAATAATATCAATCGGTGTGAAATCACATAAAATGATCAATCTATACATCGTAAGAATAGTTGAAATCAAATCAATAAAATCATATAAATCAATCAAACCAATACATCAATAATCACGTGCTATAAGAATCAATACAATGAATCAATGTATCAGTGGATCAGTAGTATCGGTATCGATATCGGTATCTGTAATATCAATAAATCAATGGTATCAATAAGTCTATAGTATCGATGAATCAATAATATCGGTATCCATAAGATCAATGAATATATGAATCGATGCAATATCAATATCAATGTTCAGTGACATGTACAATATACAATATCAATGAAATCGTACAGTAACAGTAAACCCGTAAATCTGTCAGTAAATCTATTCATCAGTAAATCCATTCAAAATCAATAAATCAATAATCAATACAAGAAGTCCGTCGATATCAATAAATCTATAAATCCATAATGAGATCAATAGATCAATACCGTACACATGCAATTCAATACAATAGTCTTACTGAACAAGTACAATCTCTGGCTATTAAGGCGTTTTTCGAGTCGATAATCCATTGTGCTGTTGTAGAAATCCATAGTGCTGTTGTAGAAATCCATAATTATATATCTGTTGGCTCAATAAGAGTCGTCACTCTGTGCCCGTCGGCATAATAATCTCTTTATGACTCCCAATCGTTATATCAATGATCATTAGAGGATATCGCCAAACCCTTTTTAAAGGAAAGCCCGTCGGCCCACCATCTTGTACAGGTCAAGTCAATCTCCAACCAACGGTTTAACCAGTCTTCACTTGTCTTTCAGTAATAGTAATATATATTCAATCATATATCCACATTCATATGTATATTCAATCATTCAAATCATCAATTCAGCAAATCAGAAGTCGTACGAGAAATCGGCGGCATAACAGCAGTACACGGAATGTACACAGAAATCACAAATTCAGAAATTTACCAAAGTACCACAGATCATGGAAAATAACAATATAAGACTTTTATCGTACTGAAGCAACATTTTTTAACATCCTAATAATTTTCTATTCGATAAAAATCACACAGAACTCAAAATATACGGTAGAAACTTACAGAAAATACTCAAATCGTGTAGAAATATCATATCAGAAACATATCAAAAGTTGTGCGGTAAAACTTTCGTCAATATAAAATTATGTACGTTTTTCGATAACGGAAACACAAAACTGAGCACAGAATTATCAAAACTCAAAATCTTCGAAATCAGAAATAGGATTCGGAGTCCTTACTTCGAGACAAACAAATCTTCCAACTGCGTCGTCGGATGAAAAGCGCTCTGCGACCTCCGAAACCAAGCTTCTTCTTTCTCTTTCCTTCTCTTTCTCTCTCCTACTTTTTTCTCTCTCTTCAAAATGATCCAAAATATCTCCAATCCGATACTTATCAAGCAGGATCGTCCACGACGATGCCCATATCGTCCCGGGACGAACTCCCCTGGACACGGATCGTACAGACAAAAATTAATTCCAATTTGTTTCGTCCCTGGACAATGCTCTCTGTTCGGTTCGTCCCGACGGTTCATCTGGACCCTTACAGGTTCGTCCCGACAGTTCATCCCGACCCTTACAGGTTCGTCCAGACGAAATTGACAGATTCTTTACAATTTTCTTTAGTTCGTCCGGGATTAAGGCCAGTTCGTCCGGACTAACAGCACTCAAAAAAATCAGCTTCGGAGAGGTTTTACAGACCCAAACCCGACCCGTGACCCAAAATTGATTAATAGCTTATTAGTATGGTAACCAAGTTGATGAGTAAGGCACGTAGTAGGATTTCCTCTATCATATCTGATGATGTTGATAAGCACTTAATAGGTAGTTTTGAGATTGAAACCCCAAAGATTTGAGGGTATTGTTGAGCCTAGAGTGGTCAAGGACTAGATAAGGAGATTAGAGAAGACTTTTGATGGAATATAGTATCCTCCTAAGAGGAAGGAGTTGTTGGTTCTTTTTTTGTTGGATAGGGAGGTCGAGCGATGGGGGTCGGTTAAGAGGAGAACTTTTAGGGGAGAATTATTAACATCCCAAAATTTAAATTTGGAATTATTTTTAATTTCTAATATAATTAATTTTTAAGAGACACTAAATATATATATCATTTTAATAAAATCTAGCAAAAGTAATTATAAATCATATACATCAAAATATTTATATATTCATTCCTTCAAAATGCAATGTACAATAACATGAGATTTCAATAATATCAATTTATCCTTTTTCAAGCTCCTAACAATAAAAGAATAGAATAAAATATATAAATCAAATAAAATCTTAAAACACTGATTAGCCTCACTCCTAAGGATATTAATCACTTCCCAGACCTAAAATCAATAAAAATCACATAATGAGCTTACAAAGCTCAGTAACCAAAATTTACTATTGCCTACAATGCAACAAGGAAAAAGATTTAACATGCTTGCTCTATTTCTAGTCAATATTAATCATCAATTTATATGTGTAATAGGAAATCTCTAAGATTAAGAATAAAATCAATATGATTAAAGAAGTCAAAAGAGACCTATTAAACTATAAGAAAATTGATAAGAAGGATTATCAATCAATAGGCTAAGTTTGTATGCTATGATATACTGTATCAAAATCAATGCATGTTTATATCAAAATAACTTCAGTTCTTTCTATCAATCAGTTCAATACATTATTATATAATGAAATCACAAGTATAATTGCGAAGAGCAAGACACAATATCCATCTTTAATTTGATGTTTTCATCCTTCCTTCTGTTATATAGCATATGTATCCATCTATCAATCTTATTTTATCTTTTATTTGTTTTTTTTCTAATTATTTATTTTCATAGGTGACTTGCAATAATCATTTAAGAATTATCACTATGTACCCATCGGCATAATTTGGTCATTTGGTTAACGGTCAAAACTAAGATTACACAACCAACCTATTATTTAAAGGAAAGTTCATTGACTAATCATCCTATGCAGGTTATGTTTTAAGAGTCAACCTATATTAATTATATTATAAACAACCAATCTTCATTTTTCTTACATATAAATACTATATTTTTATATACAATTTAAGTCAATCTCATGTATGAAATATATTATTTAATAAAAAACTATATATATATATATATATATATACTTCAAAAAATCATATCTTCTAATTTTCTTGATAAAATTCAATAATATTACAGTCAAATTATTCAAAAAATCATATATAAAAAGTTACACGGTGGAAGTTTGTTAAAAATATCATAACTTTTATAAGTTTGGACCAAATTAAAATCCATAAAAGATAAAATACACAAAATCATTGAAATCAAAGGTAAGGTAATAGTTGCCTATCTTGAAATGAGAAAATTTTCTAACTAAACCAACCAGCAAAAAACTTTTAACACATCCAAATTTAAGCTTTTCACTACAAAAAATAATGGCTTTTAGGGCACTTTAAAGTGCCATAATATGTATCTATTATGGCACATGATATAATGAGGCATCAAACAATAGTGTCACTTAGGTGGCCATTGGCATAGGATTAAGGGCATCTTTATGTTCCCTAAAAAACTAAACTTTTATGACATATAATTTTGATGGCATAGTCTCCTCAATGACACCTGTAAGGTGTCCTAATAGAAAAGCTTTTCTAATACCTTCATATGATAGAATTTGTGAATAAATACGACAAATATTATGTGTCATAATAGTTTAATTAACTTTCGTAACATATTTATTTGATGGATATGTTTAATAATAATGCACATACTAGTTGTCCTAAGATATATGATTTCCCAACACTTCAGTTTAATAAAATAATTTTAATGAAAGAACATTATTATGTGTCTTAAAATTTATTCAATTATCAATTAATTATGTTGACTCATAATATTTCAATTGAAAGAATTAATCTACAATCAATTTTCTAAAAATCTGACGTACTTATGAGAGCTTACATAAGATATTTTTCTTCTAATAATTTTTTTTTTCATAAATATAAAATATCAAGAAATTTTCACCTTAAATACAACATAAATTCTACTTCAATTTTCATATACGTACTTAATCAATCTATTACAATAAATGACTTAACAAAATATTACACAAAAATCCAAAAATGGACCTTATCATGAGTGTAATTTCTTTACACAATAGCAACCAAGTCTTGGGATCTCTGTTTCCACACTTCATTATCATCCACTGCAGTCTTCATTTGAAAAGACAATTTAGAATCTGAAATCATGAATATAAATCTCTCTCCTCACCTTTTCTTTTATTTTTTCATATTTTAATTCTTTATTAAATGAATGAGAAAGGGGAAATGAAGCTTATAAAGATATTTATAATAAAAAAATAAGTGTATGAATATAATTAAATCAATTTTTATCTTTTAGCATAAAATTCTTATAAATTCTTTTATATCTTCAAATATAGGAATCCAAAATTTATGAAAAATATTCATAAAATATCCGAACATATTTAAAACTTTGGTGAAATAGGTTAGCATAATGGATACCTAATAGTCCCATAAAATCTACTTATACAAGCATGTGTCAATTTCTTAAGGGATTGAAATACTTTTTATTTTTATATCCACACTGCTGATAAAATTAGGAGAAAATTATCATAATTAAAACAAAATAATATTTATGAAATAGTTAAGATTATTTATAAATTAAACTTAATTTGACTCTTGAAAAAATTATTTGATTGGGTCAAAAGAAGGGCTATTACAATCTCATGATCTTTGAAAATTATCACCAAAGTTTACTGTCTAGGCATTACAACTCAAGAACACGAAAAATTATAAACCTTATCAAATGAGCTAGAAGGGCTTGGATATTTTAGCGTCTAAAATGTGCATAGTTACATTTTCCATAGGAAAATGTTATGTATTTAAGGTGTTGTGTGCTGTATTAAATATGGATGTTTGTCATTTGATTTTGGGAAGGCCATGATAGTTTGATGTCAACACAATTTATGATGGTAGAACTAATACCTATTCATTTGATTGGAAAGGTAAATGTTTGAGACTATTGTCGCAGTCATGAGTTTATATGGTGTCAATCAAGTCTAAGGTTGCTATGCATGTGGTGTCGATTACAGTTGATTGGCCAGCGCCACAGTCCTTTGAGGTCCGTAGCTTTTACAGATTAGCTTGTTTTTATCTTTGATTTATCCAGGGCTTCAGTTTAATCATGACACCTATCATGTTTTGTTTGAAATAAAAATAGTTTTAGTGGACTGAAGCTCAACAATGCAGTTTTGAAGCCATAAAAATTACACTTTACAAAGCTCTAGTTCTCATCCATCGAGCACTACAACATATCAACAAGAAAACCATCAATAGAATGCATGTCTAATGGATTTTTGTTCCTACAAAAGTTCACTTAAAAAAACACATAAGGCAAGTGCCCAAAATTGAGTTGTTGATGCTCTCGGCAAGTGCTCGGCTCTTCTTATACAATTAAAAATTAAAAATATCGGGTTTAAATGTTTAAATAATCTTTATGCTATTGCAAAAGACTTCCAACTCATTTGGCAAACTTGTCTTGACAATGTTTCTGTTGATGAAAATTTAATCATGCAGGGCTATCTCTTTAAAAATAATTTGTTGTGCATACCACAATCTTCATAGAGACAACAATTAATTAAAGAGATGCATCATGGAGGTTTGTCAACCCACGTTGACCTCAATAATACTATTTTACAGCTGCAAACAAGTTTCTTTTAGCCACATCTCCGTGTTCCTTTTTCTAGACTTACAAGGGTGAAAGTCAAAACAAAGGTTTATATCTTCCTCTTAATGTTCCTCATATAATTTGGGAAGATTTAAGATTGGAATTTGTTTTGGTTTTGCTTTGCACTAAGCATGGAAATAATTCAATTATGGTCGTTGAAAACTAATTCTCAAAATGGTGCATTTTATTGCTTTCAAGAAAACTTTTGATGACCTTTATATAGTCCGAGTGTTCTTTAATGAAATTGTGCACATGCATGGAATCTAAAGAAGTCTTACATTTTATAGTGATGTCAAAATTATTGGCCATTTTTTGGCAAGAGTTGTGGAAACATTTGCATACTAAAATTCATTTAAGTTCTGACTATCATGCACAAATCGACGGTCAGATAAAAGTTATAAAAAGAGCACTTCGAAATATGTTGTGTTGCCTGGTTCAAGAGAATTCCAAGTGCTGGGACAAATTGCTGGGTCAAGTTGAGTTCACCTACAATACTATGGTTAGTTATTCCGTTGGTAGATGTCCGTTTAGTATAGTACACTAAATGCCAAATTGTACTCTTGACGTAGCAGTTTTGGCAAAATGCAAGACTAAGGCTGCCTCTACATTAGCCAACCAATTCTCTACAATGCTTATTGATGTTTGAAAGAAGCTCACATAATCAAATATCAAGTATACGCTAGCAGTGGACAACCATTGCCGAGCAAAACTTTTCAGTCTAGGTGACTTGGTTATGGTTTAACTACAGCATAAGAGGCTTTTCGCGCTTACTCTAAACTCAACCAGCGAAAAATTGGTCCAATTCCAATCATAAAGAAAATCAATGATAATGCTCATATTGTTAATTTACCAGTTGAACTCAACACTTCTTCAACATTTAATATTGTTAATATTTACCATTATCACCCCCTAGATAATGCAAAGACAACAACATCCTCGTTGGACAAGAGCTCTTCTAAAGCCAGAGAAATATGATATGTAGCATCATATGCATTTTATGCCTTAAAGAATGCTTTACCCTTTTCCTATCATTTCTATTTCTTTTTGCTTCCCATTATTATTGTTTGCTTTTCTGTTATGTTATTGCAGAATATACCTTTTTGGATGTTAGTGCTTTTTTCAGCAAGAGAGTAAGAAACTTCGAGTACAGCTCTTTAACAATATATCTATATTCTTGATTATGAATATCAAAGAAACAGAACAACATTCATTGGGAACAAACAGAAGAGCTTCTTCTTGTTAGGCTTTGAAAAGTAACAGAAGCAAAAGAATTCTGATAACTGAAAGCCTATGAAGTGGCAAGAAGTTTCTTCGAATTCCATGTTCTCTTCAAGTAGCTTTTCTACATCATGGGCAAGAAGACTCTTCAGATCTCGAGTGATCAATGGAAATGTTGAGCATTTATGACTTCTCCCAAAATTTCATTCATATGGCAGTTTAAATTATAAATTCATGAAGAATTCAAAGCATAAGAGCGAGTATCATTGTACCTTTAGAAATACGTCTCGTTCGGGCTACAAATGAACCGAGCGTTCGCCCAGCCACTCGTAGCTCGACTCAGTTACAACTCATTCATTATCGTTTGTTTAAATAATCAAACAATTTTTAAAATACTTGACTATTAAATAAACAAGCTATAACAACTAGGTGTTCGACTAGTTTATGTTCATGAACATATCATTTAAAGCTTGTCAAGAAACTCAATAAGAAGCTCACTATAGAGATAGTTAAGAAACTCGATTAATATTTGATATAGAGCTTATGAATCATTAAAAATCAATTAAATCTTGTTATAAATCTTTATTTGACATATTTTCATATAATTTTTAGTTCTATTGTAATAAATCATTCTTAATTTATAAAATGTTATTTTCATTTGTTATGGTATACTCTTTCAATATAATGCATTTGTTTTCGAGTAAGAAAGATTTAATCAATTTTGTTAAATTGTTTGTTTTAAGTGTTTATGAACAAATTTGTTCATTAGAAGAATCATTTTCTGAGTTCAATTGTTCATGAATGAGCTTATTTTGTAGCTCGGAAACATTACCATATATGTCTGTGAATGGGCTCATTCTGTAGCTCGAAAACACTCATTAGATACATTCGTGAATACGCTCTTTTGATAGCTTGAAAATACTCGCTTGATATTTGAAAGATTTGGGCGCCTAATTAGTAGCTCCAAATAATTGCTTTTATTAGGCTCGATAAGACTCATTTGTCTAAAGCTTGATAAACATAAAACGAATTGATCATGAACCAAATACAAATCAAATATGAGCATTTATAATTTTAAATGAACAAAACTTGATTACAAACAGAAAAGCTAGAATTGAGCATGAACTGAGCTCAAGTAAGTTGATAATAAACGAGCTCAAATACGACAAACACATTTGACTCTGCTCGATTCATTTGGAGCCCTAGATGTCACTTCAGTTTCAACATGTTAACACCCAAGAGTTTACAAATAACGAACTCGATGATGGCGTTCTCAAATTTAGGATTCGCTTGGAAGCAACCTTTTAGTATCAAATAAAAAAAATTGCTAGAAAGCTGCTTTAAGAAGCAACAAAAAAGTCATCCCAAACCAAGCCTTAGGCTTCGTTTGGGACGGCTTTTTTACTGCTTTCTAAAACAGAGTTTTAATAAAAAAATTTGTACTAAAACTCCGTTTTAGAAAGCAATAAAAAAACCGTCCCAAATGAAACCTTAGTTAGAATAGTTGGTTGTCTTGCCCTCCTTGGTACCTGCAGGTAAACTTTCTCAAGGATAATTAACTATATGGGAGGGGGAAAAATTGGAAGAACCTGCATGATCAACCGAAATCCCTCGATCATACTTACTGGTAATCACCTCAAAGGGCTTCATGTTCTTTCAAGGAGGCAGTTGGGGCTACATCATCGCTTCAGTATATTCAATCCGCTTGAGCTCCTCCCTTCAGTGTTTTTTTTTTGAGGCTGTTTGGCTGCATGAAAAAGGAATACTTTTGATCTATTTAGTTGTCTGCAAAATAAATTCAGGAGAACTGTTTCTTTTGTTTGGTGATGTATATACATAATAAAGTAAAAGCAGTGTATTTTGAAATTTTTGCTATAAAATAGAAAAAAAATATATGAATTTGAAAAAAAATATAGAGAAAAATAAATTTATTATAAAATTGTAAAAAAATGTGAATTTGAAGACAAGTACATAGAAGAATAAATTATTATAAAATTGCAAAAAAATGTGAATTTAAGACAAATATACATTATCTATAATCATGTAGAATAGTTAATCTTGTAGATCATCTAAACTTATAAACCTAAGAGGTTGTTTGGTAGCAGGATTTGAGGTAAATCCAGCCAAACACGAAAAATGGACATCTTAAACTCACAGTGAATTAAATCCTCTTTTCCCCGTAAATTCCCTACAGTTCGACGGATTTATGGTATTTGGCTAAAGAAGCTTGTTAAGGGGGAAGAAGGATGGTTACCTTCGATCCAGTAGGAATAAGAATAATGACGCGAACCGTCGTGACTTCCGATCCGACAGGGAGGGAACGTCGCCGATGAAGGCGAAGGAGCTTTTTAGCGACTCATTCAATTTGGAGTAGCTCCAATAGAAGGTAAGATTACAGATAGTCATCTTAGATGGTTTGGTCGCATAAAATGGTGGCCTTTACATGACCCGGTTAGAAAAGTAGATGCATTATATTTAACTTTTGTTAAAAAAGGTAGAGGTAGATCTAAAAAGACTTGGTTAGAAAAAAATTAGAAATGACCTTTCTTTATTAGATTTAAATGAGAATTCAACTCTTAATAGGACACAATGAAAAAAAATGATTCGTGTAGTCATCCCCACATCATGGGATAAAGGCTTGATGTTGTTGTTGTTCAATACTCTACCGCACATGAAGCAAGCGAAGTCGAATAGCAACGAAGAAATGGAGAATGGGAAAAGAAAACCCTCAGACAAGCCTAAGCCTATCTGAAGAGAAGATTACCAGGCAGAGAAGAAAGGAACCTACGAAGCTCAATGGGATCTTCATGTGTAGGACACGAGAGCGAAGGCCTGCAAAAGCCAGACAATTGGGATTTTCCTCCTTTTCACGCGAGAGAATTGCGGAGTATTTGGAACTCATTCGATTTAAGCGGGTTTCGAATACATCATAAATACGCTTCCGAGCGAGTTCATATTGCTTTACTTTAACATTGTAGCTTTACTTTGCGTCGTACTAAACATGAAAATATTCAAAATGCATGTATTCCTTTTGTAGTGCGCGCTAAATGCACGAAACCAAATAGACACTTAGCAAAATAAAAACATTTGTGGACCAGAAAAGTCCACAAAACTAATGTACACATAATAACGTTTGAGAGGTCAAGTTAATCAAGTCATATTGCCATTATGAATAGAGTTTATCAAATCAGAAAATAATTAAAACAAATTCTCCAAAAGGCTTTAATCGGTCATGAACTAGCCTCTTAATTTAAAGGGCAATTTTTTAAACTAAGTACCATTTAAATTTTAATTAAGCGATTAATCAATGAAAAAAAAAATTTAAACTCGCCAAAGTCGCCCGTTGAACGGGCGACTTACTTATTTAGGATAAGTCGCCCGTTAAACGGGCGACTTAGCTCTTTTCTTTAACCCCCCGAGGGGACCCCTTCCTTGCCCTAAATCTGTGTTGCTTTCGGCGAAGAGGATTCGGCGAGCTCGGCATATCCGCGAGGTAAGGGTGTTTTTAATTTTTTTTTGATGTTTTTGTGTTAAATTTCTTTACTTTATGAGTTTTTTTTCATTTAAATTACTTATGTTGGATGTTTAGGGTTACTTTAGTGATTAGATTTAGGATTTGTGAGTGCTTTGTAGTATTTTTTTGTGAAAGCATGAGGAAAACTTATTTTTTGCTAGGATTTATTTGGGAAAATGTAGATTCAATTTTTTTTTAGATTTTGTTGTTTATGTAACTAATTTTTTGTGAAACTTCTTGTAGAAAAAACATCAAAAAATCTTAATTTGATTTGTGGGCGGTGCTTTTTGAGATATTTTTGAATTAATGAAATTAATATATGAAAATTTTATAAAGAAAATGAAAGGTTATAAGGATATTTTTGAATAAAATTGATTTAAATTTATTATATATATTTCATCAAATTAATATAAGGATATTTTTGTTCATTTTCTTTAGTTTCTTAGACAACGTAATTTTCTTTGTCAAATATGAATACGAAAGTCATCGATTCGTGTTAATGTCATATTTTGATATAGAAGTACAATATAGATCATTGTGGGTAAGTAAAGTTTTCTCTATTAAAAAAAATTAAAATATTTATCCTTTTGTGAAAAAAAAAAAGATATATATTTAAATATATTTAGTTAAATGCTTATGTGAGATTTTGATTATTTCAGTGTAGTAAGATTGTGCTGTGTAATTGTAGGTAATCGTAAACGATACTTAGTAGTGCAACAATGTCTGGACGGGGAGCATCCTTTGTTCTTATGTATGGTGGGAACTTGTCTTTAGATGAAAAATATTCACCAACATATGTTGGGGGTAGTTACCGGCCGTTGCAAGTGTCTGCAAATACGAACTTAGAGCAACTGAAGATTAGGATTCTGAAATCCTTAAAATATGATACGTCGAAGTACTCAGTAAACTTAGTTTGTCGTCTACCCATAGGGAATGAGTTTATAGCTTCGGTTGTGGACGATGATGAGGTGTGTCAGATGGTGTTATCGCATGCAGTTGGGCAAATACTTATACTTTATGTAGATGTCAAAGAAATTACTACACGTAATATAGCTGTTGATCAACTAACATCTCACATGCACGAGATATATACTTTCGACGGGGTGACAGAATGCAGTCCGACCAATCCAAGTTTCGTGCAACAATATGCTGAGTAAGTTTTTTATTTATGTATTTTTTAATGCATTTTAAAAAATATTATCAGCTGAGAAAGTTTTCATTGTTCACAAAATTTCAATTATGTGATAAAGTGAACAGCATAGAAGATTTTGTCATGACATTCCAGAAACTTCAGAGAGACCATCAGTTAATATTGATGATGATTATGAAACAATGAGTAGTGGATCAAACGAACCAGGTCCTGATGATTATGATGATCATGCACAATATAATTTAGATGAAATTAATGTTGATATGAATCCTGAAATCCATAGCATTCTCCAACGTTATTGTTACACGAACGTTGACACTACAGAAGGAATAACTGTAAACAATGATTTTGTAAAGGCATATTCATCAACTCGAGAATGGGATGAGGACGTAGTTTAAAAAATTGCCCTAATTTAAATACCTATAATAAAAGACATACTCGTTCATGGAATTTAATAATTGAAGTCATCCAGATGCCTAAAGCTTCTTGTGTTGGAGAAGTAAATCATACAACAAATACAAATAAGAAAGAGAAAATGCAATCGAAAAGAGAACACCACAATTTAACCTAGAAAACCCCAAAACCAAGAAAAAATTACAGAGCCACACCACAACATGAAATCCACTATGAAAATCGGGAGAAAATTTATACATATCTCTTTCTCTCTCAGTCTCTCCGTATCTCTCTTCACTCGTACACTGTTCTCTTATAAGAACTACGAAAAGGATACACAACAAAACCACCAAAGGATGCAAACCTTCATAAAAAATGTGAAAGAAAATTACTCAGCACATGTCGCAACGCCATGTTTTGAGCGATGAGCATGGTGCTCCACTCTTTGTCTTCAATTTACCTGACAGTGTTGTAGCACCAGGGTCTGGAGCACCGCAATGGTTTGCTCTCTGTCTCCTGCTTGAGTTGCAGCACCGGGGTTTGGAGCATCATGACACTCCGCTCTCTGTTTGCCTCCAACCAAACAATACAGCACCGTAGTGTTGTATGGTCAAACCGAATATATATATATATATATATATATATATATTGTTTTTGGAGGACCCTTTGCAACTCCCTGGCAAACTAGACTAATGGAATTAAGGTCCAAAGCAACAATACAACTCAAATAATCGACACAATCAGATTCCACACAAAACTAGCATCTTGGCCTTTTAGAACGAACTCGCTATTTATCACATAAAAAAAAAACACTCACTAAAGGAAGCTCCTTTTGAATGATTTCATCTGACACTTCGAACTCAACAAGGGTTGCCCTATTAATTGGATGGTTATTAGGAAATGAAATAAAATATTTTTGAAATGCTCATTAACATAATATATTAAAAGATTCATGAAATGATTATTTGATAAGTTTTACGCTAGTTGTTAACAACCTAAAACAACCATCCACTTTTTTCATTCAGGACATGAAACTTGGCAACAACAATATTGTTCGTGTTGTTGTTGCAATATGGATTAACATAGACTTGGTATTTAACTTTACTGCTCAATAGCATTGAATCTCATCCAAAACGTATAAATAATAAAAGGTTAAAAGATGAACTAAGAAACTTTGATTGACTCAAATCACATCAATTTTATATCTTTTAACAATAATCTAATCAAGATTCTTAAAAATTTTCCCACTCGATCTATATGTTTACGAGTAAGAATCTAGTATCACAAAAAAAAAAGAAAAAAAAAAAAAAGAAGGATCTTACAATGGATCACTTGATGACTCTAGGATGGCCCGGATACAAACCGATTTCTGCACGCACGGAAGCTGCCTTCACCTTGATCTCGTTTTCCTTGCTAATAAGGTATACCAGTACTTTGTCAAACTTCTCATCTAACCCATCTGCTTTGATTCTCGGATGTTTGCAGATCTTTTCGAGGAGTGTAAGGGCAGCTTCCTTGACAGACACTACTGGTCCCCTTTCCAGCACCTCAATAATGGCCGATGCACCTCCGCTCTCCAATATGGCATCCGCAGCAGCAGTGCAGTCACAATTAATACACAGAGTGTTAAGCGTCATCAAAGCTGCTGCAGAGGATCCAGGTTCCATAGTTCTCACCATCTCTACCAATGGCTTCACCGCTCCAATCTTGATGAGGCAAATGGAATGCTGAAGGGAGCTAGATAAATGTACAGGACAAAGAGGTCTTTTGCTCGATTGTGTCACATAGGGAATTCTCTGTCTCAAATGTAACAATGATGATGAGGAAATACTATTGCAACTTGCAAGGTGGGAAAGAGTAATGGCGGCTTGCTGCTTAGCAAGAGGGCTGGCGCCATTAGAGAGCATTTGAACAAGATGTGGAAGCAGCTTTCTGACTTGTTTATGAGGTAAAGAATTAGAGCAAACAACGTACCTTTGCAGTGCTGTAAGGGAATTTTCTAATAATCCATTGGAGTTAATAGCAAGAGAGAAGATGTCATTTATAGCTTTCAAAAAAGCTGATTTTTGGAGCATCTCATCTATGCTGTGGTCGCCAGTTGGAAGGTAGCCAATAATACCGGCAGCAGCAGATCTCTCCTCTTCGACACAACTATGGGTGAGTATAGCTATAAGGGAATTCACAAAAGAATCCTTTGCAGGGGAAGGGGGAAGAGAAATCTCATCGTTAGGATCTGCACTTGCAATGTAGTAAATCAAAGTCAGTACTTGCAATCTTACACCGTCGTTCTGATCTCGTTTAAGGGCAGAGAAGAGACGGCTCATTGCGCCATCATTGGATTTTATCCATTTCCGTGCTGAATCAAATGTCTGAACAATTAGTTGGAGCAGTTTCAGCAGTGAAATTTGAACTTGATAACCGGACATTTCAATCTGCAAAATTAAGTTTTTGATAGTGTTGCTAGTGTAGAGAACTTGCAATCTTAGCTTGTTCTGGTGATCCGTTGGCTGGCTTGTCTGAATAAGTGAGACGAGAACCGCCACTGCTTCCTGCTTCCACTGCAACTCTGAAGCTTCGGTAATGAGGCCTAGCATAGCAGGAATGGCGAATTCGTTCGACAGGAAGCGGGACCTGAACTCACTGAAAGCAAGGAGCTGCTTGATGCACTGTAAGGATGCCGATTTGCTCGAAGGCGAGCTGCAGCCAAGCAACTCGATTAGGCAAGTAATAAACTGGTCGTCTTCCAAGCTCCTAGCAGAAACTTCTGTTAATTTCATCAGAGCCAATTCATTTGCCATCGAAGTTCTCGTCTCCTCAGAGTTCCCTGCTTCTACAAACCAGCAGAAATGAATTCGCCTTCTTACTGGGTGGCGAAACATCCACAACATGTTTTTTATGAGCTTTTAAGTATCTCACCTCTGCAAAAGCGTTCGAGGAAGGGACTGAAGTATCCGCATCTAGCCATCGTAATGGTGAATTGGATTCTAGAGAGATTATCTAGAACACTGCGCGCCATCTCCGCCATATCAGAAGTTGGATAGTTGAGCAGGGAGACCAAGATGGGAATGGAGTTCGGATCATTGCCAATTTTGTCCGCAATGACTTCTTTCTTGGACAGCTCCAGCAAGATCTCTAACGCATAAGGCTCTGGCTCAGCGCCGCGGAGAAGCTTCATAAGGCACCTAATCACCCCCGTCGTTCCCATCGTTTCCTGCAAAAGTTCATCACTCTTGCTGTCGATTTCCAAAAGCAAAGAACGAGTCAATGGAAAATTTATTACCTTGTTCTCATCCGAAAAGCGTGCGATAAGGCGGAGGCAACAGAGCACCGCCCTGGTGTTTCCTGAACTGTTCTTGAGGAGCAATGCGAGCACAGGAATAAGCATATATTCCTTCGCCTTCGCGATACAGCTAGGAATTACCGTCATAGCGTCGTTTAGGTCCTCTAGGGCACGGTTCACCGATTCCAAATCCTCCGACGGAAGCAAGGAAGCTTCATGCCTCAGTTTCTTAACCGCATTTCTCTGCTTCTTTTCCAAGATGTATTTTCGTAGCGCGGTGTTCGGAGTGAGTGTCTCCGTCGGAGAAAGCTCTTTGCTGCACTCGGGGCACCAGCAGTTTCCCAGCCGTAGATGCTCCTCTATGGCCCTTCTCTCGAAGCTATGCCCACAGGATACGGAGACGGGGTCCGTTAGCAGCTCGCCATCGAAAGAGCGGAGGAAGGAACTGTGCGGGCTGGAGATCTCCTCATCAGTACTTGCCCTAGAACTTGAAGAAGCTGTTGCAGAGCTGTCGTGCAACTGTACTAGTTGTGGGAGCTGGTAAGCTTCAGCATCTGCGGCAAATTTATACTCCGTAGTCTCGAGCTCGTGGAGTGTGGCGGCCATGGCTTTGGCGGATTGGTTCAGTTCGGAGAGGCTGAGGAAGGTTTCGGAGTTGCAATCGTCGATGACTTTGCGAACCCTGTGGACTTCGGTGTCGAGCTCCTGCAAAATGTTTGCTAAGAATCCATGATCGAGCTGGAAGGTCTGCTGCGATTCGAGCTGGAGGCGGAGATCCTTGACATCGGCAATGAGTTGGGAGAATCAGCTAAGGTTCTCCTTCTCCAGCTTCAGGTTCTTGGCTGCGGAAGCTAAGTCGGAGAGGTCCTTCACCAATCTCGTGAGAGCTTCATCGCTGCCGCTGGCATCCATTCTTCTCTCTCGCTGGACGAGTGAGATTGTGGGAGTGTCGGCAGTTTAAATGGGATGGAAGTGACGACGAAGAAGGAGAACCGTGTGGCTAACGGTGTGGACTGCGCGTTCTCGACGTGGAGAAATAGATTCAAAGGTAAGAAGTTACGGTCAAGAGTATCTATCATTTTCATTACTAGGAAATCTAATAAGATAAATTACTCCTGAATAAGAATATAATTAATTAATAATAAATAAAGTTAAAGGGAGTTATCTACCAACAAAAAGTTATAAAAAATAATATGATGAATAAATGTTATTTTATAAAATAAAATGATTTTTATGATATAAAAATTACGTTATAATTATGGTTCAAGAGCATCTATACCCTAATTGTTATAGTATGATTTTGTACTTTATGTTATAAATAATAAGGAATTAGTTCTAATTTTTATAAATATATTTATACAAATTGCTTAACAAATTTTAAATTTATGGAAAATTGTTCTAATTCATGAGTGATGAATATTTAAGTAGGGTATGAGATGTATCTTTGATACGTCACCAAAAATTGTCCTAATTGGACAGGAATCTTGAGACATGTTTGATCTATAAATATGACATGCTTATGTTGAATCGAGCGCTTGATGAGACGAATACAATGAGCAAAAGATTGCTTGATTCTGACATCATTAATGCACATAAATGTTAAAGAAATGATCTATGATCTAGGAAATCAATACAGGTCATCCAATAAAGTGCTCCAGATTTTCTTTATATTTATAAGACATGTCACCCCAAAAAATCTATCAATAATCCCCCACTCTCTACATGAGAGGGAGGAGCTTGGACCCTTAGCTAAATAAAGAAAAGAGCTTTAAGACTTGAAAAATCTCTAAACCTCTGCTCGGCCTCCACTGAATCTCCTCTTAGCTGCCATCACAACTATTCCCAATTGCCACCATTTGAGATGTCATCAGTTGACTGCTATCATCAAATCTCCTTCGCATGGTTGCTGCTATTAAACCTTTATTCAGCCACCACTAGACCTTCGTCAGGCCATCAAGTCAACACCAGACTTTTGCCACCAACCATCATCGGCAAAATTTTCATCGTCTAGCCACACCTTTAAACCAACAATCCTTGGACTACCGTTGTTCGATTATATCCCTCAAACCTACGCCGCCCAACAACAGTCCCACCAACCTCCGTCGCCTGACTATGTTCCCTCTAACCTCAGTCACCCAGCTACAGTCCATAAGACCATTATTTCCCTATTATGATCCCTATGATCATCATCGCTAAACTACAATGTAATATTATTTGATCTAAAATTCAGGTAATTAAGGTTAAACAAACTAAATTTCTATTTGATTTTGATTTAATTGATAATTAAAAGTCTTAGAGTATTTAAGGAAGCCCTGTGTAAGTTAAGAATTGGGAAGAAGTGAAATTTAAAGTCATTAGAGTAGCTCTAGGGGCGTTGGGCTAAGTAGCTCCATAATATTGAGCTCTCAGGTGGGGAGCAGGATTTGAGTGTACGTTACGGTGATGAGTGGCACGGCCACGGCGCAAAGCTCTCCAATGATAAGATTCTGGGAGAATCTATAAGATTCTCTAAAAGGGTTATAGCACCGGGGAACCTAGCGCCGCAATGCTAGGCTAGATTAGTGATTTTTAAATATTATGATATTCTAAAGCATTTGCTAGCTCTCATTTCCCCAACCACATTGCCAAAAAAGAAAGGTAGAAAGAAGAGAGGTTTCGGGGGCCGAAGCTCGAAATTCGTTTGTTAGGCCTATTCATGCTATTATAGAACATGAGATAAACTTCTGAATCCCTATCTTTGATTTCAATTGTAGTGATTACATAAAACGTTATGGATAAAAATATATTTTTCTTGAATTTTATAATGTTTTCACTATGTAACTTTTAACATGTTGTTCTACACTTTATCCTTAATATTTTGATTGTATGAAATGTTTTTTTATCAGTTGATTTTTCCTACATGAATTTATGAGTTTATAAACTACTTAAAGCTTTTCTAGCAATTGAAATAGTTAAATAAAAATCTTAAACTATTCATATGAATACCTCTCTGAAGTTGGAATTTGAATAGGAAAAGTTCAATGACTATGAAATTATATAAGCAATGTGGGTAATTACAAGAATCCATACATTATTTGTGTACTGAATTAAATTTATGATTTAATTACTATTGTATTTTCATTTAAATTGTTCATAGTATGGTGTTAGAGAAGTTATGAAATATTGAAAAGTGCACTCTCTCATATGTTACTAGGGCCCTACATATTATATTCTGGCTCAATCTAGTTGGTGTGAATATAGGAAATATTCTAGGCACGACTTATTGAAAGCCGGTGTAGGAGATTATGCGACACTTTTCTACTCTATTTCTAGCCCGAGTTAGTAGAAGAAAGTATGGGAGGTTAAAGGGAGGCATAAGTGAAAATAAAGTTATAAGCAGGCATCAAGACAAATGTTCTTAGTGATGGCAAGTGTTATGTGATGCATCTGAACTCTATGTGAAGTAGCTTCAAATATATCAATAAAAACTTTGAAATCAATTAAACACTGAAACCTTAAAAAAAATGCTTTCTTAATACTTTATTCATTCTTTACAATTTATTATATTTATTTTAAATAAATTAACTATTACATAGTATTTTAATTTGAATATTAATATTTGTGATGGATTCTAAAAAGATTACTTCTGAGCTAATTATGCTCATTCTATGATATTTTTTTTTATTTTAAAGAAAGGCAATGACCCAATAGAGTAGAAAGGGATTGAGTTAGGGCTTTCGAAATCTAAGTTATTAAGATGTTATTTTGTTATCCAATTTTTACTTATTTTGATGTATAGATGTTTGAAAGTTAACTGGATTAGTGTATATATATGTTTTGATGAAATGAAACAAATTGAGTTTCTTTTATCATTTGAATTTTATAGTAGCTATGATTATTTTTGTAGATATTTAAGAAGTTAAATTCTAGGTTTAGGATTTTCAATCCTTCTATTAGATCATATGGCATCACAGGGTAGTTTTAGAGTAACAGTTTGGAAGGATTGGTTTGTATCCAGAGCTATAGATAATGATTTATCTCAATAAGAGAAAGGAGTTGGGGGTATAGTTTAAAAAATTTTCTATAAGTCCATAATAATTTTATTTATAAATGAACCTTTTTATTCTTTACATATATTAAAGTGATGTTGTATCATCAACCCCCAAGTGCAAAAAGTAGCTGATGAACAAAGTTTCAATCAAGCTGTAATAGTTCAAAGTACTGTAGGGGTTATGACATCTAATTTTTTGATACAATTTGTTTGTCAGTGGTCTAGCTGATGGGCAACGCTCAGGGTAGGATGGTTGGAGTTAAGAAAGATGAGGTTGATAAGATCTTGCTGTTATTTTTCAAATTGAAGCAACCTCATTTTTCAACACGTTGTTAAGCCTCAAATAGCTGAGGATTTGCTTATGATAATTGAGAAATCTTCTGATAGTATGTTGTTTCCTGAAGACAAAAAGGAATTTATAGAGACTTTCAGGAGTTTATTTGTGTCACTATCTATGACACTTGTTGAATCCATGCACAGTTTCACATGTTTCAACCAAGTTCGAAAAGCATAATAAGGAGAAATTTTTGCATTCATGTGTTATGCATGTCTGTAAGTGATCTTATGCATAAGCTTATCTAAATTTGTTATGAATTTTATCTATCAGATCTATGGTAAGAATGTAAAATCTAGAATTTTCCCTGGGAGCACTGTCGTGATGGGTAGGGAGCATCGTGGCATTAAGCTCTCTAGTAAATTTTTGGAAAATGAACTAACGTTGTGGCACTGTATTCTCCAATAGGGAGCACCGCAAGGTCGAGCACTGCAATGTTAGGTCAAATTTTTATAAAAATACCCTAAACCATTTATATTCATTTTAATAAAAATTAATTTCTCCCCCCTTCAACCATTTTGAGAGAGTGAAAAGGATTTTAGAGAGATAAAGACAAATTTTGGTGACTCCAGTATGTTTTATGTTGTCGACCTAGCTTGTGAAATTATCTTGATCGAAGTAAGTCACATTCTGCCTATCTCATTTTTTAAAAATACAAAAGATTTAAGATTTTTTTAAATTTAAATTATAATTTCATATTATAAAAGTAAGGATAACTTTCTAAACATAAAACTTTCACCGCATAATTTTTTGTGTATAGTAAAGCTAGTCATTTTGGAAATTTAAGTATTTTTCTTGAAAACTATATATCAGGTGGTTTGAAAAATAAGTTATTTTATTTAATTAAAAAATTGATAAATAAAATTTTAATATTATAGTATAGTTAAAGTTTCAAAATAGTGTTATGAGCAATCCATGATAATTTAGCTATATTTTAAAACTATGAAATTTTGCTTAGTAGTTAAATTTGTTGTCTGCCGATAGTCTTCTATGGAATTCTGAAATTATTATTTTTTTTTTACTATAATGCAATGAATTATATGATTATTTTTTTGAAATATGTGACTCCGGTGAGATGTGGAGTGTAGAGGAAGTTATATTCTGATGTTAAATGCACATTTTGAAAATTTTATTCCTGTGTTAAAAGTATATTCTATAAGTTATGTAATGGGGCTAAAGCATATTTTGGAAGATCTTTTTTGGTGCTAAGAAATATGAGTCATAAGGATCTATTTTTTGAATGCTAACAAACAGTCAAAAGGACTGGAGGAAGATCTGTTATTTTCTATTCTGATATATTAAGTACTTATTTATTTATTTTTCTCGCATTATCATTTAAATTTATGATACCTCAAGTACTATTCTATTCAGTGGGATAAATCATAACCAACTACTTTTTCAAATTCAGTTGAATGCTTTTTAAATAAGTTATTTTAGAAATTTGATTGGTGGTGTGACCTGTTGAGTTATGTTGGCTCACAATTTTTCTGTATTATGTTTTAGGGTATGGGAAGTTGAAAGAGCCTGTAGAGTAGCTGAGCATTTAAGTCTATTTAGGTGCTCCTCTAATTTTTATACCAATATGGTATTTAAATTATTCTATTTTTGTCTAGTTATGTACTATAGAGTAAATATTGTATATATGTGTTTTTGAAAGAAATGAAAGAAACAAATTGTGGATCGGTTTTTTTTTTTATTGAAGTTAATTAGAAGATATGTGGTTTGTAAATTAAAAAATATATATATAAAGTTCCCCAAAACTTAGATCTTGGGCGAGCCCGCCCCAATTCAACGCGGTATGACCTATTATAGATCCTATCTAGTTGGGTTGTGATAAGCTTTTTTGGTATCAAAGCAGTGGTTTTGGGGGAATTGATTAAAAAATGGAGTTATAGAAGATGATATGTAATCAATTGAGATGGCTCTGGTTATTATTTGGACACTCATTTTTATTTGTTTCTATGTGCATGTCTATTCAACCTTGTGTTATGTGTGTGGTGTTTGATGGATTCGCTAGACCCATATATGATATATTGATAGAGTATTAGTCAAGCATCACTAAATATAGTACCATTCATTAGTTTTTATTTGAGTAATAACTTGCTAATCTGGTAACCAAGCTGATGAGTGAGGCACATAGTAGGATTTCCTCTATCATATCTGATGATGTTGATAAGCACTTAATAGGTAGTTTTGAGATTGAAGCCCCAAAGATTTGAGGGTATTGTTGAGCCTAGAGTGGTCAAGGACTAGATAAGGATATTAGAGAAGACTTTTGATGGAATGCAATGTCCTCCAAAGAGGAAGGAGTTGTTGGTTG
Source organism: Dendrobium nobile (assembly GCA_022539455.1). Lineage (NCBI taxonomy): Eukaryota > Viridiplantae > Streptophyta > Magnoliopsida > Asparagales > Orchidaceae > Dendrobium > Dendrobium nobile. The sequence goes on along the minus strand of CM039724.1, from coordinate 5,933,775 downwards.
TTTTTTTTGTTAGATAGGGAGGTCGAGCGATGGGAGCTGAGCCAACAAGAGGAGAACTTTTAGGGAAGAATTATTAACATCCCAAGATTTAAATTTGGAATAATTTTTAATTTTTTATCTAATTAATTTTTCAGAGGCACTAAATATATATCATTTTAATAAAATCTAACAAAAGTAATTATAAATCATATACATCAAAATATTTATATATTCATTCCTTCAAAATGCAAAGTACAATAACATGAGATTTCAATAATATCAATTTATCCTTTTTAAAGCTTCCAGCAACAAAAGAATACAATAAAATATATAAATAAAAGAAAATCTTAAAACACTGATCAACCTCACTCCTAAGGATATTAATCACTTCTGAAACTTGAAATCAATAAAAATTACATAATGAGCTTACAAAGTTCAGTAACCAAAATTTACTACTGCCTATAATGCAAGGAAAAAAATTTAACATGCTTGCTCTATTTCTAATCAATATTAATCATCAAGTTATATGCATAATAGGAAATTTCTAAGATTAAGAATAAAATCAATATGATTAGAGAAGTTAAAAGAGATCTATCAAACTATAAGAAATTTGATAAGAAGGATTATCACTCAATAGGCCATGTTAGTATGCTATGATATATTGTATCAAAATCAATGCATGTTATATCAATATAACTTCAGTTCTTTCTATAAATCAGTTCAATACATTATTATATAATGATATCACAAGTATAATTGTGAAGAGCAAGACACAATATCCATCTTTAATTTGGTGTTTTCATCCTTTCTTATGTTATATGTCATATGTATCCATCTATCAATCTTATTTTATCTTTTTTTTTTTTTTCTAATTATTTATTTTCATATGTGACTTTTAATAATCATTTATGAGTCATCACTATGTACCCATCAGCATAATTTGGTTAATTGTTTAATGGCCAAAACTAGGATTACACAACCAGCCTATTATTTAAAGGAAAGTCCATCGGTCAATCATCCTATGAATTTTTATGTTTTAAGAGCCAACTCATATTAATTATATTATTAACAACAAATTTTCCTTTCTTACATATAAATACTATATATCTATATACAATGTAAGTCAATCTGATGTATGAAATATAATATTTAATAAAATACAAATATATATATATATATATATATATATATATATATATATATATATATATATATATATATTATATATATATATATATATTATACACTATGCATCTACTTCAGAAAATCATATCTTCTAATTTTCTTGATGAAATTCAATAATATTACAATCAAAATATTCAAAAAAATCATATATATTATATATTAAAAGTTATACAATGGAAGTTTGTTAAAAATCAAGATATCATAACTTTTATAAGTTTAGACCAAATTAAAATCCATAAAAGATAAAATACACAAAATCATTAAAATCAGAGGTAGGGTAATAGTTGTCTATCTTGAAATGAGAAAATTTTCTAACTAAACCAAACAGCAAAAAACTTTTAAGACATCCAAATTTAAGCTTCTCACTACAAAAAATAATGACTATTAAGGCAATTTAAAGTGTCATAATATGTATCTATTAGTACACATGATATATTAATGCATCAAATAATTGTGTCACTTAGGTGGTCGTTGACATAGGGTTAAGGGCATCTTTATGTGTCCTAAAAACTAAACTTTTATGACATATAATTTTGATGGCATAGTCTCCTCAATGACACATGTAAGGTGTCCTAATAAACAATCTTTTCTAACACCTTCATATGATGGAATTTATGAATAAATATGATAAATATTATGTGTCATAATAGGTTAACTTTTATAACACTTTTATTTGATGGAATATGTTTAATAATAATGCACATATTAGTTGTCCTAGGATATATGATTTTCTAACACTTCAGTTTAATGAAATAATTTTAATAAAATGACATTATTATGTGTCTTAAAATTTATTCAATTATCATATAGTTATGTTGACTCATAATATTTTAATTAAAATAATTAATCTACAATCAAATTTCTAAAAATCTCACATACATATGAGAGCTTACATAAGATATTTTTCTTCAAATAAAAAATTTTTCATAAATATAAAATTATAAGAATTTTACCTTAAATACAATAGAAATTCTACTTCAATCTTCATATCCGTACATAATCAATCTATTACAATAAATGTCTTAACAAAACATTACACGAAAATTTAAAAAATGACCCTTATCGTGAGGGTGATTTCTTTACACAATAGCAACCAAGTCTTGAGATCTCTGTTTCCACACTTTATTGTCATCCACTCTAGCCTTCATTTGAAAATACAACTTGGAATCTGAAATCATTAATATAAATATCTCTCTCCTCACCTTTTCTTTTATTTTTTCCATAATTTTCTTCTTTATTAAATGAATGAGAAAGTGGAAATGAAGCTTTAATAGATCTTGTAAGTGTTTAAATATATTTATAATAAAATAATCTAAGGGTATAAATATAATTATATCAATTATTATCTTTTAGCATAAAATTCTTATAAATTCTTTTATAACTTCAAATTTAGGGATCCAAAAATTATGAAAAATATTCATAAAATATCCCAACATATTTAAAACTTTGGTGAAATAAGTTTGCATAATGGACACCTAATAGTCCCAAAAACTCTACTTAAACAAGCTTGTGTCAATTTCTCAAGGGATTGTAATACTTTTTATTTTCATATCCACACTGCTCATAAAATTAGGAGAAAATTATCATAATTAAAATATAATAATATTTATGTTATAGCTAAGATTATTTATAAATTAAACTTAATTTAACTTCTGAAAAAATTATTTGATTGGGTCAAAATAAGGGCTATTATAATATCCTGATTATTGAAAGTTGTCACCCCCAACATTTCCACTATCGCAACACAAACGAGACAAAAAAATAAGTTAATAATTATTTTGTTAAAATCAAATAAATGATAAAATTAAATTGAAAGCCAAAGCAATACAACCATTAGCAAATAAAAATAATAATAACTATAGATCCATCAATCATATCATTCAGTAAATCATAAATTTAATAAGTCAACTCGTTCACAAATCTATACATATCATTCAATCATATATCATTCAATATGTTATGTAATTATATTCTTATTCAGGTTCATCCATCCACTGATATAATTCTCTCTTTTCTAATCAATCAAACATACAAACTCAACAACAACAACTACAACATCAAACTTTTATCCCACTATATGGGGTCGACTACATGAATCATTTTTCTCCATTGTGTCTTGCTAAGAGTAAAATTAAAATTTAAATATAACAAAAGAAAGGACATTTTAAAATTTCCTAACTAAATATTTTTAGGTCTAGCTCTACCTTTCTTAACATAAGCCAAATCTAATACATCTACTTTCAAAATCAGGTCATCACAAAGCTATTGTTTTATGTGACCAAACTATCTAAGGATACTCTCTCTAATCTTATCTTTCACTGGAGCTACTCCAACCTTTACATATGTATACTCATTTTGTATAATGTTTCTAAGAGTAAAGACACTCATTCACTTGAGCATCCTCTTATCTATGACAGTTAACTTAACATTATGCCTCTATTTTAATGGCCAACATTTTGCACCATAAATCATTAGAGATCTCACCACCATCTTATAGAATTTTCCCTTAAGTTTAAGGGGGATTCTTTATCACACAACAAACTCGATACATTCCTTCACTTCAACCATTGAACTTGAATTATACTAATAATATCCCCATCTAGTTCACCATCACTCTGAATAATAGGCCCATGATATCTAAAATGTATACTCTTATTAATGACTTGATCACTCAAAATCACATATAAATGCAGATAAATCAATCAAATATGTAATAACAAAATATATACTACCCAACCTCTACCTCACTTAGAATCAATCCTATGACTCTAACTATAATTTAAATATTCAAATATGAATTGTTATTGCTATGATATCATTTTGTAATATCCCAAAATCTAATTTGGAAGAATTATTAATTTTTAATCTCTAAATTAGTTTATTAGAGTCACTAAATATTTATCATTTTAAATAAATCTAGTAAAAGCAATTATAATCATATACATTGAAAGATTTATATATTCATTCATTCAAAATGTAATGTACAATAACAAAGAGATTTTAATAATATCAATATATTCTTTTTAAAGCTTACAACTACAAAAGAAAAGAACAAAACAAACAAATAACATCAAGCCTTTATCCCACTATGTGGGGTCGGCTACATGAATCCTTTTTCTCCATTGTGTCCTATTAAAAGTCAAAATCTCATTTAAATCTAATAAAGAAAGGTCATTCCTAATATTTTCTAACCAAGTCTTTTTAGGTATGCCTCTACCTTTCTTAACATAAGTCAGATCTAATACCTCTACTCTCCTAACCGGGTCATCGGAAGGTCACCGATTTATGTAACCAAATCATCTAAGGTGACTCTCTCTATTCTTATCTTCTACTGGAGCTACTCCAACCTTTTCATGTATATGCTCATTTCGTATCCTATATCTAAGGTTAAAGCCACTCATCCACTTAAGCATCCTCATCTCTGCCACACTCAACTTAGTGTTATGCTTCTCTTTTAATGGCCAACATTCGGCACCATAAAAGCATTGCAGGCCTCACCACCATCTTATATAATTTTCTCTTGAGTTTGAGGGGTACTTTTCTATCACACAACAAGCCTGATGCATTCCTCCACTTCAACCATCGAACTTGAATTCTGCTGATAATATCCCCATTTATTTCACCATCACTCTGAACAATATATCTAAGATATCTAAAATGTGTACTCTTATTAATGACTTGGTTGCCCAAAGTCACAAAACTTAAAATATAGATGAGCCTCACTCCTGATGATCTTGACCCCTTATCAGACCTGAAATGAATAAAAACTACATAATGAGGTTATAATGCCAATAAGTAACCAAAACTTATCTCTTCCTTCAATGCAAGAAAAAAGATTCAATATACTTTCTCTAGTTCTAATCAGTATGAATCATCAATTTATGCATAATACAAAATTTTTAAAATTAAGAATAAAATTAATATGATCAATGAAGTTAAAAGAGATCCTTAAATCTATATGAAATTTGATAAGAAGGATTATCTATCAATAGCTCATATCAATATGTTATACTATGTTTTATCAATATAAATGCAGATTCTATCAATACAAACTCTGGTGAAATTGATTTGCAGAATGGACACCTAACGGCTCATAAAAGCCCACTTGTATCAACATTTGTCAATTTCTTAAGGAATTATAATGATTCTTATTTTTATATCTATATTGCTTATAAAAATAGTAGAAGATTATTATAATTAAAGTACAATAATATTTATGTACTTTAATTAATAAAGATGATTTATAAAAATTATTTAATTGAGTCTAAATATGAGTTATTTTATAGGCTGAGCTCCCTAATTAGTCTGGAGGAGTTCATAGATATATTTCAAGCATGATTTGTACCCCCTTCTACATGTCAGTAAATGTAAGAGACATTTATGAGGCTAATTCAAATGAGCAAGATAGTCATATAGTATGAGGTTAAGTTTATTGTATTAGCTAATTATGCTCTACCCCTGGTTAGTACTCCCAAACAAAAGTGCTACAAGTTTCTGAGAGGACTTCAAGATATGTTGAGGTAATCATTATTTCTTTTTTATATTTCTAATTTCTCTAATTTTATAGAGTGAGTCAGTCTTATAAAAAATGATTAATTGGCTACTCAGCATAGTGAACTACTAGTAGGAAGAGGTTTGGCGGTGTGATTTTGGTAGCGACTTTTATGGGAAGTAGAGCAAGTTTGGGCCTATAGATTCCAGAAGAGGTAGATAATATACGCATATGTTAGTTTTTAGAAATGGTAGCATGGCTAGTTTTGAAGATTTTATTAGTGGAGAACTTATGTTGTAGAGTTGTGGCATGAGGCATTTTGGTCAATATTATAGGATGATAGGATGGAATTTGTGATGTCATTAGACCAGATACATGGTAGCTGAGTGTTTATAAGTAGGACTTAACTAAAAATTTGAGTTCTGTTAGAACTGCAAAAAAATTGAGGATAGTTCCATCTTGTAGGTTTTTTGAGAGATCATCTAGTAGAGGTGGTAATTCAATTTCTATAGAAGTCTCAGTGGCAGGGAGACCTTCTAAGAGTGGCCAGAGAGAGCCTAATAATTTTTTTACTCCATCGTAAGTTTAGGCATGTATATATAGTTTAACTCAGTAATGGACTAGAGATACTTCGAGTGTAGTAATAGATATGGCTTATATTTATGATCTGCCTTATTATATTTTATTAATTCTGGAGCTAGCCGCTCATTTATTTTTTAGAAATATTTTGATTTGCTACACTTGCCTTCATATTATTGTCATTTTCGTTATATGTTACTTTGTCGATTATAGATGGTATGATAGCCAATAAAGTGTGTTTCTGTGACATTAAACTATCAGATAAAAAGTGGATGCCTAGTCAGATATTATTTTCTATTTCTAAATTTAATATTATTCTTGGTATGGATTAGTTCAGTTGATATGAAATTTAAATTAATTATTTAAAGAAAAGAGTTATCTTATTTCTTGTAGTGAGAGTTGTTTATTTTAGGGAGCTATAGGTATTTTATTTATCTAATTTTTATCATTTAAGTGGATATGATATAGAGAAAAGGATGCAGGATATTTCTGGCATCTATTTGGGATATGATTGTAAAATATGGATCTTTATATGAAGTCCAAGTTATACAAAAATTTTCTGATGGGTTTCATGAGAAATTAGTGAATTTTTTTCCTAACAAGGATATTGAGCTATATATTGTTGTATTTTCTTATTCCTCCACTATATCTAAATCTCTATATAGAATGTCACTTAAGGAACATCTAGAGTTGAAGGAAAAGCTTCAAGAATTAGTTGAAAGAGGTTTCATTTATTCTAGTGTATCTCTGGAGGGAGAACCTATTCTATTTGTAAAGAAAAATGATGATACAATGAACATGTGTATTAATTATGGGGAATTGAATAAGGTAACTATCAATAATAAGTATCATCTTTAAAGAATTGATGATGTATTTGATTAACTTGTAGGATCTTTAGTGTTTTCTAAGATCAATTTGAAATATGGATATTATCAAGTGAATGTGATATAGACATATGTTGTGAAGATTATTTGTAGTATCTGATACAAAAATTATGAGTTTTAGTCATGCAATTTGGGTGACTGATGGACATGTAGTTTTTATGATATTATGAATAGGATATTCAAGGAACATTTGGATCAAGTTGTGATTATTTTTATAAATGATATTATGGTTTACTCTACTTCTGAGGAGGATCATGCAATATATATGAGGATCATTTTGGAAACACTGAGATTGCATTAACTATATGTTAAATTTTCTAAGTATAAATTCTGGTTATAGAGTATTTCATTTTTTAGGCATATTATGTGTAATGCAAGTATTTTTGTAGATCCCTAAAAATTTCAAGCTATTATTAATTGGCTGAGGTCTACTATTGTATCTAAGGTACACAGCTTTTTTTTACTTCTTAAGCATGACCAGTTATTATAGGAAATTTATAAGAGGATTTTTTCAAATTTTGCATCTCCTATAAGGTTGGCTCAAAAGTTGGTGACTTTTATATAAACATCTAATTATGAGGTGCATTTCTAGAAGTTAAAGGATTGTTTGAATTCTACTCTAGTTTTGACAATTTCATTAGGTATTGAAGTATTTAGGTGTTCAGTGTTCCTTCATTGAGAAATTTGAGATGTGTTCTAATGTAGCATGGGAAGGTTATAGCATAAACTTCCAGGCAATTGAAGCCATATGAAAAGTATTATCCAACACATGATTTAAAACTTAGTCGTCTTGTATTTGTATTAAAATTTAGATGTGCTACTTATATGGAGTTTGATGTGAGATATTCACTGATCATCAAAGCCTGTATTAGATATTTTCTCAAAAGGATTTAAATCTGTGACAAAGGTGATGGCTCAAGTTAATTGAAGATTATGATCTAACTACTCACTATCAACCTATTAATTCCAATGTAGTGGTAGATGCCAAGCAAGAAGTTTTTTAGGATGCAAGTATTTTGCTTACTTCTGAAAAATATTTAATACAAGATATGGAAAGCTACATTTGGAAGTGATCATGTTTTATTAATATGGATTCTAGTTTTCTAGCTCAAATGATCGTTTAATTATCTATAAAAGAAAGAATTTAAGAAGTTTAAAGATAATATCTAGAGTATTTAAAATGAATTGATTAAATCAGGTATGGTAAGATTGACTAAGTCTGCTTATTTTCTGCCAATGAGACAAACATATTTTGTAGATATGATGGATCACATGTATATGAAAGAGATTATCAAATTATATGGAAGTCCTAGAGTCAGTATTTCTGATCGTGATGGTAGATTCACCTTGAAGTTATGGAAAAGTATTTAGGAATGTATGGGGATAAAGTTGAATTTCAGTACGTCTTTTCACCCTTAGACAGATGGGCAGTCTGAAAGAGTTATTCAAGTTTTAGAAGATCTATTGAGGCTATATATTTTAGATTTTGATGGAACTTGGAAAGATCAAGTTTCTTTAATTGAGTTTGTTTATAATAACAACTTCCAAGCAAGAATTAATATGACTCTATATGAGACTTTGTATGGAAGAACATGCAGAACTCCATTGTCATGGGTTGAGTAGGAGAAAAGAAGTTGATATGTATTGAGCTAGTGGATAGTGCTACAAATAAAATTAAACTAATTAGGAAACAGATTGAAGTAGCTCATGATAGGTATAAAAAATATTTTTATCCTAAGCACAATTCTTTAAAATTTTAGGTCATTGATTTTGAGTATCTAAAGGTTAGTTCAATAAAGTAAGTGAGCACAATTGGAAGAGATAACAAGCTAAGTCCCAAATATAGAGGACCATTTGAGGTAACTGGAAAAATTGGGAAATCTACATATAGATTATTTCTACCATATCACATATCCAATATTAATAACATATTTCATATGTTAGTGCTGAGGTAATGGGAATTTGATGTAGATTGAAATGTTCTTGATATCAAAGTTGAAGTATAGCCTGATTTGACCTACATGAAGACCTAAATGTATTCTTACCTTAAATGTGAAGAAGCTAAGGAACAAATAGATCTTGATGATTAATGTCCGATGGAAGCATGGGTTGGAGAAATAAATAACCTAGGAGAAATAAATGAAAATAAGACAGTAATATATATCTCTATTCTAACTGTATGATGAATTGGAGAGGTTGAAGATAACATTTTTATAATGAGAGGAGGATGTAATATCCATTGATAAAAACTACATGTAATTAAGATTAATAAAACTAAATGTATATTTAATTGATAATTATAAGTCCTAAATTGTTTATGGAAACCCTAAGTAAGTTAAGAATTTGGTTGAAGAAGTGAAATTTGAAGTCATCATAGTAGCTATGGAAGCAGCATAGTGTTAGGCTTAATGGCACCATGAAATTAAGCCTCAGGTGGTGGAAAGGATTGGAGTGTGTGCTAAAATACTAGGTGTGACCATTGTGGCATTAATCTCTCCAATTGTAAGATTTTGTGAGAATTTGGAAGATTTTCTAGGAGCGTTGAAGCGCTAAGGATGCTAGCGCCACAATATTAGTCTAGATTAGTGGTTTTTTAATATTAAAATATCATGAACCATTAGCGAACCCTCATTTTCCAATCCACCTTACTAGAGAAAAAAGGAGGATAAGGGGAAAGAAGAGAGGAGGGATAAAGGAGGAAGGTTTCAAAGGTCAAAGCTTGGGATTCATTAGTAAGGCCTAGTTAAGATATTGTAGAGCACGAAGTAGACTTTTAAATATATTTCTCTAATTTTAATTCTAGTGATTGTATAAAATGTTGGGTACATAAATGTAGTTTTCTCATATTCTATGACATTTTCACCGCGTAACTTTTAATATGTTATTGTACACTTTATTCTAGATATTTTGATTGCATGAAATCAAATTTTTATCGATTGATTTTTCTTACAGTATAAAAATTGCTTGAGGCTTTTCTAGAAATTACAATAGTTATATAAAAGTCTTAAAATGTTTATATGAATATCTCTCTAAGCTTGAATTTTAATAAGAAAAGTTCATTTAGTGTAAGTTTATACAAGAAATATGGCTATTTATATGCATTCATGCATTATTCATGTACTACATTGAATTTATAATTTATTTGTTGTTGTATTTGTATTTGCACTATTCATATCATGGTGTTGGAGATGTTTTGTTACGTGAAAAAGTGCACTCTCTGATATGTTATCAGGGCCTATGTATTTTATTCTAGCCTCACCTGTTTAGTGTGGATGTGAAAGGGATTTTGGTCTCACTTGTTGAAAGCAAATGTGGGAGGTAATGTGACGCTAGCCTAATCTAATTTTTTCCCCACTTGCTAGAAGCAAGAGTGGGAGGTTAAAGGGAGAAAATAAGTGGAAGTGGAGTTATAAATAGATGTCAAGATATATACATTATTATCATTACATTACATATGTTAATTATTTAATGAATAAATTATAAGTAATATGTTGCACCGAATGTTAGTAGTTTTTTATTCTCATTATAAGCCATAATGAAATGTGAAAGTACCACTGATAGAAAGTTTTCTTAATGATCGAAAGTATTCCATGATGCATTTGAACTCTCTGTGAAAGTAACTTTAAATGTATAAGAACTCTGAAATCAAGATAATACTGAAATCCCAAAAAAATTATGCTCTATCAATACTTTATTCATTCTTTGGAATTCAATGAAATTATTTTAAATAAATCAGTTGTTATATAATATTTTAACTTAAATATTGATATTTGTGATGGATTTTGAAAAGAAGTATTTGAGCTAGTTGTGCTCATTCTATGATATTTTGATATTTTAGGGAAAGGTAAAGACCCAATAAAGTAGAAATGGGTAGAGGCAGGGCCTTCTGAATCTAAGTGATTGAGATATTATTTTGTGAACCCATTTTTACTTATTTTAATGTTTAGCTGATCGAAAGTTAACTGGACTAGTGTGTGTGTGTGTGTTGATGAAATGAAACATGTTGAGTTTCTTTTATTATTTGAATTTTATTAGTAGCTTTGACTGTTTCTATGGATGGTTAAGAAGTTAAATTATAGGTTTAAGGTTTTCAGTCTTTCTGTTAGATCATAGGGCATCACATGCAGTACCTCAAACCATTGTCGCATGACTAAAATCCCAACGACCTCTGTTCGCTCTATTGTGATCCCTCTGACCATTATCACTAGACTATAATCCCTCCAACCACTTCCCTCGGACTATGATCCCTCCAACTATCACTGCCTAAATACATTCTATCCTACCTCCATATCCTGCTGCGATCCCTGTAACCACCATCTCCCAACTATAATCCCTCTGACCACCATCACGTGACTATGTTACCTCAGACCAAAGATACCTAGACAACGGTCCCTCCGACCATCATCACCTGACCATGATCATTCTAACCTTACTACTAACCCTCTTACCACCATCTCCTACTACAGTCCCTCTGACCTATATCGCCTTATTGCAATTCTCTAACCAGCATTACCCAACAATTATTGTCACCCGACTACAGTCCTCTGATTACCTTTGCCCAACTATTGCTCTACCGATCAAATAAATAGGCCAATGATCTCTTAAGAAAAGTTATCATGACATTGGATTATTCTAACCCTAACTATGTAATGTATTATATATGATATACATTTGCTACGTTGTGCCAACATCTTTCCCAAGAAAGGGCATTATTTGTAATCAACGATAAAAACTAGTGAAATTATTTCAACAAAGCAAAGCTCATGAGTTTTTCCCCTTTTTAAAGTTTTTCATGTAAAAATTATGGTGTCTCTTATGACTTTTGCACCTCTCTCCCTCTCTTATATGAGTGTGTGTTGGATCATAGTATAAAGCTATGTTGTTAAACATTTTATCTCTCTACTGCAGTGAATATTCCAACATGCAACAATCTTATTAGTAACATTATCTCTTAAGAAACATATTGTCATACCTCATTTGTAATTATAAACTAAGAAATCTTGTACAACTTTTTATCTCCTAAATATTTATAGAAAAGTCTACGATAACTCACTCTTTCATTTTTATGTCTAAGAATTACCCATTACTTGATTTTTAGTAGGGAGCAACTCCAAAATCTTATTAGAATTTTTGGAAACATGCAAAGTTAATATAATATGAAACAAGAAAAGTATAATATTACTTTGAAATAAAATCAAATAGTAAAAGAATAATAATATAAATCATTTATCATAAAATTGGTTCAAGAAAGCCAATATAACATATATAATGTTTAATTTTTCATACTCAGTTGTAGTCATATACATGTTGGGATGGTTTGAAAATTCTAGTATAGTGAACATCTTCAGATTTGTTCGGGACTACTTTCTTACCACATGTTTGGCAAGGGCAGAACTAGCCCTTCTTTTGAGGTGGACAAAATAGGATAATCTTATAAATGAAATTGTAAATAAATTTTTTTCTTAAATTTTGGGCAACTGTATTTATTGAAGGTGGGTAAAATAATTAAAATATTTATTTTACTAAGAAAAAAAGATTTTAGGGCGGGCAACAACACTTCCTGGTTCCACCCCTACCCATGATGTGTAACATTGTTGGATTGTCTTCTCATTGTAATGATCATGCGGAAGATTCAACATTTCTAAAAGCTAACATGATGAATGCATGCATATTGCATACCACTTGGATGATAGAAATTCCCAAAAATAGTTGTTGTACTAAAATAAATATGTTAAAATATCATGGTTAGTTTATAGCTTTAAAGAGATTTTCTTGCACATGCCATTGGAAAAAATTTTGAAGTGAATATTATTCAAACTTAAAATTATTAAAAATTTTGAAAGAATAAAATGAAATGAGACTAGTTGTTTATTTAACGGTTTATTTAATAGTTGTACAAACACTTTTTATCGTTAGATAGAGTTAGATTTTTTTTTTCCTTTTTCCTTGCAAACCCTCCTTAACCCTTATCCTATTCTTCTTCTTCTTCTTTTTGTCCTTAAAACTTCATAAACACCACTCCCTTTCTTCTTCTTCCCCATATATGTTTTTTTATCTTCAATAAGGTTTTTTGTTAGGAGGTTACTTTGTTGGCATTTTGTGTTTGAATTTTGAATATAAAGGATTAAAGGTATATGTTTTTTTGTTCAATTTATTTTGATATACATAAATGACAACTTTCTTACAATGCATTTTAAAATTGAGGTCAAAATAGAATGTAGAGTAGATTTTTTTATGGTCTCATTTATTTGTGAATGTTAAATAAGTGTTTTTTTTTTAATTATAAAATCAAAATCATTGAATCATAGATATTATTTTAAGTCTCTATTATAAAATTAGAATTTCTTTTTAAAATCTGGATGCATTTTTTTTGCGAGCATGAAAAAAGAATAAAAGTAAGAAAAATATTTCTTTATATGGTCTATTAAGTTTCACAAAAGCAATCGTACAAGCAATAACTATTTGTAATATGAAGTTAGAGAATAAAATTTTATTATTTCAAAATAATAGCATAATGTTGCTCACTTTAAAAAAAAATTATAATGTAACAAATATCCATAAGTGAAATCGCTTAGGCTGTCATTAAATATTTTATGTTTGAGTTTTTACTTAGCCATAGTTGATAACTTGTATCATCAAACCAAAAAGTAGTTTTCAATGGAGTCTATTTACAAGTAAATGTTAGCATCAGTAATATCAACATTTCGATGATGAGAAGGATTGTTTATTTGTAGTGAAAGTTTGAAATATTCCTTTCAAATTCCCACTCAAAGAATATCTAGACACCTTATGTCTGAATGCCTAGCTCAATCCTAAGAATCATTCCAAGTTCTTTCACATATGCTAACTTAATATCCAATTTTATAATGGGAGCTCTCATGAACTCATCCTATATAGAAATTCTAGCTTTAGCCTTTAACTATGTTACATAAGAGATGATATTAAGATGATAATAAAAGCCCATTGGATAATATAAGTATCCGCAGTACAAACCTTGGATCATCTATGCCTAATAAGTTTGCCATATATCCATCATAAGATAAGCCTTTTCTATAGTTGAACTTGGTATATACATTCCTTTTTTTCTTCTTATTCATTCAATCATAGTATGGTTGCCGAAAAGAATCATTCATTTGGCTTATGGGTATTGATTTGACTTTATCAAGGTCATCAATATAAGACACCCTAGTAAGTCTTAATATCCAAAGAGGGTATTCATTTATCTTAAGATAAGCGACTATAGCACTCAATGAAATTTCTTCCAAAAGGACTAGATCATTAACTCACATAAGATTGATATCCAAATGACCTTTGGATGAGCTCAATTAACTCAATTAGTTTATATGTCTCAAAGTGATCAATCACTTGAAAGAATATAACCCATTTGAAGTATAATGAACCAATTTAATCAAATCGGACCCATTGAATCAAATTTACCCTTAAAGAATTTCATAAAATGATTCATCACAATTGGATCCTTATGATACTTTGATTTAATTATTATTATTATCCCTTTTAATCATGAAAGATCAAAATCTAGCCCATAAGTGCATATATGAACCCTTACAGGCTTAGAACCTTCATGGTTCCAAACCTAAGGGACCTATAGCCTCTAAAAAGACTCTCTTGTATTACAGGAAGTTCTTAGGTTCCAAATGAGTCTATAGCTTGGCCAATTGGTCAACCAAAACTAGGTTTGATTCAAATAAACCCTTAAAAGGTTAATTTGGTCAAATATTATTTAATTTTCAAATTGGCCACCTTGATCAGATCCTAAACTCATAATAGGATGTCCATAGATAGAATGTATTCTCACTTAACCATTTGACCCATCTATTGGACCAACTAAGCTCAATGGACCAAATTTAACCCATTAGAACCTAAATGGGTCAATTGAGTCTAATTGATTCTAACTTCAAATTGGCTCAATTAATTGGAAAAAGTGCTTCCTTCTGATGATTGTAATGTGGTTCAATCTTGGTCATCCCATTTTGATCATTAGTTTGACCAAAATTTGTAAAATAAGCCAAAATCATTCATAAAGAAGGATCTCAATTTCCAAGCTAAATTAAGCCTACTAAATGGACAAATTAATTCAAATCCTTGGACATAATTCTAGATGAGGATATCATAGAGAGAATTATAGCTAGTACGAACCAAATTTAACATCTTCAAATAGATTAATTTACTAAAGTAGCCCAATATATCTCGTTGGGACCCAAATAAAGATATCTACCTTCCCAAATGAATTTGCCTAACTAATTAACAAAACCAAATCATATGCTTAATAAGTGATTATATATTAGGATGAAAGAAACATACTCCTAGTTCATCCCAATTCATTTTAACCACTTTAAGTAAATCAATTTAATCAAAGGAGTCTATAAAGATGATGTGGCACAATATACCCATCTAAAAAGAACAGTTGCCAGCAAGTAGAGACCAAAGCCAGAATGTCCATGCTGATAAAGAAGAAACTAAGCAAGGCGTCTAGAAAACTTTTTATTTAGAATTTATATTTTTGTGTGTGTGTTAAATGTTATAACAGATCATCTGTTTATAATATTTATTTGTGGTTGCAATTATATTTGAAAATGTGAAATTCAAATTTTTAGAATTTTGAATTTTTTATTTTGAAATCTTTGAGGAATGATAATGACAAAATGTTAGATTGAATCTAAATAGAATTGGTGGTTAATAAAATGAAAAAAAAAAAACCATTTTTCAAGTAGTTATGACTGGCATACTCATTGATATAGGTGGATACACTTTTCAAAAAGTGTATAACTACCCCTTTTGAATCTCTTCAAGTGGGTCAGCCACAACTCCTCCCAATTTTATTTCAATTTAAACTATTATGAAACATCTATAAATATTGCATGATGAAGGATGGAAAGAGGAACTTATTGTGTTTGCTAAAATTGGAGTTCCATCCAAAAAGAGAATGATTGGTGGTTGACCCTCACATGAAGAAGTTTTGTGATATCTTTAATATTACTATTTTGGTGAGTAGCAAGTTTATCTTATCCTCTTCTTTTAGCTGTAGAATCTTTCTCAGCTCATCCCCCACCATCCCATATCGAGTTCTTATTATTGTTCCCATAAAATCTCTTCCAAAATCCCTCCTAAACCTATCATCCAAAATTAGACTGAATCTAACCTAATTGGATTCTAGCCTACATTTGGCCCATCATAACCACTTAGAATTTTGTAAGAGTTTTTAGAATTGTTCTTAAGACACACCTCTTCCATATCCAAATGATTGCAAGTCTTATAAAGCCCACCAATAGAATCTCTAAAAGCTAAAACTTTAGTTATCAAAATTCTATCAAAATTAATTTGTCCCTAATCATCAGAACGGCAGTACTCTACGACAGGTTCGTTGGTGCATTTTAATTCTATTGATGAAAATATTTCAATCACGTACAAATTCATATGAGGAGATTCCTATCAAATTTTAATTAAAATTGAACTTAATTTTTAATTTGATCTCAAAAAATTCATCATGTTACTTAAATATAATTTCATAAAAAAGAGCATTTCATTAAAAAAGACAAAATTTAACTTCACTAGATAACAAAATTAAAATTCTTAAGATCCATTAAAAATTGTACATAAAGTAGACAAAAATCCTCTAAATAAAAATTTAAATAAAATAGTGCTAGGCTATTTGATTTTCTTAGACTAATTAATTAAAAATAATTAAATTTTATTATTAAATATGGTTTTGCATTCCAAATCAAATGACCACCACTTTATATTTTTTGTTCCTTTTTAAATTATATTTTAATTATACTTGTTTTCTTAATTATATATAAATAGTGATTTTTTTAAAACTATGTTATATAAATATTATCCATACAATGTTTAGGATAATCATATGACTTGAGACATGACACATGGGACCATTTATTTATTTATTATTTTTTGGGGGGCAGGTTATGCGATTGGAGCACAACCAATGAGGAGGGTTTTCAGTCCGTCAACTAATAAGCCACACCGCTCAATCCCACATGAGACCATTTAGACTGTGATTGATTTATTTAAGAACGAAGACCGCAACTATGGGCCACAAAAATAAGTCTTTCCACTTAAGTTAGTTTATTCATTTGATTCTCTCACTCAATCTCTCTGACGCACACAATTAAGGGTTTTAATACTAGTCAACAGGATGCTTACAGGTTTGACTCAAATTCAATAAATATGAACTCGACCCTATTAATAAACAAGTCAAAAAGATAGACTCAAAACCGACCCACTACAAATCAAATCCGACCTGATAATCCATTTTGATTAAAAAATACATTTTTATTAATTTGTTAAGTTTAGATTCTAGATTAATTTGATAAAAAATAAGAAAATTATACCAAAGATAATGAGGGAATACTACATATTTTATAGAGGAGGGGGAGACAAGTTCATGAGTAGGGGTGTCAATTCGGGTCAACGGGTCGGGTTCGGGTCGAACCCGAAACTGACCTGACACTATTCGGGTCAACCTGAACCCGACCCATTTTTAAAAATTGGTCAGGTTTCCGGACCCGAACACGACCCGATTCGGGTCTGGGTCAACCCGACCCAACACGAATAACCTAAAGTTGACCTAAAATTGCTAGTTTTCGAGTCAAAATCGGGTCAATCTTCGATATTTCGGGTCAAATAGGAGTTTTCGTGTCAATTTCGGGTTCGGGTTGCTGGGTCAACCCGAACCCGACCCATTTCGGGTCCGAGTTGACCCTAACTCGGATTTTTCCGGGTCGGATTCGGGTCGTGTCAAAAATTGACACCCCTATTATGAGGGAGGGTTATGGTATATAGAAAGCTTAATATAGGGGATGGGGATGTAAACTAGAGTTGGTGGGTTGGTTTTGGTATGAACCAAAGTTGACCCAACCCAAACATGCTCAATCGAAACCCGACTTGCTTATTATATGAATCAAATTATTTAACCTGAATTTAACCCGTTTAACTCATTTATTATATAGATCATATAAAATTACATGTTTAACCGATTTATCCCGAATATGATTGTAATAGTGTCGATCTGAAACATACCTAAAATTTGAACAGGTTCAGATATTTAACCCAAACCTAACACATTTAATGAGGAAAATGCAAATCCAGAATTTTTAAACATGTATATTATGTCTTAAAAGGATTTCTTTCCCATCAAGAAATATCGTTAGGGACTTGAACGGTTGTGATCTAATCTTCTCTAAACCTAGCGCAAACATAGATCCTACTCACCGTTCGATCATCGGTGTCTTGGCTAATGATAGCTATTTTAACGGCTCAGATGTTTCTTGGATAGATCCTATGGTCTGCAACTGAAGGTTTTCGTCTCAATCTATCTCTTCTCAAGGTCCAAACGTTTCAACGAGAAAGCCGCCTAATTAGGGTTTCCGAGCTCTTCTTCAACAAAGATGGTAAGCAGCTTCTGCGTTTTGTATCTGTTATCGTTAGAATCCGATATCCTGATGCAAATTCAACATTCGCATATGTGATTTTCTTACAAAGCTCCTTCCTTTTATGCTGTGATTTCATTTTTCTTTCAATGCCAATTTATATTGTTAGATTCTTACAATATGCGATATTGATCTGCTGAACCCATAATTAGTATCTTACTGCCGCTTTCTTCTTTTCTTTTCCATTCCAGGTTCTTCAGAACGATATTGATCTGCTAAACCCGCCGGCCGAGCTTGAGAAGAAGAAGCACAAGCTCAAGCGTCTTGTTCAGTCCCCTAATTCCTTCTTCATGGTATTATAGTTTTTGAATTCAAAATTTTATTGTGATATATCCCTTTTAAATGGCACTGAAGATTTCGGATTTGATTGTTTTGCGTTGAAGGATGTCAAGTGTCAAGGTTGCTTCAACATGTAAGTTTATGATATGGTGTTCTTTCATTGATTTCTTGATCAGTTATGAGCTTTATTTCTGATGTTTCTTTGTATGGTTTTATCCTACAGAACTACTGTATTCAGCCATTCTCAAACAGTAGTTGTTTGTGGAAACTGCCAGACAGTGCTTTGCCAGCCAACTGGAGGCAAGGCTAGGCTTACAGAGGGTTGCTCTTTCCGGCGGAAAGGAGACTGAGCTCAGGGTGATCAGTTCTCTTGTTGCACTTGCTTTAAGTTATTAACATTTGGCACTTTAATGGAAGAAATCTATTAAATGAAAATTATGTGTCTTGGGATCCAGAGTTTTTCTTTTGCATTTTTCCCTGTTCAAAAGATGTTGATTGGTTTCTCTGTCTCTGTAAGTTTTTCTAATTCTTCTCAGAGAAAGAGAGATTAATCTGTTTTGTTTTGGTACACTACGTACAATGATTGTGTTGAACCCTATTTTTGTATGAGCTCTTTCAATTTGTCAATTTCTCTTGATTTTATGGTTTTTTCTTGCGTTATGTTGTTTTGGAATTTTTTGGTGAATTGCAACATTGCATCATGATTTGGGATGCCTTTTTTTCTGTGAATTGCATTATGGTTGGGAAAATCTTCATATTATTTTTATTGATTATAAGAAGGCTTGTGGTTGAATATTATGATCATTGGTTTGGAATGGAAGAAAAAGGCGTTGATTCTTTGATGTTACTAAAGATTCATATTATGGAATAATGAG
This sequence comes from Dendrobium nobile, assembly GCA_022539455.1. Classification (NCBI taxonomy): domain Eukaryota; kingdom Viridiplantae; phylum Streptophyta; class Magnoliopsida; order Asparagales; family Orchidaceae; genus Dendrobium; species Dendrobium nobile. The sequence continues at coordinate 5,914,037 of CM039724.1, read as the reverse complement.
TAGTATTAGGAATGAGCTGTTTTCAATCATATTGTTATTATTTAGAAAATAAGTGTCATTCTAGGTGCAAACTCATGTGTATATTGGGATTTAACATATTCGGATAGAAAAACTTGGACCTAACAAGTTCTAGCCAACATGAGCTACAAAGAACTCATATAGATCCATTCAGACTCTTAAAAACATTTCTCTTTAGTGGGAGATAGACCCCAATGCTACTTGTCCTGACCATTATCAACACTTCAACACAATTATAGGGAAGGAACATCTCGGGAGGTCATGGTCAACTTATCCACTCATAAGTTTTTTTTTTTTTCTTTGGGACATTTAGGCAAATTACGGCTGGCTAACACAACGCATACATAAGACTCAAACCCAAGACTTTTTAGTTGGCAGCCTAAGCTCTTAACCAACAGACCAAAATGAGCTGTGTCCCAACTCATAACTCATGATTATCATAATCCGAAGGAAACAACCCTTCACATTTATAGCCTGAGAATTATACCTGTAGAATTGCTACAGGCCTAGAGAAATTCATCATTATTAACTCATCAGCCTGCCCAAAAGACTCACCGTAGTTACATGCTCTCTAAGACTCGCCCTTAGACTAACGAATTAGACGAATTAGTCAAAGATGAAGAGCCACATGGGCGCCTATAAGGCTACCATACATGTCATGTATGATATGCAATGGGGCTATAAGTAATGATATATTGTTTCATTTTTTGATGCAGCTTTTCCCCTTAGCTCTCATATGTTTAAAAATATAAGTTAGAGATGCATATTGTGAATCTTTTGAAGCATTTTTAAGATTTCCTTATTTCTTTCTTAGGTCCTTTGAAACTATTGCTCTTTTCCATAGTCACTCGATGATGAAAGTGATAATTAGAATTTATAGATTGTGGAATAATTATAATAGAGAACTTTTGAGATTATAATTTATTATAAGACAGTGAAGAATATATATATTTTGGATACCACCTCATGTAACATTTAATAAGAAAGATAGCATAAGATCAATAATCAAGATAATCATAAATTAAGTAGTTCTTCTGACCTAATTGGCCAACTTAAAAAGATCATACCCCTTGTTCCTTGAATGGCTATTTAGGAAACTTAATTTTGTTTGACCTTTTTAAGCTGTTCATCATATGAGAGCAATTTCCTCTGCAACTGTGTAGGTTGGTAGAGTTGGCTACAACTTGATTGATTGAATCTATCTCTAGTGCTCATTATGAAATTTTACCCACTATAATAGAGTAAGTGATAAATTCAATCGCTTGAACAAACCAAATCTAAACATATAACATAATTTTAAACTCACAAAAATTTAATAAGATGATACAAGTTAGTTTTGTGGAAGCATTAGAAATGTTTCATTCATTCATGTATGAAAGTTCTAATAAACATTAGAGTTTATATGCATTGCTTCAAATTTTTATCAAATTTATAAGCTTGTTAACAAGCTTTACATCTTATGCCAAAAATTAGTGTAGTTAGTTTAAAAGATGTGAAAATAGAATCATCACACACACAAATAAGAGAGCAGTTGCAAGAAATATTTAAGTATTTGTATGAAAACATTTGGTAAGTGAAAAATCATGGGACCTAACCCAACTGAAATGATTATACTAATGTTTGTCATTTGTTACAACTAATTTCTTTTCTCATAATTAAGAAATATGTTAATGCAATATAATATACATAAGTCGTACATAATGAATTCTATGATTGAAATTGGACAAATTATAAGGCACATGAGTTATCTTTTAGAGATCATTTACTGTATATTTGATTGTACTACTTTGAGAAAAGGAGAGTAGAGATCAAGAAATCCAGCATAAATTCTAATGTTGATGCCAGGAGTCGGAGATAATATTGACGGTGTGCATCGTTCTTATTAATAATGTTGCATGTTACGTTTTTAATAAGAATATATTGCAAGTTAGTAGTCATCCATAGAACAAGGTGATATTAGTTAAAGGTTTGTATGTTAAACAATCATAGTTGTGTGATGGTGGTCAAAGTATGATACTTAGGTGATGAAGGTTTGGGGACCGTAGTGGGTGATAGTATTTAGAAGATCATAATTGGACAACATACTTTAGTCAAATGATAAAGGTTGGAGGACTGTAGTCAAATGATGAAGTTCGGAGGGTTATAGTTAGGCAATGTAAATGAGAGGATTATTTTTTTTTTTTTCTCTTAATAGTGATGAGAGGACTATAGTTGCTCGATAGAATCATAATCAGGTAATAGTGATTGAGGGACCATAAGCGGGTGATAGATGCCAAATGATCGTAGTTAGGTGAGAGTGATCGAGCGTCTATAATTAGACAACTTTAAAAGAAGGATTATAATCAAGTGATGATGGATAGAGGATTATAGTCAAGTAATAGTTGTCAAAATATCATAATTAGGTGACAAAGGTTGGAGAATTGTAATTAGACAATGGTGATCGGATGCTCGTAATTAGATGGCATAGGTCTGGGAGTGTAATCAGATGATGTTGTTTGAATTATCGTAGTTGGATTATATAAGGTTAAAGGACAGTGGTCAGTCGATGGTGATCAGGAACTGTAATTTGGGTGAAGGAGGTCGAGGAACCATAGCCAAGCGATGAAGGATGGCAAACCATAGTCTAATGACTTTGGTTAGAGGATCACGGTTGGTTGACATTGGTTAGAGGATCTCAGTTAGGTGACTGTGGTTAGAAGGACCATAATTGAACCACAATGGTGGAAGGATGATAGTCAAACAACGGTGATTCGAGGGGTGGCATAGTCTGTTGATGGTGGTTAGAAAATCATAATCAGGCGATTGTAGTCAGAGTCATAAGATAAAGTTAGGTGGGCTATTGTCAGATGATGGTGGTCGGATGAATGTAAACAAGAAACTGAGGTTAGAGGATTATACAAGTGTTATAATGTTTGAAGAACCACAATCGAGATATGGATGGTTAGAGGACCATAGTTGGGTGTTGTTGGTTATATGACGATAGTTAAACAACAGTGGTCAGATAATTATATTCAAGCAACTGTGGTTTGAGGACCATAAAAATGTGATGATGATCAAAGAATGTTGGTTGGGCGATGGTGGTCGAAGGACCATCGACGGACTCCGGGCTAGAGGACCTTAGTCGAGTGATGATGACTCGGATATAATATGACAATGTTGATTGAGCGGTCATCGAACAACGACATTTAGACGATGATTCAATGGCAATGTTCAGGTGGAGCATTGTGATTCTTAAAGCCTTTAAGCTCTCTTGAATCTCAATCTAAGTCCTTGATGTAGAGAGTTGGGAAAATTTTTGAAAGTTGCATGTCACATAAATATAGATAAAATTTATAACACTTCTTTGGCTGACTCATATTTTATTTATTTATTTATTTATTTTTTGGATGACTCATATTAATTATTTTAATCATGAAGCATTTGTTGTCCATGATTTGACTATAGCATGTTAAATTTGGGGGTTGTTTAGTATCATATTGTTAATGTATGAAGTTTTCAATTACACTTCAAGTGTTTGATATGAGCTCATTTTGACTCTTGTTATTGACGGGTTTCTCTCTTTGTGATGTTGAATTCGGCTATAAGTTTATTGAAAGGAGAGATCAGATGTTTCTGAATTTAATTCTGAAAGTTTTCAATTCAAATATGCATCACGACCTGATCAATGTGAGTTACATCTATTAAGGTTGACAATAGAATGTGAAGGATTTGGGCAATTTTTTCCTTGTTGAGATGCTCAACATCTATACTCAGAACTTTTATTACATCCAGTGAACGTACGCTCCTCTACGTTCGGTTTTAGGCCAAAAACGCGCAATACCGAGTACCAAGTACCGAGTACCGAGTTGTACCGAGTTTTTTGAAAAAACTCGGTATTACACTGTTTTGATCTAAAACCGAACGTAGAGGAGCGTACGTTCACCGGATAAAATAAAAGTTCCTATACTCAACTATTGGATAAACAACTTTGTTTTAGATTTTACGATTGCTTGGGATCATTTTTTTTTTAATCTTTATTTGTTTATTTTATTTTGTTTATTTATATTTCGGCATAAAATAAATTATATTTGTTATCTCAAATAATTTTTAGATATCTTGAATATTTTTAAAAATAATTATTACAGCCGATCGCTTGTTGCCCTCATCACTTGCTGCCTTTGTTGCCCTTGTTGTATAAAAAAAACAAAAATCATATAATTTTAAAATAGCTATTATATTTTGTTTTGCGTCAAAATATAAAAAAAAAATAATGATCACAAACTCTTTTATAATAAAATAAATAAATAAATAAAATGGTGACAAACACCTCTTAATTTTTATTAGGAAAGAAATATCATCCATATGTGATAATTAATAAAAAAAATTAAAAAGCTTTTCACTATGTATAAATGAATATTTCTCTCTTTTTGGAGAAGTATCATATCAAGCCAATGGAATCAAATCCATTTCATATCAAGTGTATTGGGTGGTACATGGCATCAAACTTGATGATTTCTCTTCATCTAAGATTTTCGCCGCCTACTCCCCCCTTCCCTCCTCTGGCACTAGCCGAAGGGCTTTAACATGGACCCTTCCCTTTACCATGGCAATCCCCCCCTGCAATCCTCCATCATTTCAAGCCACAACTAAAACCCTAACCCAATGACCTCTTCCCATAAGTGGGTGAATATTGTCTCGTCCTGCAACACCCAATCCAATGACTTCACCCTCTCCTTCATACAGATGCAAGAGGAGATAGTCCCCTTTTCTCAAGAAGATGTTCAAGCTATCTTGGAAGATTGGAATATGTCTCTTGTAGGGCATTCCATCGAGATAGTCCCCTTTCATACTGCGAAAAATGGCAGCCTCATTTTTGTTCTAAGAGGGAAGAATTCACATATGTGCCTATTTGAGTAAAAATACATGACTTACCTATATATTGTTAGTTTCCAGAGGGCATTTCGAAAATCGCAAGTAAAATATGCATACCACTGGCTGTAGATGCTCTGACTGGGGCAAAAACCCATCACATTTACACTCGGGTTTGTATTCAAGTCAATAATAGTACCACCTACCTTAAAGAAATCCCTATATTCATTATTGGTAAAGTTATGAATATGAAAATTCAGCATGAATGGAGGCCCACCCCCTACAATCATTGCCAATCCCTGACTCACTCACATGCTTTCCGTCTAAAGTTAGAAACTATCGTTCAACCTACTTCTGATCCTCTGGTCGCTGACAACACATACATAGTAGCAGCAGGTCATCTAGGGATGACCGTCTTCAAACTCTCTTGGGAACGGTTAGCAATTTACAGCCAAACAAAACAATTGGATCATCTCCAAAATATTACTGATTTTGTTGTGAGAGAATTCCATCATTATGTTATGTCGATCTTTGTTATCAAATATCATTTAAGAGTTGACAGATTTAAACTCAATGTGTTCTTTTATCGTATGCATATGATTTTTTAAAAATGAGATTTGAGTAGCCGCCATTACCTAAATTGTGTTGTTCTTGATTGAAGGGTACTAGAAAATTTATCTTGGTAGTGTTTAATATCCTAGTTTTATACAATGTCTAATAGACATAAATAGAATTTGTAAGTGTAACAAAAAAAAATTATGTGGAAAACTCAAAAAAATGAGAAAAGTCATTAAGGCATGACCTAGTTGCAATAATCCACTATATAATTAAAAATATAAGAATTTGTTCTTCCCTATAATTTTAGAAGAGAAGATTGCATAAGTGAAAACAACTATCTGACTCCCATTATAGAGGTTATAAAAAAGTTATAGAGGGCGGAGATGATTATATAATATCATCAATGATAATGTAACAGAAGTTTAGTGTTCACAGTAAGGTGATGGTGGTCGTGGTCGTCTACTGTGAATGTGAGGTAAGACAATAGAGTTATTTAATTCTCTTAATTGTCAAACTCCTCCTATGTACAAAATAAAATTCTATTTATAACTTTTTTGAGAAGAATTTTGTAGTAAACTCGATCGAAATAGAAAAAAAAAACTCAATCAAATGTTCGATATTAATCATGTTAATCACTGGTTATTTATTTGGCATATGAGTTGTTTGGTGACCTCAAAATTGAATGATCTGAAGACTTTTTTGTGCATCTCATCAAACCGCTTGATCTGATTATAAACATAAAAGACTTGGAGACTGTTTGGTCCTTTAACTATTGTCCTGATTTTTTTAATTATGTTTCATTTGCTTGATTCAAAATCTTTCTAAATCGAATATGATCATTTGTGGTGTCAATGGATACGTTGTCCGAGCCATTAAATTTTAATATAAGTTTGGTGAAATTAAAGTTAGAATGTTTCTAAATTTTATTATGAAAGTTTTTAATTTAAATATTATCTTAAAATTTGTGCTAATCAAATGAATTTTATGAACACATTATATATATATATATATATATATATATATTATTTGAATAAATTTCTATATTATATGTTTTATTTGACAACATGCTTGAAAGTTATTTGGGTCAAAACAATCCTCAACGAGGATTAATCTTTGTGTTTGTATGCTCTATGGGCTTGTAAATTATTTCAATTTGGTTCAAATTAATTTATATTTGAAGTAATTCAAATTGATTAAATCTTTTGTTTGAACTAACTTCAATTCTATAGGATATTATTAAAAGCAGTGTATATTTTTTTTTATTAAAAAGTAGCTTTGAAAAAAAAAATTATTGTAGATATTATTAAAGTTTTTATTAAAAAATTAAATATTTTTTTAAAAGTTTTGCACATTAAGGGAGATTTACATACATTCAACTTTATATTATGTTATTTATATATTTAACACTCAAATTTTAATATTTTATGCATACCACCCATTGATCAAATATGAGTGCAAGGAATGAAATATCAAAATTTATAGGATAATATGTGTAGTAAAAAAAAAAAGAATGAAATATAGGAGTGCCATATTTGATATTAAAAATGTTTATGAGTGATAGACATTAAATACTAAAAATTTTAAATGACAGAAATATAAATTGGGATTTATGTAAATCCCCTACTTAATAATAACATGATATTCTCAATTATTATAGGGGATGTTTGATTTGATGAATTTAGGGTATAGAGTAATCCAAATATAGGGGTTTAGATAATTTTATTGTTTGGTTTGTTGGAAAATAAATTCAAGATAATGTTAATCAAATATAGTGTATTTCATTTTAGTTTATTCAAATTCCTTTAATTTGGATAATTTGTAAATACACTGCAAGCCACGGTCAGCTACCACTACTGACCACCATTGCCCCACCCCCCACCACCACCTCCTCTGGCCACCTGCCAGCCAGCCACCGCCTCAGGCTATTGCCGTCGATCGCAGCCTCTGGCCATTCTAGCCACCGCTATTCACTTTTCATTACACTCACTTTAATTCAAGTGAAAAAAAAAACAAATCTCAGCCTAAACCTTTTAATTCAACAAAAAAAAATACTTGCATTCCTTTTTCGGGCTTATATATATATATATATATATATATTATATATATATATTATATATATTATATATATATATATTATATATTATATATATATACTTCATCAAAAAATTATTTTTATCGGGCACGAATCTCGAGGCATAAATCAAGCGGGAAATTTCAAAAATTAATTCTAGGATCACCTAAACTCCGATTTCAGCAAACTTATAGTCAAACTGAGTGTCTCGGAAATACGAACCCAACGACACCAAATTTGGCTCAATCCGAGCCCAAATGAGTACAAATCAAGGACTTGAAGCGCTATTGGAAGGTTTGAACCACAATTTTTGTTATCAAACGGTCGCCGAATTTGACGAGCTTATAGTCAAATCGAGTGGCTCGACGAGACAAATCCAACGAGCTCAAGATCGTCGAATTCCAACATCATTAAGGCCTTCAAATGTGTGACGAACGGTGCATGATCAAGGGATTCAATATCGGCCGTCCATCCAACCACTCCCCATTTGCCCTTGATCTCTCACCTATTTACGGGTCATGCCACCCCAGTAAATCTATAAATAGACCCCTCATTTCTCTTGAGAGAGGACCGAAGCAAGAAGAAAAGAAGAGAATAGAAGGAAGAAGCTCCTCCTCGACCACCGCCCGAGTTTCGCCGGACCTTCGTCGGACCACCACCTGAGGCCCTCACCTTCGCCAAACCACCGCCTGACTCCGTTGCTCCGCCGGACCACCACTTGAGGCCCTCAACTCCGCCGAACCACATTCTGACGCCGTTGCTCCGCCGGACCACCACTTGAGGCCCTTACCTCCGCCGGACCACCTCCTGACTCCATTGCTTCGTCGGACCATTACTTGAGGCCCTCACCTCCGTCGGACAACAGCCTGACGTCATTGCTTCTCCGGACCACCACTTAAGGCCCTATGCCCCACCAGGCCACCACTTGAGGCCCGGAATTCTACCGGACCACCACTTGAGGCCCTGTGCTCCACTAGAACATCACTTGAGGCCCAGACTTCCGTCGGATCACTTCTTGAGGCCTTGAGCTCCACCAAGACACCACCTGATGCTCACCGTTCTCCCAGAATACTGCTGACCATGGTCCTTCCGACCTCCATCACCAGACAACACTCTTTCAGACCCTAGTTTCCTACCGACTACGATTCTTTAGACCTTTGTCGCCTACTATGGTCATTTCGACCTCCATCACCAGACAACAATCATTTAGACCCCAATCTCCTACCGACTATGATCATTCAGACCTTATGTAACAGCAGTTTTGCTCATATCGTCCGGGCCGATTGTGGATCGTCCCGGGATGATTAGTTCAAATTTTGTTCCAGATTCTGTACAGAAGTTAAGGAAAGTTTTTCTGTAAGCATCATCCGGGCCGATCTGGGATTGTCCCGGGACGATCAGAGCATGGCACAAGTCAGAGAGTAGGGGTTTTTATCGTCCAAGAAAATTAATTATCGTCCTGAGAAATCGTCCTAAGCCGATGTGAATTTGGTCAGATCGTCCAGGGCGATCGTGCGATCGGCCAGGCCGATCAGAGCATTATTTAGCTGAAATCATCTCATTTTGAAGAGAGAGAAAAATTATAAAATATTTAAAATCATTTTGAGGAGAGAGAAGGTCGAGGGCTAAAGTGGATTTTTGGGCAACACCGGGCCGTTTTCGTCCGACGAGATAGTTCAAGAAACTGGTGTACGCAAGGTAAGGCACATTCCGCCTTTCTCAATTTTCAGAACCGTCGAGTTTGACGGGATTTTCTGTCCGAATTTCGTTTTCGTTAGCGAATTTTGTCCGTATTTTAAGTCTGGTTCAGTTTTTACCGCGTAACTTTTAGTATGTTATTGAACTGCCGAGTGTGCACGTTTTGATTATTTTCTAGAGATTTTTTACCGGATAGTTTTGATTTTGCGACGTTTTCTGTTGACTATAAATTTTCACGATGTCTGAAAATGTTGTGGCAGTAGAATAAAAGTCTTATAATGTTGTTGTGAATGTTCTGTGGTAATTTGGTAAATTTCTGATTCGGTGAATTTTGTTTAAATTTTGTATACTGTCGTTATGCCGCCAGATTTTCGTACAATTTCTGAATTTGTCCGGATTTGTTCTGAATTGAATTAATTATTCGTATGCTATTGGGAGCCATAAGGGGAAGGTGCTGTAAGCACAAGGGAGCTATAAGGGGAAGTTCTGAGAAGTTCTGTGAAGTTCTAAAATTCTGTATATCTGTTCTGTTCTGGTGCTATGAGCACAATTGGGAGCTATAAGGGGAAGTTCTGGTGCTGTATGCACAAGGAGCTATAAGGGGAAGTTCTGGTTGCTATATGCACAAGGGAGATATAGGAAAAGTTTTGAAATCTGGAAGGAATATCTGTTCTGAATTATTTGTTTCTGATTGATATGAATTTATGATTTCCAATCGATTCTGTCTGTTCTGATATGACTTCTGATCTGATATGATTTAATCTGATTTCTGATTTCTGTACGTTCTGTCAGCTCTGATGTGATGTATTTCTGTTCTGTTCTGATTTGATCCGATCTATATGATTTCTGTTCTGATTTGCTCGGTACGATTCTGTTGATCTGATTTTTGTACGGATGTTATCTGATGTGTTTGGTGTGGATTCTGAGGATTTTGATTGGAGGTTTGATCTCTTGCTGAGCTGTTGTAGCTCATCCTTATTTTCTGCGTGGTTTTCAGGTTCTGGGAAAGGGAAGGAAGTCTTGGACTAGGAGTTCAGAGTCTGATCTGTTATAGGTATTTTGTACTTTGGATTTTTGTACAGTCATGGCTTTTCTGTTCTGTTTTCTTTCTGTCTGAAAGCCATGAGCTGTATTTATATATGAACAAGATAGATGATCGGTTTCGCTGTATTTTGATGTTTATAGTAGCTCTGTGTGTCTATTTCTTTGTGTAATATATTGGAAGAAAGTTCTGAAAAAAAATTCTAAAAGCCAGATCCTGGAATCAAGTTCAGTCAGTTTGAGTTTGGCCACGACCGATGCGAGCGGGATCCGTCCCGGTCGGGTTGGGTCGTGACAAGCTTTTGGTGGTATCAAAGCAATAGTTTTGGAATTTGGATTGTAAGACAGAGCTATAGGAAGTGATCTGAGTCTGTCTGGGGTAGTTTTGGTTTGTCCGAATTTTTATTGTGTTATTTTTGTGATTAGTTTTCTGGATTTTTAGGATTTTCTGTATAGATCTGCCAAACCCCGATATGACAGACGGTCAGAGTGCCAGTCAGGCAGCGCCAGTGGGTAGTACAGCCCCAGTGGTTGGTGCAGATACACTTTCCCAGTTTGCTACATTGGTTGCTCAGATGATGAGTGAGACTCACAGTAGAGCCTCTACTGTTCGATCTGAGGATATTGATAGACATCTTCAGATGTTTCTGAGATTGAAACCACCGAGGTTTGAGGGCGCTGTTGAGCCAAAGCAGCTGAGGAGTGGTTGAGGAGGTTAGAGAAGACTTTTGACGGCATGCAGTGTCCGTCAGACAGGAAAGTACCTTTGGCAGTTTTTCTGTTAGATGGGGAAGCAGAGCACTGGTGGGTAGGCCAGCAGGAAGCAAAGTTTCAGGGCAAATTGAACTCCCTGATTTCTTGGAAAGAATTTTCTGAGGTATTCCGATCTTGGTTTGTTCCCCCTTCTGCACGACAACAGATGCAGGAGAGTTTTCTGAGGCTGGTTCAAGGGAGCAAGACGGTGATGCAGTACGAGGCAGAGTTTACTGCCTTAGCCTGATATGCTCCGCAATTGGTGAGTACTTCTGCTGAGAAGTGCTATCGATTTCTAAGGGGACTACGAGACAGTCTGAGGCAGCCCCTGGTACCATTTTACATTTCTGATTTTTCTGAGCTTGTGGAGAGAGCTCGTCTGATAGAGAACGATCTGGTGGCTACTCAGCAGCGGTGGACTGCGAGTAGGAAGAGGTTTGGGGGTGATTCGAGCAGTAGTTCCTCTGGCAAGAGGAGATTTGTTTCTGGTTTTGGAGACTCCAGGAGGAGTGGACAGTCTGGTACTGTTAGGACCTGTACGACCAGCTCTGGATCTATTAGTGGGGCACCTGTGTGCCAGAGTTGTGGACAACGATATTTTGGCCAGTGCTATAGGATGACTGGTTAGTGCTTCAGATGTGGTCAGCCGGGACATCGGATTGCAGAGTGTCCACAGGCTGGATTTGATCGACGATCTGAGTTCCGATCCGAGAGCTTTGTTAGACCTGCCAGTTCAGCAGGAAGACCGAGGACTGTTCCTCCACTCCCTGTGACTGAGGGATCTGGTAGAGGTGGTGGTTCGAGTTCTGTGCCACGGAGACCACCTACTGCTAGTCAGAGGGAGCCTAGTTCTGTAGCTTCAGCTCCATCTCCAGTTCAGCCACGAGTGTACAGTCTGAGTCAGCAGGAGGCTCGAGATGCTCCAGATGTGGTGACAGATACGATTTATATTTCTGATCAGCCCTATCGTATTTTGTTTGATTCTGGAGCCAGTCACTCATTTCTCTCCGAGCATTGTTTTGATGCTTTGCATCTGGATTCGATTTTGCTACCGGTTTCTCTTTCTGTGATTTTTTCGGCTGGAAGTAATTTGATTGCTCGGAAGTTTTGTTTTTATGATATTGATATTGCTGGCAAGAAGTGGAAATCGAGTTTGATTTTATTGCCGATTTCTTCGTACGATGTGATTTTGGGCATGGATTGGCCGAGTCTGTATGAGGCTCAGATTGACTGTTTGAAGAAACAAGTGAGTTTGCTTATGTCAGGAGAGAGATGTGTATTCCAAGGCTTATGAGGTGTTCTCTCTTGTCTGATTTCTGGATTGGAAGTGAGAAGAATGTGGAAGAAGGTTTTCCGGTATTTTTGGCTTCGGTACGGGATATGAACCTGGATGTGGGTTCTGTTTCTGATATCCCAGTGGTATGAGAGTTTCCAGATGTATTTCCTGAGGAGTTGGTTGGTTTACCTCCGGATAGAGATGTGGAGTTCTCTATTGATATTTTTCCGGGTACAGCTCCGATATCAAAAGTTCCGTACAGGATGGCACCGAAAGAATTTTCTGAGTTGAAAGTTCAGCTTCAGGAGTTGGTGGATAGAGGATTTGTTCGTCCTAGTGTTTCTCCTTGGGGAGCACCTATTTTGTTTGTGAAAAAGAAGGACGGAACACTCCGTATGTGTGTTGACTATAGAGATTTGAATAAAGTCATGATCAAGAACTAGTATCCCTTACCACGGATCGATGACTTGTTTGACCAGCTTTCTGGTTCTTCTGTGTTTTTGAAGATTGATTTGAGATCTAGATATTATCAGGTGAAGGTGAAGGAAGCTGATGTGTTGAAGACAGCTTTCAGTACTCAGTACGGACACTACGAGTTCTTGGTTATGCCTTTTGGGGTAACCAATGCACCTGCAATTTTTATGGATCTGATGAACAGAGTGTTCAAGGAGTATCTGGATCAGTTTGTGATCATCTTCATCGACGATATTCTGGTGTATTCTGCTTCTTAGGATGATAATGTCAGACATTTGAGTATCGTATTGGAGACTCTGAGACGACATCAGTTGTATGCTAAGTTCTTCAAGTGTGAATTCTGGCTGAAGAGCATTTCATTTATGGGGCATGTGATTAGCGGTGAAGGTATTTCTGTTGATCCCCAGAAGATTCAGGCTGTTGCGGGTTGGCCAAGGCCTACTACGGTATTTGAGGTACGTAGTTTCTTAGGCATGGCTGGATATTACAGGAAGTTTGTGAAATGATTTTCTCAGATTGCTACGCCTCTGACGAGACTGACTCAGAAGTCAGTAGCTTTTATTTGGACACCGGAGTGTGAGGCTAGTTTTTAGAGATTGAAGGATTGTCTGACTTCAGCTCCAGTGTTAGCACTTCCGTCAGGTACGAAAGGATTTCAGGTGTTCAGTGATGCTTCACTGAAAGGTTTGGGATGTGTGCTGATGCAGAATGGTAGGGTAATTGCTTATGCCTCGAGACAATTAAAACCACATGAGAAGAATTACTCGACACATGATTTGGAACTAGCTGCAGTTGTTTTTGCTTTGAAGATTTGGCATCACTATTTGTATGGCGTCAGATGTGAGATCTTCACGGATCACAAGAGTTTGAAGTACATTTTCACTCAGAAGGATCTGAATTTGAGGCAAAGTAGGTGGCTTGAGTTGATCAAGGACTACGATCTGACGATTCAGTATCAGCCTGGTAAGGCTAATATGGTAGCATATGCTCTATGCAGGAAATCTTCTGGATTATAAGGTATTCAGCTCACTTCTGATGATTTTCTGATTCGTGATATGGAACGTTTGCAGTTGAAGGTGATTTTCTCCAGTAGATTGGATTCTGGAGTATTGGCTCAGTTGAGTATTCAATCCTGTCTTCCAGAAAGGATTCAGGAAGCCTGTTGACCTCATTTTTGTATAAGGCCTTCAATAAGATCCTAAACCCAATCCAGACTCAAATCAATTCAAACCCAATCCAGACTCAAATCAATTCAAACCCAATCAAATCCAGACCCAAATCCAAGGTCCTAAGGCTTGGTCCTAAAGGCCTTTTCCAGGAAATCTTCCAGAATTTCAAAACTCAGTGAAATGGACTCTGATTCAGCTTCTGTCAGTTTCATATTGATGGGGCATGTCTCTAGTATCAACCCTCCAAATTTGAACCCATCCTGAGACCTCTAACCCCAGAAACTAAATCAAATTCCAAAGGCTGTAAAACCTTCAAATATTTACAGCCTATGCCACTGGACCTGCCCTTAACTAGACTCAGGCCTTAGAGACCTCCCCAAAGTCTCTAATCACTTCCAAACCATCAATCATGATATGCTAATCAATAAACTGTATTTTTCTGGACTCATTTCGACCCCCAGTGGTCATGAGCCCAAAATGACCAAAATCCCCCTATGGGGCTTAAATGGGCATTTCAAACCAAATGACCTCCAAATCGAATACAACCACCTCCAGCAAGTTACAAATGCTCAACTGAACCTGTTGAACCCATTCCCAATCCTTGGGTCAACCTGGTTGACCAGGTCAACCTAGGTTGACCAAACAGACCCTTAAGGGTTCAAATAGGGATTTTGACCAAATTGACTTCTCCAAACCCTAGGGCCACATCCAATAGACTCAGAATGCTATTCTGAATATGTTGAACCCTTTTTCAGACCCTGAACCTAACTGGTTGACCAAGTCAACCAGTTTTGGCCTAAAAGCCCACTAAGGGCCCATTAAGCCTTCTTGATTCAATTGACCTACATGACTCTTGGAATCACCCTCCAATTCACCTATTTAGTCCATTTGATTTACCTAGATGCAATTCCATCAACCCTTGATTGGGTTGACTGGTCAATAAGTCAACTCAAGGATCAAAGAGTCACTTCTTTGATCAAGCCATGCCTAACCCAAGCTAGGCCCATCCAGCCATTGGAAGGGACCCTATAGCTTGCCTCACTCCCATCTTACCTATCATTGACTGAGTTGACTGGTCAAACTAGTCAACTCAAGGCTTAAAGAATTATTCCAATGGTTAAACCCTTTGACTCAATGGACCTAACCCAAGCTTGACCCATCCAGCCATTGGAAGGGACTCCACAGCCTACTTGGATGCTCACTCAATAGACCTTGACTCCATTGACCAGTCAAATGGTCAATGAAAGCTATATGGGCTTCCTTGGTCATTTTGGGTCAACCCGACCATTGAACTCCAGTCCAGCCCAATCCAGGCCAGCCCAACTCTTCCACTCAACTCCAGAATCTTCCCTGGAGGTTACCCAGTTCATGGCCTGCTCCCTAGCCCATCCAAGGGCTTAAACGATGCTCCCTTGGTCAACCCGACCAAGGAAGCCTAATACAGCACAGCCCAGGCCCTTCAAGCCTTTGAGGCTCGACTCCAGAACCTTCCCTGCAGCTGGTTCAACCTCCTCCAGCAGCTGGTGTAGCCCCTAGACCCGAGCTACCTAGCTAGTGGTCCCCTCCATGTGAGAGGGACTTGGAGTCGTTTTCACCTGAGCAGCCACTCCTCCTGCTCCTCTAACGGCCAGAGACAGATGTCTCACATCTGGGACGTCCCTCTGAGCGATCCCAGCCATCCAAGCGAGCTCCCACAGCTGGAATAGGGCAAGAGAGGCGGGAATCCTCATTCCAAGCTATCGTGCATTCCAGTCATTCCCCAGAGCATTTGAGATTTTCGTTTTGCTTCCCCAGAGCTGCTGCTTCGTTTATCCGGTGATTTCTCGACGTTTGCAGCTGCCGCCGGCGAGATCCGTGGTTGACCGAGAGCTAGCTCCGTCCAAACCTCCCTAACTCCGGTTCTGTTGATCCTCCAAGCTCGAAGCCTGAAGGAGATCAACACGTGGACAGCCTACAAATTCATCCGTTTTAAAATCAACTAAATCAATCCATCTTTCGGTGAGAAATCCTAAACCCTAGGCATTTTCATAGGTTCTTAAATAACGCACTAAGAAATGCATCAAATGGCTTAAGAATACCTCCCCATCGCTCTTCAGACTCTGTTGAATCTCTGTTTAAATTTTCAGAACATTTGATTCAGTATTTTGTGAAAACGAAACAAAGAATCCTTTTCTAGGGTTTTCGGGTGGCCGGAGGAGGAAGACGGGTGCGCGGCCGTTAGATCTATTCTGCTTTGATCAACGGCCGTGATTGAACCCAGTCTGAGACTCGTTCTGACCTCGGTTTAGTCAGATCATTAACGGGCTAAATCTCGGCCGTCCGTTCAAGCCGCGGGCTCGACACAGACCGTCTGATCATTCTCGGAATGCGTTAACCGCGGATTCTGATCTGAGCCGTCGGATCAGAACCGCGGGAGATCGGACGGACTCGTGCCCCGCTGAGCTGGTTAAGTGGCGGGTCCCTCCTGACCGCCGCCGTCCGCGTGGCCACGCCCGCGCGCGCCGCGTGTCCCGGTCGCCGCCGCCGTTTGACTGGGTTTTAAATAATTCCAGAAAACCCTCAGAACTTCAAAAATTCACCAGAATTTCATTTCTGGTCCGATTTTGAAGTTCTTGGGCTCATTTTGTTTGTATTTTCAAGAAATTTCTTATAAAAATAATTAAAAATTATTTTGAGTATTATTTTCTGAGAAATTTCAATAATACTTAAATACTTACTTTATTTTTAAATGAAAATATATAAGGTATTTTTGGTTGGAATTTGGCAGATAAGTAGTGGGGCTTAGGGTAGACTTCCTATAATTTTCCTAAGCCTATTTGATGCAGTCTCAATTGGTTTATGGATTTACAAAAATCTAAGTCAAAATTTGACTTAGATTATTGGAAATTTATAAATCATTCAAACTAAATCCATTGAGCATGTTAGGGTTTCTATGGGACCAGTGCAAAGCTACCCTTTCACTGAATTTGAGTTTAGATAGTGATCATGTATCATTCAATTGAATTTAGTTCAAATAACATGTTAATCTAAACTAATAATTACTAATCTATACATGATTAGTTCATCAAATTAGGTTGACTTTGATTTGGGATATGTTTATCCATGTCACTCAATCACTTCAATCTAATTTGATATATCTATCCTTTTATAATAAATTATTTGAGTTCATGGATTATCACATAATCTATAACTGAATAATTTATTATCAAACTCTCCCATAGGACATTAGGAGCACTTTATTTTGTTCATGTTTGTGGTGATGTGATTACAATTAGTGTCCAAAGGGTTAGAAGAACTTAATTGCTATCCCATAACCTAGTGACATTAAGGACAATAATTAAGGACTTGGTCTTAATCAACTTAGATCAACCTAGGATATACATCACACATCCCTTTTGGGATTAAACAAAAACTCAGAAAACTAGTGACATAGCCCCCTTGATCAAATACACACTGATTTGACATTAATTGATTTCAAACAACTAGTAGATTTAGGTGTTTTCCTCTTTAAGAGTTTTAATTTTCAATAAATTTAAATAAATCAAATAAAATTCCATAAAGTCTAAATCAATTTCAATCAACTCTAATCAACCCTAAAATAAACTCACAACCTTCCAAAATTAAAACCAAAGCTTAAATCCCACTAAATTTGATTAATCCTTAATTAAACATTAAAACTTCGAGAAAATGTAATAAACCCATTTTAAATCCAAAAAATACAAATAATACCTCTAACTGACCATAATTGAGTCATTAACCAATGAAAAATAAAACCAAAATTATCTGATAGCAATTTAAAGCTTAATTTAATTTTAAGTGAAATTCAATGTTTAAATCATTTAATTAATTAATAATAATTAAAAATTCCAATAAATCCCCAAACACTTGGAAATCCCCCCTTAGGTCATTCCTGACCTTTGGAGCTGATTTCAAGAGGTTTGGGATCCATTTGGAGCAAAATCCATAAAAAGGGTCTTAATTAAACAATTTTAAAAAATTCATTAAATAGCATAAACTTTGAAAATTCATAACTAATTCAAGAAAAATCCAAATTGACCAAACTCAATTGCATTCAACTCATAATAAGGCCTAATATTTATTAAAAATATAAAAATTCCATAAAACCTTTAAATCCAAAAAGTCAACAAAATGGTCAATTGTAAGTTAAAACTAGTTCAAAACTTCAAACCTTCATAACTAAATCCAGAAAAATCCAATTTCAGCAAACTCACCTCCTAATTGATTGTCTTAAGGTCTAATATTTTAATAAAATATTAACTTTACAGAAAACACCTTTAAATAAAAATCCAACTTTTGACCCCTTAATTAATTGATTAAAATATTCCGATAATTCCTAAAAATTCAAAATTACTCTAAAACTCCAGAATTTGTCTAATAAACTTCTAAAATCAGTAATCCAACACATTTCTAATAAAATTCATTAACTTTCATTTCCTAACTAACTTAAGCTACTTAACTATACCGGGTACCACTGGGTAACCCAGGCCTACGAGGCTATTAGCTTAGCCCCAAGGAAGGTGAAATAAACTTCACGGCCTCGGTGTGAAACAAAGGTGGAATCCAACCAATATTAAAAATCAAATCTCTTTAAATCAAATCTCAAGTCATTAATAATTCAATAAACCTTTAATTCTTAAGATTTCTGAATTCTATTAATTAAAACCCATTAATTATTTAATTAAATTCTAAATTCCTTTAATCTAAATTAGTTTGATAATTTGATTGGTTAAGTTTTCTCTTAATCAATCAGATTTGATAATCAATTTAGATTAAACGAATTCGGGTCTTCTATGTCTAAAGTTGGATTCCTTTTGGAGGATTTTGGGCATTTTGATTTCAAAAGACCCCTAAAACATTTAAATAACAAAAGATCTCATATGGGTTGTGCACAACTCCTTTTAGGAAGGCACTAATCCATTTGGATTTGGAGATCTCCGAACAAAAATAATAAACTACCGACCTTATACAATGTGTTAGATTCCTTCGGGAGGGCACGTTATATTACATTTGTAAGGTCCCTTTCTCTCTCCTTAATAAATTTTTGGGGACTCTCGGAATGAATACCTATCTTCTGTCTAAGGCGGGTATTTATTTTGGAAGTCCTAGAATTTATAAATTGATAATTTCCTGCACTTAGGGAATTATCAATCTATAAATTCTTTATAATTTAAATTAATAAACTTCAACATTTAAAATTGGAATAAATTAAAAATTCATTAATATATCTTATTTAAACTTTAATCAAATTCCCTCGGCCTGGAATAAACTAATCCTAATAATACATGCAACTCAAATAAATAAACCCATTAGGACTTACCCAAGCCACACAGCTTTATTCACACACTTAGATGCTTGCTAGGACAACCAACTTTAGCCTAGGCTAGGCCGGTGGTTTGTTGTGGTTTGTTTGCGGGTGTCTTGCCTAGAGGGCACCTATGTGTGATTGCTTACTTCTCTGTACTGCATAAACATAGCATATCTACTTTTTCTGCCTGTACACCAGAGAGCGGAGTGAATAAAGTGAGGGCCGTGTACTTTACTTTTCTGTCTTTACTTTCCTGCATTTATAACTGTACACTATGCACTCATAACATGCATCATTATATACAACTGCTTTACTTCCTGTCTTCTATATTACTGCTGCAGTAGAATGTTCCTAGAATCTGATGTATTGCTTTTTATTTTCTAGAATTGTTGTATATAGATTGAGTCTGTACAGTGTCTGGAGTCTGTAAAAGAATTAAAGATAACTGCTTATAAATGTACAAATGGGGCTCCAAAAAGTAATGTCCTCCTTCAGAAGGACGTTCCTTTTTGGAATTCCATAGAAGACCCGGAGCCCGAAGACCATAAGCTGTTATATTTAATTCTACTTTTCTATAGGTTTAGAACCCAGGTTTGTTGTTGGTGGGGCCTGGCCACCATTACTTTACTGCAAATTCTGGGGTGTAACCGATGAAAATTTATATAAATAAAATCAGCTCTTTTATATACAATTGCTTCATACATCATTCGCATACGAGTAGATTTTTGGTTTTTGTAAGCATATCTCTCTGCATTTATTTTAGATTCTTTAATAAACTCCTTGATTCCTAGGATAGAGCTACCTTAACTCTTGCATCATCGGCGAATTGTTGTGATTAGGATTGTTAGCTGGCAGCCCACTCTAAGCAGGTGGTAAGTCCAGATCGTATACACCTTTCTCTGCACATTTCTTCTTCTAAATCAAATTCTAAATCTTTCTAAAGTCAAACAACAACTCTATAATCTAAAGCCTGATCATGAAAATTTAATTGCCCAAATATTTAATTAAATATATATATATATATATATATATATATATATATATATATATATATATATATATAATTTTGGAAATTATTTAGTCTTCATTTAAATCGAGAGTATTCTCTTAGGAGATGTAATTAACTACAGGGGCTTGCCCCTGTAGGGAGTCTAAAACCCAGAATAATCTAAACCCTACTTAAGTTCTTTTCTGAGGTAGGGGAAAGATCTGTGTGCGTAGATTTAGTCTTATTCATGTTTAGGAGTTATTTCCACAATTAATAATAGACAGATAGTCAATTTGTTTTAACGAACAAATTGAATGTATTCTATATTTAACTGTAGAAATAAAGTTATAATTCATTAATCTAATCAGGTCGATTAGAGAATGTACTCGTCATCCCTTCAGGATGATTTGAATATTCTCTATACTACACCTGATTAGGAGAATGAATTGCACGGTTTCTCCCTTTAAAATCAATAGGAGGATATTAGTCTGTTCTTCGGGGCAGTATAATATCCGACTATGTAGATCTATTCGGAAGAAATATATCCTAAATATAAATAAAGCGAATCGTGTGAGAAGATAAAATTCCTATTTTTAAATAGAAAACCCTGCTTTATCTATACTTTTATTTGGATCCATTCCTTACAATCAAGAAATAGATAGGTATCTGATTTATTTTCACGAGTAAATCAAATATCGTCTGTATACTTGATTTTAGGGATGAATCAATAATTCGTTAACCTAATCTATTATATACATTAAATTAATTATTTACATTAACAGAATTTATATTTAAAATTATAATAATTAAATTAAAGTTTTAGTTAGAGATTTTATTTTCTCACAAAGCCGAGAAGTTAGATTCTGCTTATTCGACGTTGATTGCTCAGATTGAATCTGGTAAGAAGCCTGAACTCCGAATTTCTGATTCTGGTACTATTTTTTGCAAGAACAGGTTGTGGATTCCTGTGTTTGGAGATTTGAGAAAAGAGATTCTGTATGAATCTCATCATTCAGGCTATACTATTCATCCGGGAAGTGGTACGATGTACGGAGATATGAAGAGTTTGTTCTGGTGGCCGGTAATGAAAAAGGATGTAGCAGATTTTGTTGCTAGATGTGAGGCCTATCAGTTGGTGAAGGCAGAGCATCAGCGAACAGGAGGACTTTTGCAGTCGTTGTCTATCCTTGAGTGGAAGTGGGAGGAAGTAACGATAGATTTTGCTATGGGTTTTCCTCGATCAAGGCAAGGGCACGATGCCATTTGGGTGATTGTGGATCGATTGACGAAGTCTGCTCATTTTCTTTCGATCAGGCAGACCGATTCGGTGGATCGATTGGCACAGATATATGTAAAAGAGATTGTCAGATTACACGGTGTGCCTAAGGTGATTGTTTCTGATCGAGATAGGCGGTTTACTTCCAGACTTTGGAAGGGTATTCAGCAAGGTTTGGGTACTAAGTTACATTTCAGTACAGCTTTTCATCCGCAGATTGACAGACAGTCTGAAAGGACTATTCAGGTACTGGAAGATCTGCTGAGGCTATGTGTTTTAGATTTTGAAGGAAGCTGGGAAGATCATATTCCTATGATAGAGTTTGCTTACAATAACAGTTTTCAGTCCAGTATTGGTATGGCACCTTATGAAGCTCTGTATGGCCGGAAGTGTAGAACTCCTTTGACTCTGACTGAGGTTGGAGATAGACAGGAGATGGGTGCCACTTTTGTAGATGAAACTGTTAAGAAAGTCAATTTGATTAAAGAAAAGTTGGAAGCTGCACAAGATCGACAGCAGAAATATTACAATCAGAAGCACAGGTTCATTGAATTTCAAGTTGGTGACTTTGTGTATGTCAAAGTCAGTCCGATGAAGGGTGTGAGCAGATTTGGCAGAGTGAGTAAGCTCAGTCCAAGATATGTCGGACCTTTTGAAATCCTTGAAAGAATTGGTAAATCTGCTTATCGGCTGTTGTTATCTGATCAGATGTCTGATGTTCATAATGTGTTCCACGTATCTACTTTGAGAAAGTGGATATCTGACTCTGGAAAGAAAGTGTCTGCTGATGAGGTTGAGATTTAGGAGAATCTGAGAGATAAAGAAGAACCCGAGTTGATTCTAGCTTATGATATTCGTAAGTTGAGAAGTAAACAGATTCCGATGGTTAAGGTGCAGTGGAAGCACCAAACTGCACGAGAAGTGACTTGGGAGAAGGAGTCGGACATGAGGAAGTCGTTTCCGTATTTGTTTTGGCTGAGTTCTGTTTGGACAATGTCGAGGACGACATTTTTTGAAGTTGGGGAGATTGTAACAGCAGTTTTGCACATATCGTCTGGGCCGAATGTGGATCGTCCCAGGACGATTAGTTCAAATTTTGTTCCAAATTCTGTACATAAGTTACATGAAAGTTTTCCTGTAAGCATCGTCCGGGCCGATCTGGGATCATCCCGGGACGATCAGAGCATGGCACAAGTCAGAGAGTAGGGGTTTTTATCGTCCAAGGAAACTAATTATCGTCCTGAGAAATCGTCCCAGGCTGATGTGAATTTGGTTAGATCGTCCAGGACGATCGTGCGATCGGTCGGGCCGATCAGAGCATTATTTAGCTGAAATCAGCTCATTTTGAAGAGAGAGAAAATTATAAAATATCTAAAATCATTTTGAGGAGAGAGAAGGTCGAGGGCTAAAGTGGAAAAGTGGATTTTTGGGCAACGCCGGGCCATTTTCGTCCGACGAGACAGTTCAAGAAATTGGTGTACACAAGGTAAGGCACATTCCGTCTTTCTCAATTTTCAGAACCGTCGAGTTTGACGGGATTTTCTGTCCGAATTTCATTTTCGTTGGCGAATTTTGTCCGCATTTTCCGACTGGTTCAATTTTTACCGCGTAACTTTTGGTATGTTATTGAAGTGCCGAGTGTGCACGTTTTGATTATTTTCTGGAGATTTTTGACCGGATAGTTTTAATTTGGTGTCGTTTTCTGTTGACTATAAATTTTCACGATGTCTGAAAATGTTGTGGTAGTAGAATAAAAGTCTTATAATATTGTTGTGAATGTTCTGTGGTAATTTGGTAAATTTCTGATTCGGTGAATTTTGTGTAAATTCTGTATACTGCCGTTATGCCGCCGTATTTTCGTACAATTTCTGAATTTGTCTGGATTTGTTCTAAATTTAATTAATTATTCGTATGCTATTGGGAGCCATAAGGGGAAGGTGCTGTAAGCACAAGGGAGCTATAAGGGGAAGTTCTGAGAAGTTCTGTGAAGTTCTGAAATTTTGTATATATGTTCTGTTCTGGTGCTATGAGCACAATTGGGAGCTATAAGGGAAAGTTCTGGTGCTGTATGCACAAGGGAGCTATAAGGGGAAGTTCTGGTGCTGTATGCACAAGGGAGATATAAGGGGAAGTTCTGAAATCTGGAAGGAAGATCTGTTCTGAAATATTTGTTCTGATTTGATATGAATTTATGATTTCCATATGATTCTGTCTGTTCTGATATGACTTCTGATCTGATATGATTTAATCTGATTTCTGATTTCTGTTTGTTCTGTCAGCTCTGATGTGATGTATTTCTGTTATGTTCTGATTTGATCTGATCTGTATGATTTCTGTTCTGATTCGCTCGGTACGATTCTGTTGATCTGATTTCTGTACGGATGTTATCTGATGTTTGGTGTGGATTCTAAGGATTTTGATTGGAGGTTTGATGTCTTGCTCAGCTATTGTAGCTCATCCTTGTTTTCTGCGTGGTTTCAGGTTCTGGGAAAGGGAAGGAAGTCTTGGACTAGGAGTTCAGAGTCTGATCTATTATAGGTATTTTGTACTTTGGATTTTTGTACAGTCATGGCTTTTTTGTTCTGTTTTTTTTCTGTCTGAAAGCCATGAGCTGTATTTGTATATGAACAAGATAGATGATCAGTTTCGCTGTATTTTGATGTTTATAGTAGCTCTGTGTGTCTATTTCTGTGTGTAAATATTTGGAAGAAAGTTCTGAAACAAATTCCAAAGCCAGATCCTGGAATAAGTTCAGTCAGTTTGAGTTTGGCCACGACCCGATGCGAGCGGGATCCGTCCCGGTCGGGTTGGGTCTTGACACCTTCGTCGTCTACTACAGTCTTCTGACCTCCATCACCAGACAACGGTCTTTCAGACCCCAGTCTCCTGCCGACTACAGTCCTTCAGACCTTTGTCGCCTACTACGGTCCATCCGACCTCCATCACCAGACAATGGTCTTTCAGACCCCAGTCTCCTACCGACTACGGTCCGTCTGACCTCCATCACCAGACAACGGTCTTTCAGACCCCAGTCTCCTATCGACTACGGTCCTTCAGACCTTCGTTACCTACTACGGTCCTTTCGACCTCCATCACCAGACAACAGTCTTTCAGACCCCAGTCTCCTACGGACTACGGTCCTTCAAACCTTCGTCGCCTATTATGGTCATTCTGACCTCCATCACCAGACAATGGTCTTTCATACCTCAGTCTCCTGCTGACTATGGTCCTTCATACCTTCGTCGTCTACTATGTTCATTCCGACCTCCATCACCAGATAACGGTCATTTAGACCCCAGTCTCTTGCCGACTATGGTTCTTTAGACCTTTGTCGCCTATTACGGTCCTTTCGACCTCCATCACTAGACAATGGTCTTTCAGACCTCAGTCTTCTGCCGACTACGGTCCTTCAGACCTCCGTTGCCTACTATGGCCCTTCCGACCACCATCAACAGACAACCGTTTTTCTGATTCCGGTCTCTTACCAACTACAGTCTTTTCGACCTCTATCCTATCGACTATGGCCGTGCCGACCAAACAAACACATCTATATTGATTATTGTAACTCCCACTATGTAATGCGCTCTATATGATGTATATTTGTATCATGAAGCCAAGGCCTTCTCTCTAAGAAGGGCCTTATTTGTAATTGACTGCAAATACTAGTGGATTCATTCAAACTGGGCCAGGCCCCATAGTTTTTTCCCCTTTTCAGGGGTTTCCAAGTAAAAATTCTGGTGTCTCTTATGAACGCTACACCCTCTCTTTTTATCTGTATGTGTGTTGGATCTTCGTACAATGCTAAGAAAATAAACTATATAGTTCCTGCTAACCAAGCTCCCAAAGGGCCCGATCTCTCATCGCCGGCGGCCGACCGACCATATGACTCATTCAGTCGTCTAAACGTGTCTAGGCCCAAATTTTCACCCCAGATGGTCCAAATTGGACGTTTTTGAGGTCCCCAAATAGGTTCTTTGGCGTTTCGGATCCAATTTTGACACTTTCAAAGTTTGACGGGCCTCTATAATAGAGTTTGAGAAAATTTATATTTTTCAAAAAGAAATTTTCTGACATTTTTTACAATTCAATCAATTGTAAGTGTTGCACCATATATTTTCGGACTCTATAAGCTTTGACATCCGAAAATAAGGGGGACATCTGATATGTCATCAAAAAATTATCTTGATTGAGCACGAATCTCGAAACAAAATCAAGTTGGAAACTTAAAAAATTGATTCGAAGATCATTTTAACTCCGATTTCAGCAAACTTACAATTGAACTGAGCGTCTCAAAAATATGAACCCAATGACACCAAATTCAACCCAATCCGAGCCCAAATTCAACCCAATCCGAGCCCAAATGGGTCCAAATTAAGGACCCGGAGCACTATTAGAAGGTTCAAACCGCAATTTGGATTACCAAATTGTTTCCAAACATAACAAACTTATAGTCGAATTGAGCAGCTCAACGAGACGAATCCAACAAACCCAAGATCACTGAATTCCGACATCACTAAGACATTCAAATGTCCATCAAATAGTTCATGATCAAGGGATTCAAGATCGGCCGTCCATCGAACCACTCCCAACTTACCCTTGATCCTCCACCTATTTACGGGCCATGCCATTCCAAAAATCTATAAAATAGAGCTCCCTCTCCTATTGAAAAGGGACCCAGAAGCCTAAGGAAAAAAGAGAGAGATCGGAGATCGCTCTTGCTTCCTTGCCTCCTCGACCACCGCCGGAGTTTCGTCATACCACCGCCAGAGTTCCGTCGAACCACCACTGGTCCACCACCGTCGGACTTCTATCGGACGACCACCTGATGCCCTGTGCTCTGTTGGACCACCACCTGATGCCCTATGCTCCGTCGAACCACCACTTGAGGTCCTCACCTCCGCCGGACCATCGCTTGACGCCGTTGCTCCGTCGGACCACCGCCTGACACCGTTGCTCTGCCAAACCACCATTGGAGGCCCTCACCTCTGTCGGACCACCGCTAGACGCCGTTGCTCCGCCGGACCATCACCTAAGGCCCGGACTTCCACCGGACAACCACCAGAGGCCCAGACTCCTCCGCACCACCACCTGAGGCCCGGACTTCTTTCGAACCACCACTTAAGGCCCTGTGCTCCACTAGGCCACTACCTAAGTTCTGGACTTCCACCAGACTACCACTTGAGGCCCTGAGCTCCACTAGGCCATCACTTGACACCCGGACTTCTACCGAAGTACCGCCTTCCTACTACAATCATTCTGACCCTGGTCTCCTGCTGATTACGCTCCTTCTGACCTCCGTCGCCTACTATGGTCCTTCCGACCTCCGTCGCCTACTATGGTCCTTCCGAACTCCATCAATAGATAATGGTCTCTCTGACCCCAATCTCCTGCCAACAACGGTCCTTCTGAGCTCCGTCGCCAACTATGGTCCTTCCGACCTCCATCAATAGACAACGATCTTTCTGACCCCGGTCTCTTGCTGACTACAATCCATCTGACCTCCATCAATAGACAACGGTTTCTCTGACCCCAATCTCATGTCGACTACGGTTCTTCTGACATCCGTCGCTACTATGGTCCTTCCGACCTCCATCAACAGACAACGGTCTTTCTGATCCCGGTCTCCTGCCGACTACGATCCTTCTGACCTCCATCGCCTATTATGGTCCTTCCGACCTCCATCGACAGACAACAATCTTTCTGACCCTGGTCTCCTGCCGACTATGATCATTCCGACCTACATCGCCAGGCAATGGTCTTTATGACCTCTGTCTCTTACCGGCAATAGCCCTTCCAACCAAACAAACATGTCTATGTTGATTATTATAACCCCCACCATGTAATGCGCTCTATATAACATACATTTGTAACATCAAGCCAAGGCCTGCTCTCTAAGAAGGGCCTCATTTGTAATCGACTGCAAATACTAGTGGATTCATTCAAACTGA